>OY776111.1:390853763-391453763 GCA_963675035.1 Allygus modestus
GTGTCTTTGAAGTGTTTTTATTTACTAATGAAATATGTACTTTTCTTTCACGCTCCCATTCAAAAAGGTATGGCACGAAAACCGACCTTATGTCTTTAAATATCTCAGGGGGCATTATGTTTCTCAAATAAACACCTTTCCTAACCCCTTACAAAAAGGTACGGCACGAAAACCGACCTTGAGTCATTACGGCATGAAAACCGGATGACTTTTTTTTACCTATCTTAGCCCTCACTCACGAGAAACAGATTCAGTTAGTTTGCTTATCTTGGTTAAATCTAAAGGGATCTTGGTTAAATATTTGTAAAATTTAAGGGAATCTTGTTTAAATATCTGTAAAATTTAAGGGGATCTTGGTCAGGTGATTATTGTACTTCGGTTCGTAGTACTCTGGCGCCTACACAGTGATGAACGTCCTTGCGGTTTCAGAGTGCGCGACTGTTGTAAACTGGCCATATTGCTTATCTTGGGGGATACATCTTCGGGGAAATAAACTTAAGGGGACCTTGGTCAGGTATTGTTGTACTTCGGTTCGTAGTACTCTGACGCCTAGACAGTGATGAACGTCCTTGCGGTTTCAGAGTGCGCGACTGTTGTAAACTGACCATATCGTTTGTTTGTTGGGTGAATTATTTTTCGGGGGAGAGGTTAGTGTTCCGTTATCAGGTTTATTGCCTATAATTGCGAGCTTTAAACTAGTCCTCTTCTCCTAATACAGAGCGGGGAATAGAGCAGTTTGTGGTCCAAGTGAGAATCACTTACTGCTCTATTCCCCGTTTTGGCAACATGTTCAGATGACCTTGACCCACTTCGGGACTTAGAGAAAATTATTGTTTGGTAAAAACATTTACTCTTACAATAATACCCCTTCCCTATCACTTCCCCCCCCCCGTAAAACGGGTATATAGGAGGGCTTCCACCAGTGGTAAAATCATTCTGCTGCTTACACTTTCCGAGCGCAGTTCAGTTTCCGACATGTCCAGCCGTAGGAAACAATCTTCACCGAGGAAGGTTGAACATTCTCCACCTGCTCCGCCAGCTCCTTCCATCCTTCGGCAGGCGTTGATGCTGGCATGCGTTGTTCCTGCGGAGCCGGCACCACGTTCGATGCCAGCTCTTGACGTATCGCCACCACTTCGGGCAAACCCTGTTGCTCCCCCGTATGCTTCTTCATCTTCTTCATCGTCTTCATCTTCTTCATCGTCTTCATCGTCTTCATCGTCTTCATCGTCATCTTCTTCATCCTCTCCGGCTACTTCTCGCCCACCTTCTCCGGCTAGTTCAAGTTCTTCCAAATTATCTATATCACCGAGGAAGGTTGGACAAACACCACCTACTTCATCTCTGGCTTCACCAGCTCCTTCCATTCTTCAGCAGGCGCTGGCAGACATTCTTCCACTGGAGCCGAAGCCAATCAGAGATGAGAACCCACCTTCTACATCAGGCTCTTCTACACGTCCGTCTGTAATTTTTAATAACCCGCAATCTCCTTCTGAGAATTCAAAACAATTAAAATGTCAATGTATATATATCTTCAAAAAAGGTCCGAAGAAAGGTGAACGCTGTCACAGGTCTTGTGTTTCAAATGAGGAAATTTGCGGGTATCATTTAAAACTGAAACATAAGACTAGCGTTTCTCGATCTTCACCAATATCAACAGTGAACCCTAAAAAACTTCGAATTAATAGGCTTCGTAAAAACGAACGTTACTTTTTTGTTATAAAGAAAGGTTTTCTAAAGGTGATTCTAAAATGCGCAGACCAACTGTTCTATTTAGCATTACCTAAGGGTATGTTCCACCCTGAAAACCCTACCAGACGAGACTATTTAATTCGAAACGAAAAGGGAGTCACTGTGTGGAAATCATTACCGTAAAATTAAAGTTCAAAAACCTATCTTCCAAATTTAAGTAAATACTTTGTTTTTCCAAATTAAAAAAAGTTTGGACAACCTATTTAAATTCTGTAGCATGCTGCAGAAGGTAAATAGGTTGTCCACACTTTTTTTATAATCTTAAAACGACCTTGACCTAGATAAGTGCGATGTTACAGAGTCAGTTATCACTTTGGTTGTGGATTGCATCAAGAGAGCATCTACCATGGTATACCTCCACTATATTGACTCTACTGCTAAAGCGGATACTTTTACCCAGCGTGTGTACCAACTGTTAATGGAGGACCAACAAGTTCAAGTCAAAGGATTGGGTATTCGTGGAACAGAAGAAGTAAAAATAGATGTGAAACCAATTCCTTTGAAGAACAAAATTTACCAATTATTACAAGAAGGCTACATCCTGTGCCTTTATTACACAACCTCATAAACTACATACAAGGTCGGGGGGGGGGAATAGATCAGTTTGTGGTTAAAGTGAGAATCACTTACTGCTCTATTCCCCGTTCTGGTAATAGTTTAAGGTGACCTTGACCCACTTACAGAACTTTATACTCTGTTAGTATTAAATTGTTCATATATTGTTACAATAATACCCCTTCCCTATCACTAATTACCCCCACCACTTAAATCGGGGGGTATAAAAAGAGGTTTTTCATCATTGCTTATCTCATTCTGCTACTTGTGTTAGCACTAAGATATATAGCAGCTATGTCACCAAAGGATAATATATTTCCTTCTGCAAAATCAATCGTGGGAATTATAAAACATATTGTGATTGAAAGTGAGGATGAAAATGAAGACGAATTGGAAGATGTTGAATTATTAAGTGATATGGATGCAATGGAAGATCTTGAATTATTAAGTGATATGGACAGTGATGATCTTGAAGCAGGATATATGGAACAAATTGAACCGTTAAGTGACGTGGAATCTGAAACCTATAGAATCTATCAGCATCTTCTCTATTCTGAAGAAATACATGATGAAACCCCAACCACTAGTAGTAGTAGTTTGGATGGGATATTTTTAGATAGCGCACGAGGGGTATATCATATTCGTCGACGACTATTTCTTTCCGATGCTTCTGATACAACTGATTCCGATTCATCAAATGAGTCTGATTAAATGTTGTTCTTTTCTTGTCAACTGTCAAACTTTAAATACAGAGCGGGGAATAGATCAGTTTGTAGTCAAAGTGAGAACTACCTACTGCTCTATTCCCCGTTTTGGTAATATCGTTGTATAACCTTGACCCATTTACAAGACAGAAAATATTTACCAGTTTAAAATATATTAAATTTTCCTGTTGGAGAAAATTGTCCTTGTTAAATACAAAGCGGGGAATAGATCAGTTTATGGTTTAAAATGAAATCATTTACTGCTCTATTCCCCGTTTTGGCAAATATGCTCAATGTCCTTGACCCAAATACAGAATTTTGTAGCCTCCAGCTACAAACTTAAACTTAACCTAAAACTACCCCCACCACTTTTTCTAGGGTATAAATAGAGGTGCATTTGCAGTGTTTTTTCATTATTGCGTTGACCCTTGTGAAGAGCACGCCTACATTATGAATCGCTGCAATATTTGTAAAGCTTCTTTCAGAGATGAATGGCTTTTAACCATTCATAAAGAATTGAAACATAACAGCAATACAAATACAGAAGAACCAAATAAAGAAGAATTAGATTCAATCGACCAACAATTAGCAAAACATCAAGAGAACAAAATGTAGAAGAACACAACGAAGAAAAAGAAGAAAATGAAGAAAAAGAAGAAAATGAAGTTTCAAGACCAAGTGTCATTCATTATGCGCCTGGACCATCAATAAATGTGGAACTACACGCCCGAGCACTTCCGGGTAATGTTGTAACCCACTTTAAAATTGACAATACAAAATTGAAACTTGAAGAATTTTTAAATAACGCAAAAGGATTGGTTAACAAAACTCTGAAAAATGAATTAAAAAGATTAAATTTTATTAAATTTGGACTATTACTGGATGCTTTATTTACAAACATTCAAAATGAAACCTCACCGAGAGGTTTCTTAACAAAAAACCGAACTATTATGTTTTCGTCAGATATTGATTCAATCGTATCTGAATGTTTTGAAGAGCTAATGACAAAAATACAAGAACACGAAGGAAGAGGATCTGGATGGAGTTTGTTAAGCATCACAGGGCTAGACTTAAGAGTGCACAAACACGGTTATGGAATTCGTGGCAGTAGCTATATCCCTTTACCAAAAAAGATTAGTGATACCAAATCCTGTATTAATGTGCAAAATGAAGATAATGAATGTTTTAAATACGTAATGTTGGCTAAATATGTAAAACACCATCCTGAAATACCAAGTCAAGCATATGAAGAAGTTCAACATAAGTATAATTTTCAGGGAATGACTTACCCTGTTGCAATTACTGATATATCAAAATTTGAAAAGCGAAATCCTTCAGCTTCTGTCAACATTTTCGGCTTAGATTCGTCAAAAAATGCGTACCCCTTGCGCATAACACCTATTGAGCGCAGAGATCATACGGATTTTCTATTGATCACTAAAGGGGACATATCCCACTATGTCTATATAAAAAACTTTGGAGCTCTTGTATCTAAACAAATATCAAAAAAACACGGAGAGAAAACCATTTTTAAAAGATATTTTTGTCATGTAGGCAAACCATTAAGAAGGGGAGGTTCAGAATGGTTAGTAGAACATCAAAGGTTATGTAATGGAAACTATGAGGTTAGAATTAAATTGCCACATTCCAGCAAAGCGCAGATAAAATTTGACAAAGTAATACAACAATACCGTGTACCTGTTGCTGTTTACGCTGATTTCGAGTCTTCTTTACATCCGCTTGAACAACAAGAAGAGGACGTTACAAGAAGAAGCAAATACCAACTTCATTCACCAAACAGTTATTGCATACTAATTAAATCCACGTTGACTGAAGACCATCTTCAAAAATATGGACTATCATCTTCTCCAAAGATTTATCGCGGTGAAGAAGCAGCCAAATACTTTGTCGATGATCTGTATGACATAGCTGCAAAGGTAGAAGAACTGTATGGAACAAAGGTGCCCATGTCACCTATGGAAGAAGAAGAGCTTCAACATTATGATTCAACAACAACGTGTTATCTGTGTAATAACACCTTTACACCGGATAACGTTAAAGTTCGTGACCACGATCATCTTACGGGAGCGTACAGAGGTGCAACCTGTAACGCTTGCAACTTGAACTACAAACTACCATATTTCATCCCCGTAGTTCTGCACAATCTGAGTGGTTATGATTCGCACTTCATAATCCCCGAACTAGGAAGAGATAATGGAGCAATAGACGTTTTGGCTACTACAATGGAAAAATTTATAAGCTTTTCAAAAAAGGTGGGTAGAATTAAATTAAGGTTTGTTGATTCATTTAGATTTATGCCTTCAAGCCTCATGAAATTATCTGAAAATCTAAGAAGAACAGATTTGATAGAAACAAGCAAAATTGTACCTAATAGTAAAATGGATTTGGTTCTTCGAAAAAGAGTCTTCCCCTATGATTACATCGATGGACTGCATAGATTTGATGAAACATCACTACCTCCACCAGAACACTTCAGAAACAAACTTAATGATTCGGAAATATCACTTGAGGACTATCAACACGCACGTCGAGTATGGAACGAGTTAGATATGAAGACCTTAGGAGATTACTCGGACTTTTATATCAAACTAGATGTAACTCTTCTTTGTGATGTAATGGAAGAATTCCGAAACACCTGTTTTGCTGCATACGGTTTGGACCCTCTACATTCGTATACTTCACCAGGATTAGCTTGGCAAGCCATGTTAAAAGAAACAAAATGCAAACTCCAACTTTTAACAGACATTGACATGGTTTTAATGGTTGAAGCTGGAGTAAGAGGCGGATTGACCCAAAGTGTTACCAGACATGTCAAAGCCAACAACAAATACCTTCCCGATTACGATGAAACCAAACCGTCGACCTATTTAGGATATTTCGATGCAAATAACCTGTACGGATGGGCTATGTCAAACCCACTTCCTTTTGATAACTTTAAATGGATTAATCCCGACTCTATTGACGATATTTTACAAATTCCGAAACATGGTGACACTGGATATATTTTGGATTGCGATTTTGAATACCCTGAAAATTTACATGATCTTCATTATGACCTTCCACTTCTTGCTAAAACAGAGATTTCACCAATTGGAAAACACCCCAAATTAATGATGACATTAAATAATAAACAACGCTACGTGGCTCACTTTTGGGTAGTTCAACAAGCTATCGAATTAGGACTACGTCTAACAAAAATTAATAGAGTTTTAGAATTTTCTCAATCATGCTGGTTGAAACCCTACATTGATTCAAATACCATCAGAAGAGCAGCAGCTACATCAGACTTTCAAAAAGATTTCTTTAAATTAATGAATAATGCCATATTTGGAAAAACATTGGAAAACAAAAGAAGACACAAAAATGTTAAACTTGTTACCGACGCAAAAAAATTACAGAAACTAGTACAGCAGCCAAATTTTGGAACATCTATAATTATTAATGAAAAACTTGTAGCAGTGTCCATGAAGAAGACGAGTGTGAAGATGGATCGTCCTTTGTATATAGGCATGTCAATCTTGGACATCTCAAAAATACACATGTACGATTTTCACTACAACAAAATGGTGGCGTTCTACGGAAGAGAAAATATATCTATTACATATATGGACACTGACGCTTTCATATATCGCATAGTAACATTGGACATGTATAAAGATTTACGTACATTTATTTACAAGAACGACTTTGATTTCTCCGATTATCCAAAAGATCATCCAAACTACGATAATGGCAGACACAAAAAAGTACTAGGCAAATTCAAGGATGAGGCTAATGGTGTTCTACTTGAAGAGATTGTTGCACTGATGTCTAAACTATATTCTTTGAAACTCTATAATGAAAAAGAAGAAGAAGAAGAAGAAAAGAAGAATAGCTATATTAAGAAAGCTAAAGGTGTAAAGAGTTTATATTTAAAGAAGAAAGTGCATTTTGAACACTACAAGCAATGCTTATTTGAGGATAACATCATTACAGCTAAATTCAACACCATCAGAAGTTTTAACCATCAGCTGTACAGCGTGACTGAAGTTAAAAAGGCACTATCCTGTAATGACGACAAAAGACAAACCCTTCCAGACAACATCCACACTTTACCATTCGGTCACTATTCCCTCAACCCTATTGACTAATAACCCTTTCATCGTCCTAGATCCTCTATCCTTTTCCTTTCCGTAAAAAAAGGGGAAACACAGCAATGTTAAGCTGTGTTTCCCCTTTTTTTACACAAGTTTTGAATGACCTTGAACTATATGTATATATAAGCAGATTTATACAAAAGAATATTTAATACCATATCAGCTGCCTTCGTGAAACCATCATGTCAGACCTGAAGGAGAAGATTATTAATGAACTACACAAACCTGCAAGAATAAAGTTTCCAAGAAGAAATACTGTTATAAAAGGGATAAATGATCTATATCAAGCGGATTTAATTGAAATGCGACCGCATAGCAGGATAAACAAAGGATTTAAATATATACTCACAATTATTAATTGTTTTACAAAAGTTGCAGACGCTTTGCCTCTAAAGGACAAGACTGGTAAAAGCGTAACAGAAGCCATGGAAATAGCCATAAAAAGAGATAAAAACAAAATTAAACATTTACAAACTGATGATGGAACAGAATACTTTAATACAAACTTTGCACAGTTAATGAATAAATATAAAATAAATCATTATTCTACAAATTCAGAGAAAAAAGCAGCTATTGTAGAAAGATTCAATAGAACCTTAAAAGGAGCACTGTATAAACAATTTTCAAAAAGAGGTTCTTACGTATGGTATGATGTTTTACCACAATTAATAAATGATTATAACAACAGGTTTCATAGAACTATCGATATGAAACCTAACAAAGTAAATAGAAGAAATGCAAAAGATGTATTAAAACGCATAAAGAAAAATACAAAGCCTAAAGTAGAAAAAATGCAGCCAAGAAAATTTAATGTAAGTGATAAAGTACGGATTAGTAAATATAAGGGATGTTTACCAAGAAATACCTTCCCAATTGGACGAATGAAGTTTTTACAGTGTATAAAGTGCAACCGACTGTACCTGAAACGTATATCTTAAAAGATAACAAAGGAGATTTGTTGGAAGGTGCTTTTTATGGACATGAAATGTTAAAGTCAACAGTAGGTGATGTATATCTTGTTGAAAAAGTGTTACAAAGAAAAAAGGACGCAGTTAAAGTGCGGTGGTTAGGGTTTAACAAAACTGAGGATTCATGGATACCTATAAAGGACTTGGTTTAATGCAAGCAACTCATTTCATCGTTAACCTTTGAGCAGGATGGAGATTATTCACCATAAAGATCGATTCAATATTAATAACATAGATGATTTAACTGTGGATAACGTTAAAATCAACAATGGTAAACACGGTAGTTTACTTCCAAACACTGTTCGATGTATAGTAAGTGGTCCCTCAAACTGTGGAAAGACCAATGTTGTCTTTAATTTGATCACTAATCCGCAGGGATTAAGGTTTAATAACCTATATATTTTTTCAAAGTCTCTACATCAACCAAAGTATAAATTGCTGGATAAAATCCTATCTGATGTGACTGATGTTAACTTTTACAAATTTAACGCTAGTGATAGCATTATGCAACCAAACGAAGCGAAACCGTATTCTGTATTTATATTTGACGATGTATCTTGTGAAAATCAGGATACTATTAGAAACTACTTTGCCATGGGAAGACATAATAACATCGACAGCATATATATAGGACAAACTTATAGCAAAATCCCAAAACAACTTATCAGAGATAATGCAAATATTCTAATTGTATTCAAACAAGATGATACTAACCTAAAACATATATATAGCGATCATGTGAATGCGGATATGCCATTTGAAAAGTTTAAAGAGCTTTGCGGAAAAGCATGGGCGGAAAAGTATGGATTTTTGGTTATTATGAAAGATCAAGCTATAAAAGATGGTCGTTATAGAATAGGTTTTGATAAATTCGTTTTAATACACTGATTATCGGTATTACTGTACAAGTCGTCAAGGTGTGAAGATGGTTAACCAGGAAAAGCTATTAAAGGAAATAAAATCACTTAGTGATTCTATTAGACAAAAAACCGAGCTTTAAAATCAGGTATAAATGAAAGAGAGCAATTTTTAGAAACAACATTCAAACCTGTTACTGAACCTTTAAAGCGATTAGCACAAAATATGGAAAAACCTTCAATTCGCTTCGAAGGAGACAAAATGCTACCAATTTCCAAATATGAAGAAGAATTTCAAAATGATGAAAGTTTTGGCCAGTTACAAACATCTGAAGAAAGCGACGAGTATGAAGAAAGCGGGGATATAGAGGATTTAAAGGAAAAGGACATTGCAGAAGATACAAGTACAGAAGATACAAGTGTAGAAGATACAAGAGCAGAAGAAGAGGATATTAACCCATCCAACTTAAGCAAATTAGGCACGGATATTATGTTTAAAGGAACACTTGGAAGAACATATACGTTAAAAATGTTACACGCCGCACATGCTAATCGAAATTATCATACCTATGGAGCTAGAATAGAGGATAAAGGATTAATGATTGGAGATAGCAAGTTAGATATAAACGAAAATGATGACATAGTTATTGGAGATAAGAAATATAAAGGTACAAAAGGTTTGTTTGAACTCATCTTTAAAAATAATCCTGGTAAATACACTAAAAGGGATTTACAATTGTTTAAAAATATATTAGAGTATACAAATGCACATAGAAAAAAGTATTCCAAAGGTCTACCTATTCATAGAAATCGGTCAATAAAATATACAAGTATTATATCCAGTCTTTTCCCCTCGAAATCAAAAAAAGCTCCAATTAAAAGAAGAGCTTTATCTTCTGCTGAATTAAATGTTTTGCATAAAAAGAGAAAAACAACTGATCCTACCACATCTGGAAAGGGATTATTGAAAAACTTGTATAAAACTAATATAATATATTACAACGATATAAATAAGTTAGTTGATCGAATGAGGTTATTACATGAAGCTATAGAAGCCGGGCACACTGGTTTAGAAAACGAATGGGTAGCTTTGGTTGATGAACTGCGAAAACAAGGAATAATTGATCAGTAGACGTATATATAAGAACCTAAACGATAGCGATTCAGTTACATCATGAGTGTGGACAAGTTTGGACGGTATTCCGAGTTTGGAGTAAAATCTGGATATAGTGAAAAAAGACCTGGGTTTCCGTTAACACCTGACGGCAACTATAATTTTGAAGGAAAAGTAATTCAAAATGTTGGTGATCCGCTTATGTCGTCTGATGCGGTTACAGTACAGTACATGAAAAAAAGAACCCCAACTGTACACGAAGATCATTGGGGGTTTTCCGGTAAAAGGTTAAGCGATATACAATATCCCATTTATGATGGTGAAGCAGTAAATTTAGCTACTCTAAAATTGTTAACGATTTACAAAAGGAATAAGCCTGATACAAGCTATGATGTAAAAAAATTAAAATTATCAAATGTAGGTGATTGTGAGCAGGATGGAGACGCTGTAAATAAGAAAATGTTTGATATTGTACACAAGAAATGGACTACGGAATATGAAAAACATTTGGAAAGGTTTGGTGCAGCTCTATTCCATTATATCCATCGGGCTTCAGGAAGAGATGCAGCTTCAGATGTTGACAGTCACAATTATTTAGACTGGAAAAATATACACAATCCAGAGAAACCTAATCAACGAGATAAACCGTCTGAGCCTTCTAAAGTCAAGACATTAGGAAAGGAGGATAAAGTGAATGTGATTAATGAACCAACAGAAAACAATGAAGATTACATAAGAGAAAAAAGAATTTAAAATACCCATGATAAGGGATAAAGCATCAGTCATATTCGAGAGACGATACAGAGAGGATGATGGAATCCAATATTACTGCGTGGAGTTTAATATCTCAAGAGCCGAGATTTCCCCAAGGAGTGTTGACAGATGGATTTGTTCAACGGTTTGATAGATATATGGATTGGGAACAACTTTCCATACACTACCTCTTTACAATGACTATGTTAAGAATTTATTTTCACAGAGTTAACTGGATCCATATTTTACAAAGACAACAGTTTTCAGAAGACTTCCTCGTAGAGATGACATCAAATTTTAATAACTGTTGGGAAGTAATAAGTAAATATCAAAATCTCTCTGAGAATTACATTGACAATTTTAAAGATAAACTAGACTGGGATGTGTTATTCAATTACCAACGATTAAGTGGCAAGTTTCTAAGGGAACATGACAACTATTTAAAGCTTATTCATTTTACCGAAGACAACGATACCATCACCAGCGGAGAAACATCTGGAACATCTTCAATTACACCTTATTTCTATTTTTACTACTTTTATTTAATATGTCTACATTTAATTAATAAATCCATTTCTATATAATAAATGGATTTTAAACAGTATATAATACAAGAAACCAAAACTGATATTACATTCATTGTAAAACATTTATAGAGTGCACCTACTGATTGTAGGTTTTGCTATAAATAGTCATGTCGAGGGTTAAACGCATCAGTCATAATCGAGAGAGATTACAGAGAGGAAGGGGAATAGCATCAACAGCATTTTCTCTATTAAGTAAACCGGTTGGAGCTATAGTTAACAAGGCGATTGATTTATTACCTGTGGAATTACATTTACCTGGAGGATATCAATATTGTGGTCCTGGAACCAAATTAGAGAAACGTCTTGCTAGAGGAGATCCTGGAATAAATAAGCTCGATCAGGCTTGTAAACAGCACGATATAGCGTATTCCAAATTTGGTAATACTAAAAATAGATCAATAGCAGATAGAGCACTTGCTGAGAAAGCTTGGCAAAGAGTAAAATCTAGTGACGCGAGTATTGGTGAAAAAGCAGCGTCTTTAGCAGTAACATCAGCAATGAAAGCAAAAACTACGTTTGGAGGAGGAAAGAGAAGAAGGCGTGGGAAAAAACCCACTAAGAAACAAGGAGGTAATATCAGAAGAAAACGTCGATCTACCAATGGTAAAGCTAAAAAGAAACCAACAATATGGTCAATGATAAAAAAGGGAGGAGGATTATACCTAAGACCGTATCGTGTGTATTAAATAAGAAAGAGCAATTAATAATTAAAAACAAAGAATTAACCAATGAAGAACTGATTACATATGCTTCTTGTTTGAAAATCCCATTTTTTAGAGGAGTATTTATGAAAGATGAATTACCGGTTAAAATGTGGAAAAATGAGACTGGTATTGTAAATTTGGATAATAGTGAAGGATTAGGCACTCATTGGGTGTGTTACAAGAAACTTGGTAAAACCATTTATTATTTCGACAGTTTTGGAGACCTTCCACCACCGAAAGAACTTCAACGATACTTTCGTAAGGCAGAAAATGTTTTTTACAATCATACAAGAAAACAACCTGATGATACATCCATTTGCGGTCATTTATGTTTAGACTTTTTAGCTAAAAGTGTTAGTCAACTTTAAGATGTCCTCGTATACAGTGTCATTAACCGGTAACTCATGTACTTTGCGCAGTATTCTGTTTCCAGCGCTACGTTTGCAAAAAGGAAGACTATGGGAAGCCGCATTATTGGATTTAACAACATATAACTCTATTCCAAACGTTAGTGAAGGAGTTAATAACAAAATACATTATTACAAGACAAAAGATGATAAAGGAAAGTATTCAGCTTTGGAAGAATTCAGTTTACCAACAGGAGCTTATGAAATTGATAATATAAATGAAGTTATACAAAAACATATGGGAAAAGAAAATATAACGATAAAAGGCAATAACAATACAATGAAAGCCGAAATTACTTCTAAGTATTATATTGATTTTAGTCAAGAACATTCAATTGGTAGTTTATTGGGGTTTTCTAAGGAAACAAAAGTATTAGAACCTAATAAAACTCATTCTGGGAATAAAACTGTGACGATCATCAAAGTTAATAGCATAGACATTACATGAAACATTATACAAGGATCCTACAGAGATGGAGAAAATCGTCATATATTACACACATTCTACCCATCAGTTGCACCGGGTTTCAAGATAGTAGAAAAGCCTCAAAACCTTGTGTACCTACCGTTAAACACCAGTTTCATTTCAGACATCGTGCTGAACATAGTGGATCAAGACGGAAACCTTATTGACTTTAGAGGAGAAGCTATTACTGTAAGAATACATATAAAATCATCCGCTTAGACAATGGGGTTATCATTTAAAAAGAGAGAGCTAACCAGCAAAGAGGTCAGTAGCTCATCAGCTGTAGAAGGATTAACAAGTGAACACATTCGTTTTCTAGAAGAAATTGGATTAAAGGTCATTAACAATGGATATACTGGATATAGCGCAGGGTCCAACATTCGACGAGACCTTATGGGAAAAGGAATATCACACGCACAACCCTTACGCTTCGTCCAAATTAAACAATAACGATGAAATTAGGATTCCTATACAACAACAAGACATTTATACTCTTCCATGCGAAAGTTATTTATATATTGAAGGAAAAGTAACAAAAACTGATGGTACTGCTGGAACCACTGTTCCGTTCATAAATAATCCTATGGCATTTTTGTTTGACGAGATTAGATATGAAATTTCAGGAGTTACAGTCGATTCAACAAAAAAGGTTGGAATTTCCAGTACATTGAAAGTATTAGCGTCTTTAACACCAAATGAGAAGAATCTGTTAGCTGTTGCAGGATGGGTTGCACCAGACAAAAGTACAATCGCTCCTGACTCTTCGGGAAACTTTGATTTCTACGTTCCTTTAAGATTACTCCTAGGATTTGCTGAAGACTACAGAAGAATAATAATAAATGTAAAACAAGAACTAGTTTTATTAAGATCATCAAACGATAATGATATTATTAAAGCAGCTGCTGGAACAACTGATGCCAATTTAGACTGGAAATTAACATTAGACAAGATTGTTTGGAGAGTACCACATGTGCGATTAAATGATGAACACAGGATTACATTATTAAGAAAGTTAAAATTAGATCGAGACATTGTAATGCCATTCAGAAGCTGGGAGTTTCATGAATACCCCGTTTTACCTACAACACAACGGCATACATGGACTGTAAAAACTTCTACTCATTTGGAAAAAGCGAGATATGTAATATTTGGATTACAAATGAAGAAGAAAAGTATAATAACTGAAAATGCTGGTGAATTTGACCATTGTAAATTAACAAACTGTAAAGTGTTCCTGAATTCACAATTCTTTCCCTACGACAACTTTAATATTTCTTTTGATAAAAAAGGTACAGTGTTTTATACGATATGTACGCTAGGTTCCAAAATTCATATTACGGCAAAACAAATACACCTCTACTATCTCCCGTACAGTTTGAATCGAAAGCTCCGATTGTTGTAATTGATTGTTCCAAACAAAATGAATCTGTAAAATCGTCTAGTGTTGATATAAAAATAGAAATGGAATTTCAAGAAAACGTACCTGCAAATACATCTGCGTATTGTTTAATTTTGCACGATAAAATTGTTACATACACACCGTTGACCGGTATTGTAAAGACAGTATTGTAAAACGTTGTACCACCACCGGCACCGCCACTGTCGCTAACCTATAAATAGCGGAGCAACAATGCAGGTCTTCAGTTGATCGTCTATCGTCGCATGGGTAACATCTTCTACAAAATGAGTTCTCCATCTGTTGTACAAGGTGATGCAGAGGTAGCACCGTTATTGGAACGTGATAATACTGGTGAAGCAGAAATCATCAAGGAAATAACTGCATTTTTAAAGTTTGGTAAACGAGATAGAGAGGAGGAAAGTAATGCAGACCCATCAAAGGTAGTACCAAAGAGGAAGAAGAAAGTTGAAGAAAATATTCCTCCTCACATTTTAACTGAAGTTTTTTTGCGAATCTTTTACCCCATCTCAGCATGCATCAGTAAAAGTGTATCAGTTGGATTGATGAAGTCATTGGATTATTCCCCTACAGTAATACTACACCATGGAACAAAAAAGGTTTTATTTTCGCAAAATGCTTGGGAGTCATTTTTGAAACATGTACATTTAATAGAATGTTATTTAACTAACAGTTTGTGTGGAAGGAAAACACATATTTGACTTTTGGATTGTGACAATGAAATCGATATTGTTAAACATCGCGGACAACTACAAGTGCGAATTAGAGACTTGACTCAACATGAAAATAAGATTCTACTGTCACGTGAAGAATTCTACGTTTTAAACTACGCAACAGAACCTATTACAAGGTACATGAGACAGTTGCTATTTGCAAGCGCTATTATTAAAGAATATTTGGTCGATACTTTGGAAAAACAACCTGATAGCACCATCGTGTACGGACCTGTGGATACATCTATTTTTAATAGAATACCTCATGAAGTTTGCATGTGGAGAAAGTTAAAGGATTTTGAACCACTTGTAGAAATCGCTACAGAAGCTACAGAAGAAACAACACAGGAAGAAGAAACGGAGAAACAAGAAGAAGAAAACGAAACACAAGAAGAAAAAGTTAAAAAAGACTAAAGTTTGACTTAGTAAAGAAGAACACACGTGGGGTAGGCCTATTGGGGACGGTGCCCACGTTAAATATACACCAACGCGCCTGCAACTGTAAGGCCTGGTATTTAACCTACCGTGGTGTGGAAAACAGTTTAGTTGATCGCTAGGTGCCATGATGAGCGGAGGGGATGAAGAAGTGAGTGTAAAGCCTTGTGTAATAGAATTTCAAGCATTTCGAAATAATGATGATAGGTTTATTATCAAGGAATTATTAATTTTAGACTTGCTTACATTTGTAGCCTACCCATTCACGTTTGAAGCTCCTTTTTCTTTTAACAAACTTAACACCAAAGCAAAAAGTACAAACAAATGGATAACAAACTACTTTCATCACATACATTGGTATGAAGGATTTATAAGCTACAGTAATATGCACAGTATTATGTTTAACTTTTGCAAACAATATTCACATATATACACAAGAGGATTAGAAAAAAAGAACTGGATACAAAAGTACACGCACGGTGATGTTTTCGATATAACTATCAGTAAGGACTTTAACATTAATCTCGGTAATATTTGCGTCGCTGCAAAAGATCTTAAACACGGCCAAACAAACTGTGCATTGTACAACGCATATCGTTTGGCTGCTTACTTGAAACAAACGCAGGAATGTGGTGGGGGTAGCGGAGAACAGAAATGTGGTGGGGGTAGCGGGGCCTATAAATACGAGGAGACAGCACCGCTCCAGCACGAGTATTATTCGAGACTCCGAAGAGGCAACATCACAGAAGACACCACAGCCACCACTGACGAAGATGGCATCACAACAGTTTCTACAAACACTGGTTGATCAATTCAACACTCATTCAAAATCCGACCTTCTGCTAACTAAAAAGTGTTCAGAACTAAAAGAACAAAAACACTACATTATTCATAACATCAAGAAAGTGGAAACCACACATGGAGAATCAATTCTAGTTTCATTGAGCGAAGGACCTTTCACTCCAGGAGATGAGCCGAAGTTTCAAGTATTTCTTCCAAAACGATTTGTTCAACTGCTACAAAATGAAGATTTGCGAGATATTCAACCGGGGACGTTGTATTTGGTATCACACGGTGTAAGCGGCAACAACTCTACGGAACTCACTCTGCACATCACGCATATTTGTACATAATGTCTCTGTTTGTATTTCTCTGTTTGTATTTCTAGTCATTAATGTTAGACTTAAGCTTATTGTATTGTAAGATGTTTGTTTAATAAAGAAAAGAAAAAAAGAAAAAAAAGAAAAAAGAAAAACAGCAACACAGCAGTATATTATTTTATATACTGCTGTGTTGCTTTTTTTAAAATTCAAATGGGTGACCTTGAACTTTCATTCAGGGTTAACTTATGCAGAGGTATAAAAGAGAGGAAGCAGTGAAGTTAGTCTCAGTCTTGTCTAACACACGCTGCAGCTAACATGTCGGTGCCACCTATGAACAATTTATTTTTCGATAACAATTTGAAGACATATTGTTGCGAGTTACAATGTTTTAAAATACCAGGCGATCAAGTTGACGGGAAAGCTTGTCGTAAGTGCAAGTGTTTCAGCTATTGCATATGTAGATGTAAAACGTATCAAATGAACCGACAAGATAAAATACAAGAATTACGCCGACGGCTTGCATTACTTTGGCGGTGAATGGAGTAGCAACCATCTGCCGCGCACTTGCCACCTGCCGCCTACCATCTGCCGCCTGCCATCTGCCGTCCGCCATCTGCTCCGCCCCACCACACCTTTACCCCCACTATTTTGTTTGATACCAAAACGCTAGCTAGCGAATAGTCAGTACACCTCCGGCTCTTGACCAGTGTACATCGAGCTCTCTGTTGAAATGTCCATCAAAATTAGGTGTATTCATTATGACTCTATTCATCTGGCGACTTTCCAAGACCTCGAGGTTTTTAATGAAGAGTTAAGACTTCTCATTGCGTCCGGTTACGATTTATCTTTGGAACTTTACGCATCAAAAAACAACATGGACTCTGCGCAGGAATCGAAGTATCTACCGTCTTTCATCAGAAAGCGAAGTGATGGCCGCAACTCGTCCGGATCAACAACATCGATAACAACGAACAACGGGGAACTATTGTAAACATAAATTATTGTAAACATAACTTATTGTAAATAAAAAGAAAAGTAAAAAAAAATAAAGTAATAAATGAAATAGTACTACCTCGCACTCGTATCATTCGATTGCTTCATTCGATTGTTTTCATTCGATATTTTTATCGAATTAAAACTATCGAATCACAATCGGATTTTACGCGTGCGAGGTAGTACTTTTTTAAAATTACCTCCCCGTGACCTTGAACTTTAACCTTTCACTCATTACGTCACAAAACCGCCTACGTCACTGGCTCAGCCTCAGATGACGTATTTAATGACTCAGCGCTTCCGGTCACGTGACCGGAAGCTGTCAATCACTTGGCCCAGAAGTCCCCTTCCCACACTACTCTTATAACCTTATAGATTTGTATTTTGTTAGGACAGTCGTTTATTAATTGGTCTAATTTGTTTATGTTTTCTTCTTATATGTTCTTCGATTATATTTTTAAAAGATTTTCTCATTCCAACTGCTCGTGTTTCTTTCTAGTACTGTAGGTAAAACAAATTTCCAGTTTTGACAATACTTGTACCAGTAGCATATGTATTATATAACAGCAGTCATAAAAATTGATTGCTCAAAGCAAACATAAACAAAGTCGAATGATAAATGACAAAGTACTGTAAAATGCCCCAAAGTGTTTATGTGTCGTCTGAAATAGAATACTAAAACCCTAGAACTTCACCTTTATATTTTTTAAAAGCAGTTTTTCATTGCTGCCACCCCGTTTTCACATGTAACAATCATTTTATCTTACTTTATATAACAATCCACTTTTAATGCTTGTACTAATAATAATACACAATTTTAATAAATTTATTAATAGAAAATTTGGTGCAGTCCTGCCAAAAATATTAAAACAACTTTTATCAATGCTTGCAGAAACTTCATCTAGATAAGTGTACATCATTTTATCAGTACCATCGATACCGCACCCATGCCATGGTTATATTCATATTAATGGAAGGTTTGTTTTATTACAAATTTTCCAATCTTCTGATGGCATACCTTACATTTGTAGCCTTAGGATTTGTAGATAAAACAATGAATTCCGTTTTATTAGTTGTTTTTTTTCGGAAGGCAGTAGGGGTCGCAGCGCTTTAGAACCGGAAATGGCATAGTGGTTAGAGCGCGTTATTCCGGAAAGAGTAAGAAGAAAATTTTCCCGCCAAAACTCTCCCGCCAGATTTCCTAACCTCACTTTTCCCGCCAGATTTCCTAACCTCACTTTTCTCCCGCCAGAGTTCCCTCCAGATTTTTTTCTGTAGTGTTGCCAACTTAGCAGTGCTGCCAACCTATGTTCTACATTATTATATATATATGCTCCACGGTTAGACTATTATATGCTCTATAACTACATTATATATATATGCTCTACGCTATTATTTATACTCTATGCTACTATACTATCATATTCTCTACTATTATATATGATCTACGGCTAGCAGTTATTACTATACTCTATGGTACATACACTCTATGCTATTGTATGATACATAATTATACATATACTCTATGGCTACATTATATGTATATGCTCTATGGCTAAGGGGATTTCTTTTGAACTTAAAAATTAATTTTTTCTATTGTAAGCTGATTACGACCCATGTTTCCACACCACCCAGGGGGTAGGGTCTCGGCGCGTTTTTTATTAAAGTGAGTATCCCCAGTAGGCCTATTCTCACTGTTTTTAACCACTGCCCCAACCAACGCAGTGATTCGTGGCAGCCACTCCATTACAAAAATGCTGCCTCCGGTAAATATTTTTTTCTTCTCTGTTTCTAGGCTATTTACTAAGACTGTGTCCGTTCATTTTAGCCTAGAAAATAGACAGAGAATTTTACTTTTATATTTTTTATTTGGTTTTTAATTTTTATACTTTTTTTGTTGCGCCTTTCAATTCGCAGTTCCCTGACAGTCGGAGGATTACAACAATCGGTTTCACGGTTTTTTAGGCCAACCTCCCCACACCCCTGGACTTACAAAGGGTTTAGCCCTGCCTGCTGGGTGAGCGACTGCCGGGCCTTATTTTTATTAGGCCCCACTCGAAAATATTTTTCGAGCGTAGTACTGTGCGGACCTCAAGGCGCAAGTTTCGTTTTTATTTTTATGTATAATGCAGGCTACTGTAAAATCATCATCATCTATATACAAACTTTCATTTATTTCTTTAACATTAGAATGAAATGCCCGAAGGAATTGAGCCTTCTCCAGGCCTTTTGTGTGTATGGCCTCGAAGGGTTTACACAGTGAGCGTAAAAGCTCTTCGCTGTAATGTACCTCACCTTCATCCCACTTTATGTGGTGAAAGTGACGAGTCAGCCAGCGGGCTGTTCTTTTCATCTTGCTATTCAAAAAATTAAAACAGTAAGGAGGTCGGAATACTAGCTGAGTTCTGTAAGACTTTCCGACTATAGCAAACTCCTTTACAATAAATTTATTATTATTGTCTTTGAACCCGTGGAACTCAACTACAGCTTCCATAGTGAGACTTCGCTAAAAAGACGGTCAGCTACTTGAGATGGTAGTTGATCAGTACGAGTTTCAGCGCCCGATAAAACTTGACCAATAAAAACTTTAATAATATCCTCCAAGTAAAACAATTCCAATAGAGAGCGGCCAATTAAAGGAATATTAATTACAAGCTGATTCCACTCGTTTCGATTGAGACCGAGCGTGTGTTCACCATCAGAGATACAAGCGTACTGTTGACCAAAGATACTGTTAACTTTAATTTCTGCCCCCGTATCGGTATTCACAAAACATTGATGCTTGCCTTCGAAAGCTAAAGTAATTTCATTGAACCTGTCAACCAGCTGACAGTAAGAATCGTAAGGCCAAAATACAACACCTTTCCTCCCCTTAATTAATACTCCGAGGCTGTTGTCCCTGTTTTTAAAAATACCCGATACTACGCACTTGGTGAGCTCAGGGTCCAAGAAGTGAACTGACTTTAGAAAAACTCCGGTCATTAAATTTATAGGCTCTGTACCCTTAGGGATGGGTATAGCTTGCGTACTTACCTCCGTCTCGGCTGATGTCATCTCTGCTACTGATGCTCCGTTGATAAACACCCAACCTCATATACCCTATCCCCTTTATCTCCGTTCCCCTCCCCCTCCTCCTCAGAATCTGAAGAGGATTCTTCACTGTTGTCAAAATCTGTACGCCATTTTACTATAATGCTATCGATCCCACGCATTAATTTAAACTCCTTTTCAACACTAGCAAACTTGTAACTGTCTACGTAATCTGTTTTCATCAAAACCTTCTTGTAGTAATATTCAATTTTAATCCAACCGTAGTAACCCATGTTTACTCACTGACTGTTAACCTCAGACTAACAAAATCTCTTAACCCACAACATCTATACCCTCCTCATCATCATCACTGCTAAAGTCTCCGTCGTCTCTGAGTTTAACAACTACGGTGGTGGTACCCTCAGGAATATCAGATATTTCCTTCTCACAGTATATCTTGTAACAATCCATTTTTGCTGTACCTATTAAAACATTATCGGCGTTATAAAACTGAATAATAACCCACTCGCCCATGTTTACACGCTGAGTGCTAGCAAGAGACTAAACCTCTGAATATTATATGTATCTTTTACCCCTTCCCCACCCCGCCCCAAGGGGGGTCAGTTGACTGACCCCCCTTTGTACATACATTCCAAGTGTTGGACCCGGAGGGTCCACTGCTTAGAAATTACATTGGAGATTTTCTCTTCTGTTAATTTGATACGTCTCAAAAACCTGGCCCTATCCCTTGCTAACTGTTTCCAATCTGATTTTCTATCTTCAGCGGGCAAACTGTATATTTTTGTTACTACCGGGCTGGAGAAACTAACTCGATATTTTCCTGACATCTCCCGTGATCGGTGTGTATGTGTAGTGACAGTCGTGAATTATAAGACAGTATGCCCAAGTATTAGCCGGGATTGCTGTTTTAGTTTGAATCTCAAGCCTTACATCTACGGGGCCGGTCTTAATAGTATCGTCCTGTTTTGAACAGTCAATTACATACAGAGGACACTTCGTTTTAAAATCATCATAATTTAATATCGGTGAGCCGATTCTGCCGTAATACGAGTTTTGAAAGTTCTTATACATATCATAAAACAAGGTGGTGTTCCCACGAAGGTTATCGTACGGATAGAAACTTGAGTTTAAATACAGTTTAACATCAAGCAAATCACAGGCGTCGAACCGTGACATGTCCTTTGTTAAGTCATTCTTTCTGCCTGTCTGGAAGGCCAGAACAACATACCGGGGTTTTTCCGTTTGGTTAGATGTTTTAAGTGTCCAAGATAATGTGTCCGTACTAGGGAGGTTCGGGTATTCAATCATTTCCCATTGACGGAAAGGAAGATGTATTGCGGGGTCTTTTTCAATAAAGTTGTATAATTTTAGTTTTTCAGTGTCGTTTACTGTAACGTGAGGTACTCGCCAGTAGATTTTGTCAATTGTTAATGTTAAAGTTCCAGCAGCTATTTTTACAGCGTTACTATCCGTACCCGAACGTAATAGTATCAGTTCCTGTTTAACATTTACCAACACCCGCCTATAGTCTTCAGCGAAACCTAGCAAGAGTTTTAGAGGGATTGAATATACAAAATCTGTCACTTTTTCAGTACTACCGGGGCCAAGCCAGCAAGCGACCTTTAGAGCATTTTTCTCTTCGTCCCGAATTGAAAGAATATTTTTTAAAGTAGCACTAATACCGACATTTTTCGTTCTGTCAATTTCTTTGCCACAAATCTCGTAGCGGATTTCTTCAAACAAGAAAGACATAGCATTATTAATAAAGGAAACATCCTGAGGAGTCCCGTCTGCTTTTGTAGCGTTGGTCTTGCCGTGAATCACGATAAAGCTTTCAAAAGGGGCAGTTATTATATCCTGCTGTAATAACGGTATTCTTATTTCATCATTATTGTTATAAGTAGTGGACACGTATGGTTGATGTGTGTGAAACTCCATCCCTGTTATTAAGTCATCATACTCAGCGTGGCTGTCTATCGCCAATAGCGCCATTCTGTATTACCTTAAAACCGAGAGAGCGAAGAAACGTTATATTTTTACAAGTTAACACCTTGGCTTTCTGAACACTACTGACTTGTTGCCCTCCTGGTATATGCCTAAATAGTAGCCCCATTACTGCGCCTGAGATGTAGTCTCACCGAGATCCTTTCTCCGCGAAAGTTAACAAGATTACCGTTTTGGTCTTTTAGAGACACTGTCAAGTTGTTGATCCTCTGACTGATCACCGGTAAATAAATGACATTCCTCGGTAATTCTATTATTTTATAGCCCGGTGGTTCAGCCTGGTAGAACTCGTGTATGACATGGCCCTCAACCCCGTTCAAGTATGACCCACGCGTGACATTACATTCCACCCGTATAGAGTTAACTTTTATTATATCTACAGGCAGTTCCGATACATGCTCATTTTTGGCCCCGTATATTTGTTTTTTGTAGCCCAAGAGTGTTCCCAATGAATGTTCTTTAGTAAAGTCAATTTTCTCAGAACAACATATCGTAGCTTTCAAAGTGTTATTATTAGGTTTCAAAGTAAATTGTACTTCTTTTGGCAGTTGCGATTGTATATATTTTTCAATGTCCTCAATTTCGTAAGACCCTTCAGGGATTGTAATACTTTTATCATCACCGTAGTAAAACGTATCATTTATGTCTTTTTCAATGTTCGGTATAGAGTTATAAGTGGTCAGTTCAATTAAACCAAGTTCCCATGTACCCTCGCTAACATCAATAGGAAACGCTAGCTCGTGGGGTAGAACACTAGTTACCCCTGTTAGACAGAACATTACTACAGAGAAACTTTAAACACAAATGGCCACAAACAACTGAGTCAAAATTCTGTTGTCTCTCGTAGTTATAGTACATCTCACATTCACCCAAGTACTTAGAAATTTCCGGTGGTGGTCTTAGGTTTCCAAAACTGTCATAATAATAGACCTTTTTATCAATCTTCCTGTAACATACCCAGTGCGTGCCTGGACCGGTTGTACTGTCCAAGTTTACTATAGCAGATTCGTACTTTCTCGGGCGTTTTGGTAGTCCGTCTCTCATGTAAACTCCTCTAAAGTTTGGTATTTTTAACAACTTTGCATATTTAATCAAATCGTAATTTGTAAGCGGTTTTATTGGTATCGAGATGCTTTTTTTTTTTCTTCTTTAATATGCCCCTTTTCTTTCTTGTGCCTGCGCCCGCCTTTGTACCCGACCCTTCCTTTCTATAGGGTCTAAGGTACAATCCTTTACCTTTTGGAGGCGGACGTTTCTTCTTACGGCCTCCCCCCAATTTTGATTTTGCTTTCATGGCTGTTGTGACTGCCCAAGCAGCGGCTTTCTCACCAACACTAGCGTTACTGGACTTGAATCTTTGCCAAGCGCGTTCCGCCAACTCCTTGTCCGCTTGCCTTCGCCTTTCTGAATCTTTGTAACGAGAGTATGCTATATCATGGACCTTACAGGCCGCATCTAGCCCGTTTATTCCTTTGTCACCTCTAGCCAATCTCTCTTTTAACTTCGTGCCAGGTCCACAGTACTGATAACCAGGGATATGTAATTCGACAGGTAGTAAGTCTATGGCCTTATTAAGAACAGATGAAACAATACCTCCGCCTCGCACAACCGCTATCTTACGTCTGAGAGTTTTCCTTCTTGTGTTAGCCATTTATTGCAAGCGCTAGTATCATCCGTTGTAATGTCGTTGCACTCCAACTCATTAATGTCAGTTATAAAGTAAACTTGCCCCTTTTATACC
Organism: Allygus modestus; assembly: GCA_963675035.1. Taxonomy (NCBI): domain Eukaryota; kingdom Metazoa; phylum Arthropoda; class Insecta; order Hemiptera; family Cicadellidae; genus Allygus; species Allygus modestus. Next base: position 390,878,245 of record OY776111.1, read on the forward strand.
TAAACTGGCTCGGAGTTAGCTGAGGAGATTGGGGAAAGGAACAGTATCATCAAATATCCCCGTTGGCTCAAGACGAAAATTCTCTTTAATTTGTTTCAAAAGAAGCTCCACTCAGTCCCTCTTCAGTCATAAAGAGATCATAAGTATCAGGCGGAAGAGGTTTGACGTCTTCTTCTTCAGGCTCTTCACCACCTTCCAACCCGTCAGCAAACAAAACTTCCCAGTCTAAGTAATCGTTTTCACCCGGCGTGAGTAGAATGGCAGACCTCCCAGTTTGTTTTTTGTTAATATAATTAAAGACCATGGTACCGAATTTCCTCAACCGTTTCTCGTGAAAATCTTTATGACTACTTATTAGACCTTCACACTTCACCAGTCGGGTCTTAATACTCGTTAATTCCGATTGCAATTGGTCTATGTTAGTGGTTATAGGTCCAATCTTTGATTCACAAGTGTTTTCCACATATTCCTTTGTCACTGCATCGCTGGGGTCTGTTGGTAAAGCTAAATTATTTATTCGTTTATTGTTAGCGTCATAATTATCTTTGGAGATAGTCATACTCAGTTTTTTTAGTGTGCCCAAGTTAACTGCGTCCGAGGATTCTACAGGGTTAGCTACACTCCATAGTCTTTTGTTTTGCATATTGAACCTCTTAACTTCAGAAGGTATAGATTTATGGTCAACATAATTCTTTGTAGCAGCGTCGAGTGGCTGTACCGGTGTAGCCAATTTACATAACCGTTTATTTTGCATATCATAGTTACCGTCCGGCGTCAAGTTAAAGCCATCGCCCTTGGGACCTTTGACAGCCTCATCTCGGGACTTTAGACTACGTCCAAACTTGTCAATCGTCATTTTAATAATGCTTTAAACCTACTGTTACCAGCTCCTTTTATGTAGCCGGCCTCCCTTAGTTCCTCCACGATACTCAGTATTTCACTGCCATGGACTCTGTTTCCAGTCTCTGTTGACATGGATATGTGTCGTAATCTGTCCACCAATTCGTTGGCGTCATCCCAGTGTATTATATCACGGGACTTTGCATTCTTCCACGCTAGACCCTTGCCCACTCTGGCAGGGAACAAATCTTTTATAATTCTTCTGTACTTTAGATTGTTGTCCCTTCTAATTTGATTGTGGAATTTGTAGCCTCTCTTGTGAGCGTTGGTGGCGATAATAATACTCTTATAGGTATTAAGATCGTCTTTATTGTATATATCCTCGTCAGGGGTTCTCTTAAATATGAGCTCATACAAACCTTCGGTAGGACTATATCTTGTGTTGTTTATTAGTATAGTTCCATCGTTGTCAAAGTCTAACACCTTATCTCCCATCATTAAAGTACTGCCTTCGTATCTAGGACCGTAGTCATGATCAATAACTCGGACCTTACCGCTAGCATCTTTTAAAAGAAGTGTCATATACCTCACCGTAATGGGGTTACTAAACTGACTTTCCATATATTGGGACGCTGTTTCCAGTCCCGAAGGGGTCGATAAAATTTGCTTTAACCCGCTGGTTTCAGGTGTAGATACACTCTGCGGAATAAATTCAGCTTCTCCTTCATCATCTGTCGTATTGTAGTCCATTGGTTCTTCTTTAAAGGTTTCGGGTTCTGTTTTTATGTCAGGGCTAACTGTGGTTGATTTTCTAAGTTCTTGGATAATTGGTTTATACTGTTTCTCAAGCATAATATCACTTTCCTCGGATCCTTCCTTAAACATTTTATACTTTCTCTTAATAGCATTACGTAGCTCTATGAGTCGGCTTGTCATTTGCTGTTTACTGCTTCGCTTCATAGTCATAAATGATAGATTTCAATCATCGCATCTAGATTTAAGGCATTTCGACTTGTCTAAAAAACAGGGCACGCTTCTTATGCCTCCGTATGTACTTGATAATATCCAACAGTGAAATACCAGCGCTAAAGTCCATACCTCTGTAGTACCTCTGTTCTCTAGCATTGAACCTGGGGATCACATAACGACCGGTAAAACTCCTGAATACAAAAGTACGTTTCCACCCGTCTCTCCATTCAGGTATTTCTGCCACGGTGTATTTATCACTTTCAATTGTTTTTTGCATGAATCCCTTGAGTAGCTCCATAGGTCTAGGTTCGTTGAGGTGTTGCAGTAAATAAGAATTTAAAAGCCAGAATTCATCAGGATTAGCCCCTGTAAACGCTTTCCATTGGTCAAATAGCACTCTGTTTGTTACACTGTACACACCGTTGTTTAGACTTATACCGAATCTCTCGCACTGTAACGGGAGTGTGGGCAAGGCCAGTTTGAGAAACTCTGTAGTATACAATCCCTGGCACAAATTATTAACCCCGTTATAAGGTTTATTTCTACTTCCCCCTGGTATACTGTCAGGAACATTTGCGTATCCAACGTTATAACTAATATCGATGTGACATTTTAACCTTAAAGCTCTTTTATAGACTGTCATTGGTGATCTTATAGGAATACTGCGTTCTGTCAGGAGTATACATCGTTTAGCGAAGGGAATCTTACACCCGTATTGCAGCATTTCATTACAGATTTGTGTAAAATTAACACTACCGTGAAGGTTACGTAAAGGCAATACTTTACCAAAAAATTCGGGGAACGGCCTGAATCTAGATATCATGTTTTGAGGGTCTCGCACGGTACAGTTGTACATATCTTCGTGATATATTACAAGTTCCAACGGTACGTTCTTTCTTTCACACTTGTTCATAAAACTAAGCCAAGTATCTCGGTTATAAGTTCTATCACTCGCTGAAATCATTAACAGAATTACTGGCGGTATCACAGCGGATCTTTTTAGTTTTTTATGTCTCCAGCATCTTTTGCTAAATTCATATCCATGAGGGTCTTTCTTACTGCAGTAGTTTCCACAGAATTTCTTCTTGTCCTTGTAATAAAAAGAACACAGGTTTGACTTGACAATACGCTGTCTTGTGTTGAAGCCTCTTAAATCGTTGTACGTGTAGATGCGCACCATTATAGCTCTGTTACAAACCTGTCCATACCTACTCTGTACCTTCCCTTATAAGGATCTAGAGTCTTGTCAATCACCAGAAACCCAAAGTTGTCTCGCCACGCTTGAGCGCACAACTCTCTAAATTTGTCAAATGACATGTCGGTAGTGACATGATCACTGTACACATGCCTTAGATTCATATCGTCTTGTTTGAATAAAATAAGAAAGTTACAGTTGTCCCTCACCAGTTGCTTGGGTATAGCGCTGTATTTTTGCCCTAAATAAAATGTATCTATATTTTTATGTCTACCCATAGTGAAATAACTGCGTATATTGTCATGTTTTTCGCAGGAAATATCGTCAAAGGTCATTATAGAGTTTGGTTTAGCTTCATTTGGGTGTACAACTAGACTGTTGTCATCATACGCGAAATAACCGACCTCCTTAGGCATTACCTTCTTTAGAAATTTGTACTTTGGCTGATGGAGGGACTTTGAAAAAACATAGACATTTTCAAACCTTAACCCATTCTGATCAAATAATAAATTAAATAAAACGTTGGTCTTCCCAGAGGAACTTGGCCCGCATATTATACAACGTATTGAATCAGGTAATAAAATACCGTGTTTGTTCTTTTTAACCATGCCCGACCCGATATATTCATCAAAGTTTTGGACGGGAAGCTCGACTTCCTGCTTCTCAACCCGCATCCTGACTGATTACTCACTACTGATTACAACTGATATATACTTCCCGGACGTGGTCTTGATAAGCACATACCGAGCGGATGCAGCGGCCAACCGCTATCACACCAAGTCCTTGGCGTCAATCCAACTGTCATGGCTGCTATCATATCCCTTCCAGCGTACAAATAGTCTGTCTCCTTTCCTTTTTAAAACTCTTTCAACTAAATAAATGTCACCGGTTTCTGACTTGCTAATTTCTTCTGCATAAAACCCGCCTTTTAATATTTCCCCTCTGTTGTCTTGTAATATGTATGTTACTGGTCTTGTTGGTTTAATCGCGTATACTGTAAACGTCTCATTTGTCCAATTTGGCAAATAGCCTTTTTTAAACACTCTTTTAGCTTTACTGATTCTAACACTGTCACCTAATTTTAATTTTTGCTTAAGGATTTTATGTTTGGGTTTTTTAACTTTATTTATTTTATTTAGAATGTCTTTGACATGTTTCTGTCTCACATCCTTGGGTTTCATACCTATAGTCCTGTGCTTTGTGTTGTTGTAAGATTTTATGATTTCTGGCAATAGACTTACCCACTCATAACTACCTCTGGCAGTAAATAACTTGTACATTTTTGTCTTAATCGTTCTGTTCAGTCTTTCTACAATACTATCCTTAAGTTCAGAAAATGTATGGTAATGGTTGATTTTGTATTTCTCCATTAAAGCGTTTACATGTTTATTGAAAAAGTCGGTACCCTGGTCTGTGTGAAAGTTTTTCATTTTATATTTAGCTAAGATAGGAGCGAGTGCCTTTGCCACTTCTGGCCCTGACTTGTCTTTTAGAGGTACGGCAAAAGCTAGTTTTGACAAACAGTTAATCATGGTAAGAATATATTTGTAGCCTTTGTTAGTTTTCGCATAAGGCTTCATTTCAACGAGATCAGCCTGATAAAGGTCCCTTAAACCCTTAAGGGTGACTTTACGCCTGGAATAATTTCTCCTGGCAGGTCTGTGCAGCTCCTCAGCTATAGCTGTCTTACCGTCCATTTTACTAATGATAACTTTATTCTGAGGACACTAGTTTTATACTTACATCAGTGATTCTCATTATATAAATAAATATTAAGCTCGTAACAAATATAGCAAAGACAAATAGCTTGTCCGCTAAAGAGCCTATCAGACACCACGCCATACTTTCTCTTGATAACCCTCACCGCAGTAACGCTCGGTCAGTACTGAGGGAAATGTCTATCGTGTTGGTGCCTCCTAGACACCCGGTGTACGATGTGTTCGACCCCGTATACTCCTTCATACTTTCTAATGGAAGGCAAGACTTCTTCAAAAACCCAGTCTTGAAATTTCTCAGCAATGGGCAAGTTTGATTTCATAATTAATGAATAAAGACCTGGCTCATTGATGTAAACTGTGTTTGATTGGAAGTTAAAGGGGAGTGTATCGATACACCCCCCTTTAGAGAGTATATTTACAGCCTTACACTTGTCTTCCTCATCAACATTTATCCGCAATGCCTGTTTTGAATCTTGATAACCCAAGATTTTAGCAACATCTTTTCCTTTGAACCAAGGATTGACTAAGTATCTGTTTGCTTGAGTGGGGTTTGAGACCACCCGTGCATGTGCACCCAGGTTAAACATTATTCCGTGCGTGAGCCAATCCAGATTACCTGGTTGACGCTCAGTACGAACTAATGCCCTCTCCCTTTTTAGCAAACAAAGGATAGAGTATGTTTTTAAAAAGATAAACCATGGCTCCTCCACCGCCATGGCCCGTGGAGGCCTTCCAAAAACAAACTAGCTGCCTCCCCCGTTTTTTTTACAAGTCCCACCATACGGACTCAAGGAGTAGCCCAAGTCCTCCTCGGATCAGGGCTCCTCAGTGTTAATAGTCCATCATTCACTCCGGCCCGTTCCAAAGAGTAGCCTAGGTGTTAGCTAGACACCTCAACGTACAAGACCCTTCATCTCACATTCAGGTTTACGGGGCTTTTTGTCACCCGCGCCAGTGACCTTCATTCAGGTTTACGGGGCTTTTCGTCACCCACGCCAGGGACCTTCATTCACACACACACACATTCATACAGTGGGAACTTATGCATTGTCCAAGACATGCTCAACTATATTTACAAAATTGTGAGAAGTTAGGATATTGTTGTATGCAGAGTCAAAGTGCATACCATAACTCTTCATTACTTCTTTCGCTTTGTTAAGTACATTAATCCCGTTAGGAACAGGAGACTTGACGAAACAAGGTACGAAACCTTCCTTCTTTGCTTTATTTAAAGCTTCGTTAAATTTTCTTTTTTGTATGCGAATACATTTGTACTCGCAGACTCCGTACAGATCCAGAAGAGTTTATTTAATAAGGACACATAAAACATGTTTTAGTCCATCGTCGTCTGACATCACAGCAACCTTCGGTGCCTGTTCAGTCAGCAACTCATTCAGTGACTGGTTTTCTTTACACATTATATCGTTTGTAGTTTTAAATTCTGAGTTAATTTGAGTGAGCTGTTGGTTAATTTCCAGTGATTTTGTAAGTGATTGTAACAACTGATTATTCTCTTGTTGGATTTTATACATTCCATACTTTCTAATGGAAGGCAGGACTTCTTCAAAAACCCAGTACTTGAAATATTTAGCAATTGGTAGTTTGGAGGAAAATATCAATTCATACAAGCCGGGCTCGCATATGAAAATAACCTTAGAATCATTGTAGGATAAGTCTACCCCACTTTGGGGTAGACCTACTTCCGGTTGGGTTTTCTTATACTTTTCACTTACATGCGTTGAAAGAGCTTTATGTAACTTAGAGTATCCCAGTACTTTTGCGACATCTTTTGCTTTGAACCAAGGATTATTTTCACTGTCAAACAGTACAGCAACAGATTGATCATTAAATATATAAGAAGTTAAGTGAGACATTTTATATCAAGTATTGTGCAATAGTACAGATCAGAGCTACGTAAGGACACGTCTTACCTCGGCAGGAGCAGCGGCAAAAGTGACCGAGGCAGAGCGATTCACGGGAGGGGAAAGTATGACTCATTATGGGTTAGGGGGGCGTTTCGCCCCCCCTTGCACTTCCAGTGTTGTTTTACTCAAGTCTTTGAATTTTGTAGCCGTAAGGTAGGGTGTCGTACTCTCCCTCAAACTTCCTCTTTGGTCCAGTAATTTTGAAAACTTTAGTTTCGCTTACAGTTACAATATCGCGGTCTTTAGTCCTCCTGATTCTAGATTCGTTAATTTCCAGTTTTTCTACACTTTCACTAAGGACCATTTGTTTCAGAGCTTCAAAGTTTAAAGTTTCGGAAGTCTTCATATTGAGGGTGAGGCCCTTGATTTTGCACACAGTTTGTAGTTTTTGTTTTTTGGTTGACCAGACAAGGTACGCGTAAGTTTTTGGTCCCCCAGAAACGAACTCTACGATGAAAGAGCCAGGCCCGTAGTCACCCGCCAATTCATCTGTCATTTCCCCGAGGTAATCTCCCGTAGGAACCTTATACAAACCTCCCTTATAAATGTAGAGAACCGAGTCGGTGTCGTAGTAGAGGACCTGACCTCCCAGGGCCTCCAGATGTTCATAGAGTTTAAGTCTCGCTTGGGCTGTAGTGTAGGCAGCGATCACAACATTTACGTTTCGCAGGGGCTCCCCTACTTCCTCCAGGTACTCCCAGCTAACTACTACAACCTCCTCATTAACAGTCTGGATTCTATTGACTTGAATTTCGGGGCTTGTCAGCATTTCAAAGAGAGTCTTTGAGTCTCTGACAATCATTGCCTTGGTTTGGTTCTCCCTCTGCCCGAATTTTCCCCAAAATGAATTTAACATTAATTTAGCCAATTGTCTCAAACCCCCGTTTTTACAAATTTTGTCTTTCTCCAATTTGATTCCTTCATGATTGAAGTAGTCCCGCACGTACCGGTCTTTGTCTTCCTCAGTTTCACACCAGCTAGGATAGCCTGAGGCTTCCTGCTTCATTTTCAAGAATTTATTGATAAAATCGGTGAAAAGCCCCCCTTTCCCGTATGTTGCCATTTTATATTCCCACAGTTCGTAGATGTCGAGGACAACGTAGCCTTTCTCTACAGCCTTCCTCACCTCGTCCATAGTCCAAGTCCCTACCAATGCCCTTTCCTCACTCTCATGATCGCAATCCCCTTGGTTTTGAGATTCCCCGCAAGTCCTACACAGGGCAAACATGAGTTTCTTGTTCATTTTGGCTGGGAGTACCGGGTGGTAGAGATCCCGAGGTGGCAGGACTTTACACTTGAGCAGACCATCTACACCAAGCCCTCTCTGTCTGCACTCCCTGTCACCCACGTAAATCGTAGGATGACCAAGGGGATACTTACCGTACTTACACACATACGGATAGAGAGAGCACACGTCCACATACTCGATTTGTTCTCCCCCTTCACATTTGTGGTAAGTCTTGGAGTTGCCCGTTCTGCCCCCAAAGAAAGCTTGTCTAGGGTCTAGAGGAAGGGTGTTCAATATGGGGAGAGAGTCCAAGTGTGCGAGCTTTTGTTCTTTCTTTACTTTACGAAACTCACACTCCCACATCTCCACAACATCATAATCGTTAAATTTTGCCATTTTGGACTTGGTTCTCTCGTATCATAAGTGAAGTGAGTCCGAGGGATCCTCCTTCAGAGGAGCCTCTCGATTGTAAGGGAAGCATTTGGGGCAGCCGTGCCAGTAGCACCCGTGAAACTCATAGATGTTTTCCCCGTCAAACCCATCTACTTTTAGCCCGTTAATCTTTACTTCTTTACCCCGGCCCGCATGCTCAATCCTCACTTCACGCTTCTCTTCTTCCCAGCTGAGCCACTGAATGGCTATAGCTGACTGGTTATCCACTAAACGGTAGCCGTTCTTTGGGATGAGGCCGATCGTATTTGGTTTCAAAAAGTTGCGGCGGAAGGCCAAATTGCAAGCGCTAGCGATCGTTACAGCCTCTAGGAAAGGATCGACATTACATTCTTTCAGGAAAATACGCCTGAACTTAAGACAGGCCTGAGCTAGGATCTCTACATCAGAGATGCAGTACTCTAAGATTTCCTTTTTAAAGTCAAAAACGTAGTTTTCAGCCATTCTCGCATCGTACCAGCTTTCAAAGGCCTTGTGGGACTTTTCAAACATTGATCCCGGACAATAGAACTTTTTGTCAGGCATGGGGCCTACATAATCTTGGTTTGCCAGAGTGTTAAACAAGTGGGGAAAGTAGCCCTTCTTTCTCTCGGGAGGCAGATCGAAGGCTTGAGGGAGCGCTGCGAGGGCCATGGGGAAATAGTTGAGTGAGTCCACAAACCTCACATTGTCCATTTCCATGAGAATAATTTTGGTTCCCCTCATGACCAGATCGGGTGTGAATTTAGTTTCTTCCAACAAATACTTTAACAAAAACTGAAAATCAAAGCCTTGGCCGTTGTGGGCAATCACACAGACATTTTTGAACTGTTTCCTGACTTCCATGACATAATCCATGAAATCTTTAACTGGGTCAGAGTTGAAGACTCTTGTACGGTTTCTACATGTCATGCAAAATCTAGACTCGATGCAATTAAAGCAAAACTGTTGAGAAACACACAAGTTTACTTTATGTACTTTTTGCTCGGGGTCAGAGGGCAGAGACTCGTCTTGGCGAGTCTCTAGATCAAAGAAAATGAAAAGGTAGTCCTTGGTTTTAGGCTTACCCTCGTTCCGCTGCATGAAACATTTATGATTTGGATCTTGGAAGGATCCGCAAGGTTTGCAATAGACTTCACCGCACTTGTGGGGTGTGGATCTGTCTCTAATCCAAATTAATTTACCGCAGTCAAGGCACTTTTTAACAGCTTTACATCTATCGACTTGGTGAGCAGTGAAACACCGCTGATTTCTCAAAGTCATGTTACATTTTGGACAAACTATTCCCCCATGCTCCTCTTTACAGGGAGGTGAGATGGTCTGACACTGAGAACAGATGTTTGAACATCTGTGCGCACCCTTGTGGTCAAAAGGGACGTGGCAAGCTTCGCAGAAATAATTGCAAACAAACGCAGCAGTTAAGTTAGTGATTACGTTATAGTGGCCATTATTAAAGAGCAAGTTAATTTTGAATTTTGCATTTTCAACACGACCCTCAAAATAAACGTCCCGGCCTTTTCTGTCAAAGTTGTAGACGGTAATTTTGAAATTAGTTAGCAAGTCCTGAAATTTGTCCAATTGGGTGATACCGGCCCCTTCCTCGGGGATCTCTACCCTTGCCTTCTGCATCAATATTTGGGCCCTCACTGTCTGTCGTTTACCCTTGTCCATACGTACAAGATTATACTCTGGGTCGTTTGTCACTTTAGCCATGGCCACCACCAAAGCCCTGGGGAGACACAAGTTGTCTTTGTTGTTAACAACTACGATTCCCTTCCTCGCCCTACATTCCTCTTCAAAAGTATTATAAAAGCCGGGTCTTACCCTCCCGGAACCTACAGGGAGATTAACTCGGGTACATTCCACTTTAAACGTGTCAGTGGACTTTATGGATTCAGAATTTGATTGAACGATCCCCCCAAAGATTTGCCAAAGGATGCCTTGATCAATTTCACCAGCGGGCCGAAAAGCAACAAACCCGGGTTCTTTTGATTTTAAATTTAGACTCTGCAAAGTAAAGCCGAGCTGATCGTTTTCATGGGCTTGGCCCTTCATCTCATTCACAATTTTGGCGAAACCTTGTCTGAGCCAATCAATTTCCGTAGTTTCAGGAGGAGGGTTAGTAAATTTGAAAATAGTTTTAGTGCCGTACAAGCGGAATTTCTTTACATACGCCTGCTCGTCACTGAGGACTTCGACAGGCTCAACAACACCGGCCATTACTACTTAAGTCAAAATAAATGTTAAATAATAAATCAAAACAATAAAGTGAGGCTAGGGAAAAGTGAGGTTATGTAAAACCTCGACTTGAGTAAATACAACACTAGGGCTAGAAAATTAAACTAATAAATTGAGGTTATGTTAAACGCGCAAAAGTAGGGTTATGTCTGACTCTCAAAAGTGAGGTTATGTTAAGCAAAAGTGAGGTTATATAAAACCTCGACTTGAGTAAATAAAATTAAACTAATACAGTGAGGTTATATTAGAATCAAAGAGTGATGTTATATTAGACACGCAAAAGTAGGATTATGTTATGCAATAAAATTGAGGTTAGCCCCGTACACTAAATAAAATATGATACGCGTTAAATACTAACGGTAAATTATAGCTAGCACTTACTGCAATTGCACAATACTATCACAAACTCACTATACCACAATAGCAAAGAACGGAGCAGCGCAGAGACCTCTGACCAACACGAAAGCCGGGAACAGAGTGAACGAGGCAAGCCGGCAGCGGTGGAGGTATATGGATGGACCAATCAGAGCGCAGGGCGCCTAATTACAGCCAATGGGGTGCTAGCTTATTCCGACCAATCACAGAGCAGTATTTTAACAGGTTGAAACTGGATATTTTAGCTGACTAACGGTGTTTGATGACTACAGCACAGAGTAAGAAGAAGAAGAAGAGGGAGGCAAGGAGGAAGAAGATGATATATTATTATATAAATAATAAATGGTGTAGCTATAGAGTATCATATGTATAATTATGTATCATATAATAGCATAGAGTGTATGTACCATAGAGTAATAACCGCTAGCCGTAGATCATATATAATAGTAGAGAATATGATAGTATAGTAGCATAGAACATATATAATAGCGTAGAGCATATATATATAATGTAGTTATAGAGCATATAATAGTCTAACCGTGGAGCATATATATATAATAATGTAGAACATAGGTTGGCAGCACTGCTAAGTTGGCAACACTACAGAAAAAAATCTGGAGGGAACTCTGGCGGGAGAAAAGTGAGGTTAGGAAATCTGGCGGGAAAAGTGAGGTTAGGAAATCTGGCGGGAAAGTTTTGGCGGGAAAATTTTCTTCTTACTCTATCCGGAATAACGCGCTCTAACCACTATGCCATTTCCGGTTCTAAAGCGCTGCGACCCCTACTGAAGGCCATTTGCAAAATTGGTCCTTTCCTTACATACACTTTTTTACCAACTGGGTATTTTCCAACCAACTGTTTTGGGTAGGTCTGGTCTCACAGTTCCAGTCACCCATGTCTGGTTTGTATATAGCAATTGATCTAATTCCTTGGAGGTGGAAAAATCTTCCAAGTACAAATGAAACCCCTTGTTCAGGAGGTTTCCCATTTTCATTAGATTTTAACATCAGAGTATCCAAGACCAACAACACTTGAAATACTTTTATCTTCGTACTTCACCCCCTTGTAGCTATAAAACTGGACACAGTAATTTGTGATGGCATCGCAGAGTATCCATAATCTAATCCCAAAACAATGGTGCCTTTTTTGGGATGTAACGAGTGAGGGCAACCCTTTTTTTGGTTCCCACAAGGGACTCACCTTCAGATAATTTTTGATTAGGTAGATACATCAATTTTAATAGCCGACTACAGTGAGCTATTAGTGTCTGAAACCCTCCAAATGGATCATAGTTTTCTGCCTCAATATGAGCTAGCTTCATAAAATCAATAATTCATAGAAAAACTTCAAAAGTATTTGAAAGCGATTACGCGTAAACATATTGGAAAACAGTTTGCTGTTTTGTGAAGATGATGTGGACCAATAACGTTCTATGGATGGCTTCTGAATGATGCCCATGTTTAGTATTACTGAAATAAATCCTTTCATTTCAGTCAATGATACATTCATCCATTTGTTTAGTCGGATTTTGGGTGATCAGTTCTCACCCCTAGATTGAATGAAATTCTGGGAATATCTGTTAGTTTCCCAGATCTGTTAGTAGCGTTCATGAAAAAATAAATACAAAGAATATTCGGGACGGGAATTGCGAGGAGGGCAATGCTTAAAACAAGGCATAACCCAGAACACTTAGATACTCAATCAGATACTGGCATACTGGCACTGAAATTGAATGAGTGTTCATATCCCCTGTCATTCTCATCCACCTCCTCCCACTCACTACTATTGGGACTAGGCTCACGTTGTGCTCCCGATGGTCTTCCTTGTCCACGACTCGTTCCTCTTCGGGCTCCAAGTCGTCCTCTTGTACCCAAAACCACTTCCTATTGTACGAAAACTGAGAGCACCAATTTCATATATAGCTTGTGGTTCGTCCGGGTCATCCGGGTTATTCTCAGAGCTGGAGTCATTCAGAGGTCTTTCAATCATAGGCCTGCTGTTATTTTTCAATGGGAAAAACCCATCGTGAGACGATCCAGGGCAATTCAATCTGAAGTGATTTCTCTGAAACGATAAAAATGGGAATCGAGGCCTTGGACTAGGATCTCGGATAGTTATAGTCATAGTCAGGATTCGAGGGTCATAGTCAGGATCCTCGTCTGTGTCAACACGATATCGCTAGACTCAGACGAAAGGATTTCATCTAGTGAATCGTCATCACCAGCTCTCTCTGCATCTATAAAATTGATGTCAGCATGATTGGTCAGTGAGTGATACTTCACTCACTGGAGAGTGTGGCCTTTTACTCATATTACAGTAATCTGAAAGAATAATACAATAAATAAAACTTAAAATCCCAGAAGTACTAGGCCTACATTTTTTTAAAATCACACTAAAAACAATAACATCACTAGGTTTCCAACATAACTCTAAAATACACGGCAATCGTACAAATTTTATACTGAAAAGCAAAAAGAAAAAAAAAAACAGTAAACAAAGGATGATGCAATGTTTCACACAAATTACAAATCAGCTATTGTCTTATTGGCGACAAGCTGTCGGGGAACCGCAGACAGCTTGGCGCCAGTGGCGGGCGCGGCAGACGACTGGCCCGCCACAGCCAGCTGTATAACGTCAACAATGATGCCAAAAAATAAATTTTCTATATAAAATGCGTATTTTAGAAATACAGAAACTCTTTATCTTTGATTTTATATAAAATATAAGGTTCTGCTCTAGAAATTACGCTCCCAACAAAGATTTTACGAAAAGCCGATCTCGTCGGCCGCTGGCAGTTCTCGTGACGACAATCAACGCCGATGAGAGTTGCGCCTGGCAGTTCTCGCACGTACGACTTAGGCTTCATTTTAAAGGGAAAACGCACAAAAAACTAGTTGGATCTTGCGATATGGGTTGTGGTTTCATGAGGTCCGATTTATGGTAATTGTCCATGTTTATTTCAATTTTTAGTGAAATCGAATGAAAGGTTCTAATATAACGGCGAAAGCTCACCTTACCCGAAGTAGAAAACTTGGTATTTGAATCATAAGACCTGAGTGCAAATTTTACAGCAAAAATATTTCTGCTTGCAATTTTTTAATTTTAAAAACTATTTTCACTGTCCTAATGCATTCTTTTGGTGATTTAAAATTCAGTTTCTTGAATCTTGACTGTGTTTGTCGTTTAGTAATTGCTATGGACAAGCTCAGCAACCATGACAAGTAACAGACTTTGACCTGCAAAGCGTTACTAATCGTCCGCCCTTCCCTCGGTAATACAATTGGTTGTTCTTCTTAGTTCTTTGTCTTAACATTTTTCACAGAAGTAAAATATTTTATGTTAAAAATAAAAAAAGTTGTAATAAAAAAATACTTTGCTGAATATTTAATACTTGCTAAAGCATATTTTCAAAAAATGTACTGTCTTATTACGATTAAATAGTATTAATTTGTTATATTAAAATATAGTGCATTTGTATTAGCATCAATGGACAATATCTGATATTCCTTTTATTAAAACAGTCTATTAAAGTAATAAATCTATTAATAATCTCCTAGTTACACGTCTGTTGGTAAATAACTACTATTATAAAAATATTACAAACGATTTATTAAATACTAACTACAAACACTACATTGCCAATAAAACTCTGGACAAATCTCGTCTTGGTGGTTTATCAATTGAAATTTTTTTCAGAAGTCTTATAATGCACAAACCTTGCCTCAACTGAATAAAACATGTATTTAATTTTAATGGGTAACATTACCCTAATCCACCTAATTTTTTGGGAAATAAAAGTTGACTAGTAGAATACTGTCGATTATATACTTATTTGTTTCTCATTTACACACAATCTGAGCGACAATACTCCCTAAGAACACAAAGACCTATTATTCGTATTATTATTATATATTCGTTTCGGAATGTAATTCAGGGTGTTTAAACACTTAGTTAGTCTGGTTGTGGCCTTGGGTATCACCATTGATTATGGATGTTTAATCAAGGGTAAAATGCATGCAAATGTTTGAAATACAGCCTTCTCTTCATTGCAAAACCCAGTAAATTACTAAATTGTTAGTTTTTCGTTCAAAGTTTAAAAAACCTATATATTAAGTTTTTCCTCTAAATCCGGTTTTGTAAATCTTCTAAAAAACGTGTAAATACTTTACGTTAACTTTAGTTTTCATGATTTATTATAAAAAAATGTTAACCGAAACTTTGGTAATTTGTTATTTACTCGTTGTTTTTAACAAATACTCTTAATTAGTCCTGCACCCATTAGCCTTCAAAGTTCCAATAAATCTTTATAGACATTTAAATCTTTGGGATCACTGTTACCATACTGTCTATACAAACAGAACGATTCAAACTTTTTTAAATGCCTATTAAATATCATGTTTTCTTGGCCGTATAATGTGATTCCATGCTACTTTTACAAACACAACAATTCAAATGGTCTGATTTGTTTACAAAATATAATACCATAATTTTTATATAACCATCCTATTACGGTCTGTTTTCTGTTAGAATTGTAATATTACTATAATTATAATACATTGGTTCCTTATTATTTTTCTAATATCCTTTAAAATGAGTTTCCTTCAGTTACAAATCATAAAACAAACCAAAACTTAAAGGCCACAGAGTAACAAACAATATATAGATCAAAGACAATTTCCCCCAAGTATTGAGTCCTTACATTACCAAATAGTGTAGTAAAATATAATTCCACAAATTAGCTAAAACTTTAGAAGTTGTGAAAGTTCAAATGTTGAAGTTGAAAACAATTAGAGTTTAAATGCTTTTCTACGTCTAGTGAGCGCCCTTTAACAAGTTTTCCTGAACACTTTTACTAACCCGATAGATTTAGTTTATAAATATTATTTTACTTATTTGTATTATGTATTTAATTTGTTTAGTAGCATGATACGTGCTCTTACAACTAAACAGGATAAATAAGCTAAGTATCACAACACCAAAAAGTATATTTACACTTATACTGTACTTTCATACAAGACTGTAAATATATAAGATAGTAGAAGGCAATCGATTTTAACCAGTTAAACGGACATGGTCAACCATCATCAGGCCAAATCAGAGAATGATATTATATATTTAATAACAATACACTTGTTTTCCGGATTATTTATATATAATAAATGGATAAATAATGGATTGATATCGAGATGTTTTAAAATAATATATTTGATTTTTATTAGCAGTGTAAATAAGGCTTGAAATATAAAGAAATCAGTGAGAAAATTACCATATATTACTTAAAATGTTACTCATGAGGATCACAACTAACAACAAACGAAGGAACTACCATGCCCCAAAAAAAGATGGCTGACTGTTTATTGATAACGACAAATTCTTAATGTAGACCTATCAAGACATTTGCAAGATTTGTTTTTCCATCACTTGAATTAACCAACTGATGATTATTATTTTAGTTGTCTTTAGTTGTGTGATAAAAAGGTATGTCTAAGGAATAGGTAATACAAGTTGTATATTTTGTACAACCTTCTATCGAAAAATTAATTGTATGATTAAATAACTAAATGGCAAATTACTATAAACTAAATATTTTACAAAGTAAAGAATTTAAATATACTTCCATTAAAGTAGTATACTGTTTGGAAATGCATAGTTTGTTTTGAAACATCAAGAGCTCAGAGCGATGGTTAATAGTAAACGTACAATTGAAATCTTCTTAAATCTATATGGGAACCATAATTATTCAGGGTAAATCTGAGATACGACAAAAAACTTCGGGTGTTGAATCCTCTCAACGAAATAAAATAAAACTATCCTAATGTGATTAAAAAATCACTTCGTCCTAATGTGCTTGGTTTGTAATCTATCGATTTGTTTGTGTTTTTTTTTTCTAGGGATAACAATGGTTCGTAATTTATGAACAACTTGAGATTTAATTTCGAACTTTGCAGATGTTTTATTCTTGTTTAAACCCAATTTTGCAATGAAGTTTCCTTTTTTATTTAATAGTAGTTTTTTATTATTTGTGTGGGAGACATCAACACCCGAAGCATGTCGGTGTATTTAAGATACACCAATATTTAAGTACAAAAGAAATGAGAAAATGATGAAGAAATGTTATTTTACTTGTAAGAGGAATGTAGTTTAAACATTATAAACCTGCTTAATGGTTTTTCTAGACCAATAAAAGTAATTTTTTAAGATAATATTTAAAGTTACGTTATATGAATACGTACCACAGAAATGAATTAATGGCATGTACAATTTGGTTGTATGTTTATTTAGATATTTGTTAATACTCTTTAACAATTTTACGTTTTCGATATATTTTCGTTCCAATGGTCCAATGATATCCTCACAACTGTTATAAATATATATGTCGAACCTTAATAACAGTTGATATTTCTGCGTTGTCTACATGTCTACGATTTTCCAACTTTCTTCATAGGTCTATGATGTTGAACTATGATCCGCGCAATCTGGTTTCCCAATCAAAGTCAAACTGATACTTCCAAGGTAAATATCCTTGAGGCCATTTTACCTATACATATATATTTTTTAAAAAGCTACAAGAAACATAATTCAACAAAACATGTTTGAAAGAAAATTACATCTAAAATTAAAAAAAAATAGTTGAACAAAATATATGTGTTACTTTGACAATGTAAATAGAATACACAGGTTAAATTGTAATTTATTTTTGTTGTTATTGTATGGTCGGAATTGTTAAAAAGTCAAATAAAGGAGCTTACGTGCAAAAAAAACTACAGCTTGCTTGGTTTTAGGATTTTTATTTTATCTACCTTCAACATTAAAATTATACTATCCTTATCCAATTTCAGACTCGGGTGGCTATTTGTTTACTAATTGGTGACAACAAATGCGAGTCTGAAGGAAATCTTAACTTGCTGCAACTTAACCATTATCAATTTAATTAGCTTAAGATATATTTCACACGAATTCTTCAAACCCCTCAATCTCCCCTCCTCTAGTTTTTTTCTGCAAAAACAGTTTCAAGCAAATTTCTTAAGAAACCATTTAGCAACGGTATTCTTTTATATTTGTATAACAGCTGTTAATAAAGGGAATGTTAATTTTAAACATAAAAATTGCAAGCATGTTCACTAAGTTTCACGTTAAATTTGGTTTCAAAATAGGCACATTTTAACAAAACTGTACCCTGGCGCATTTGAAACAGTCCGTTGTTTCCTTTCCAAACAAAAGCTTTTAAAGTTTGTGAATATTTCATTGAAAAGTTTAATACTAAACCACACAAGCGGCTCTCAATGTTTATTCTTCGTTGATGATTTGGTTTAAATCCAGAGGGATATGTGAGAGATTATAGAAAGTTTTTGCAAAGGTAAAAGTGTATATAAATGTAAAATGTCCTGAAAAATTACATTTGTTTTTACTCTGTTACTTATTATTATAGTCTTAAATTTAAGATTAGGATTTGTATTTGATGTTTTAGTACAAATTTTACATTTACTTGAACTAGTTTACTTATAAAAAATCCCCATTTTTAGCGAATTTCCCCTATAGGGAAGAAGCTATTACCGTAGGTCTCATGGTAAGACTTAAGACCGAGACCATGATAACTTTTTTTTGAGGTCCCCTGATGACTAAAACACTATTCGTTCAAATTTATATATATGTATATATTATATATCTATCTATATATCTATATCTATATATATATATATATATATATATATATATATATATATATATATATATATATAAGTGCCCGTGAATGCGATAACTTAAGTAAAAAACGTCCGATTTCGATGAAATTTAACTCAAATGTGTAAAGTGAAAATTATGACTATAAGTTCGAAAATCAGAAAAATCGGATAATGGGAAGGGGGGTTTATGGGGGTTTTAAATTTTCCAAAAATAATTTTTTTCATTTTTTACCCTCAAATTTTTTAAAAAACTTAATTTTGGTTTGGATCATGTTATAGAGCTTAAAAAAACAAATAATACAGTATGTTTAATTATTAGCCTAGGTTAAGTGGTTGCGGAGAAAATTAAAAAAAACCTGCTCATAAAATCTCCCATGTTAGTCTTATGGGAAAAAGGTTTTTGGTTTTTACTCTGTTCATTCTAATGTAAATTTCATATTTGCTTTTACCAATCTGTTCAGCTCCACAAAACAATCATTTTGGTGTTTAAATTTTGATTCTACGTCCAACCGTTGCAGAGATATTCAAAGTGTTAATACAGTACGTTGTCCAATGTTATCCTAATGTAGAATAAATAAAATGTCATATCTCCATTATTAATGTGGCGTCACGTAGTGCTGGTATATTGATATTTGCACAACAAATTGATTTTTTGTTGATTATCCCCGTAGCAGTGAACCTGCGTACTCAGCCCCCATATCATTCTTATGGAGAATAAGTAAAATGTAATGACTCCCTTAATTATGAAAATAAATTAATAAAACTTGGTATGTGGCGTCATCTTGTTGAGTTATATTTGTTATATTTGATATTTGCATAAAAACCCATTTTTTTCCTTGTTGCAGCAAACCTGCTTACTCAGCTCCCATGTTATTCTTATGGAGAATAATTAAAATGTTATGTAGTGCTTATTTATGATTGAATATTGATGAAACTTGGAATGTGGCTTCACCTAGTTAAATTCTATTTATATTTGCATAAAAAACAATTATTTGTGCTCCTTGTTTCAGCAAACCTACGTACTCATCACCAATTTTATTCTTATGGAGAATAATTAAAATTGTATATATGGCTTATATCTAAATATATTTTTATGAAACTTGGTATGTGGCTTTATAAGGTATTAAGACATATATTATGCATTGGAAATTCGCTGAGTACGCAGTTTTGCTGCAACGGGGGTATTTTATTAATAATACTGTATAGTTATTGTTGTATTATATTACTAATAATGGTTACTACTAGAAGTTTACTGAATTCATTTTTGTATTGGTATGAAAATTAAAGATAAACAAAAAATCTGACTTTTAAATTATATTATTTAGACATATGAAGAAAAAAGTACGTTTTGTACTGGATGAAAATTGTTTAATTTCAACACAGATTTTAACAACTTATATGCTGGAAAAAAATGTAATTTGAAAAACATATAAATGCCAAGAATAACAATACTTATAAAGTAGGAGTCTGGTCCTATAGCGCTGACTAGCAGGCTATAATATTTCTTGAGGTTAAGAAGTTGTATTTTTTAAAATAAAATGAAACAAATTAAATCTTCTTGTATTTATTCAAATAAACAAAATAAAAGTTTTACTTCTCAAATAAAACATTTAAAAATTAAAAATAAAATTAAACTTGGTTTTGCTTATCACTTCTATCTTCCAAAATAAAAGTTAACTGTTCGATTTTTTAAATATTACTGGACTTTAATTATAAATCTTCTTTTTGTTCTTTAACAGTCTGGTACTAAGCATATCTTCAACCCAAGTATAGAAAAAGAAGTAAGATGAATGAAAGAAACGCTTCGAACCCTGAAAAAGAAATAATTGTTTTACAGACTGTTCCCCTTTTTGAAAAACAACAAATGAGAAATGGAGCAATTATTTAAATTAAGACTCTAAATTTAAAAAAAGAACTTTGTACCTTCCAATATGAAGAGGTTCACGTTTCGCTGGTTGACTCACGACACACTCACGACACCAATAGTCAACTTAAAATGCCGGAGCCTCCCAGCGACCGTGAATATATAACCTTAGCTTAGAAACTTCCAGAAACCCGAGCACGCCGGCCGTCACGTGACCTGGCTCCAGTTTGTTCAAGCCAAACAAGAATTTAAATCATTGTCTCCAACCTTTCTGACATCCCCGAACAAGAAAATCGCGAGCTTGCCTGGACTTGGAAAACCAAGTAGCACCAGCAATTCTTATTTGCAACTGTCAGCAATTATTTCACAAAACTTCTTTTATATTATATACATTATTTCTTTTTACATATCACAAATAGTATATTTAATTAAATATATAGCGTTTCAATAACAATTGGGACGCTATAGTCCACCGTAAATTTATATAGCATGTTTTATTACTGACTATATTATACAGTAGAGCTCCCAGGGACTATGTGTTGTGAATATTTCCCCCGAGTCATACAGAAGCTGAATTTTAT
This sequence comes from Allygus modestus, assembly GCA_963675035.1. Lineage (NCBI taxonomy): Eukaryota > Metazoa > Arthropoda > Insecta > Hemiptera > Cicadellidae > Allygus > Allygus modestus. The sequence goes on from OY776111.1 coordinate 390,899,289, forward strand.
ATAAATAATTACTATCTGCACATTTTTATGTGTTTTAGGACAGTAATTATTCTTCTTGTAAAAATGTTACTGACAATAAAATCTTACATCTTAAATCTTAGTCGACAAAATAAGGACTTTTAAAATTTAGAATTTAATTATTCGATGACAAGTACTTTCATTATTTTACTTGAATCGTTACAGCTCAAAAGTAGCTCATCGTAAGTAGCTCGAAAATAACAATATTTGTTACCACTAGAAACGAAAGATAGCGTTTTCTGTGGGCAATCAGAAATAATTTAACTGTTTATTTTAGTCTGAAACTAGCCATTTGACAAATCCAATTACATAGTAATGAAGAGCATTGATGTATTATGCGTGAACATTTTATAGTTAAAAAAGGTGATGTGAGTGAAAAATATCCTGTCACTCGGAAGGTAAATAAATAAGAAACAGGGTGAATGTCAAAGCAAGTATTACTGTATTATGTAAAAATATAATCTTTGGTTTTCTGAAATAAAATAAATATAACAATAAGTACATTAAATATTTATATTATATATATAAACTTTTAATAAGAGAACATAGTCATGGTTTACGGAATACTGTATTGTGAATCTATTGCTTATAAACATTATATCTTTAAATTGCTGGATGATAAAGTTGATTTCATCAGTTTTATATGTGATGACATTATAATGTTGGCAATATTGTGGATGACCGGTGACCTTTGGTGACAAATCCACACAATCACGTGCAAGTGCGCGACACGACAGCTTGTCCCGGGGATCAGCGATGATTCATACTGCTCTGGTTGGGCCGAAGATTATTTTACACTGCAATATTTTAACCACTTCATTCTTAACTTCAAGTATGGAAGTATATTTCATTGTTATAATTACATTGTTAAGCCAGTGAAATACCAAAATTGCATTAACCTATGACTAATTATTATTGATTCATATTACTCTAAACATGTTAACATCTTAATTGATCATCTTCATCATTATTGTTGCGGATTAGGAAACCCCAGCATAGCTGCTAGTCATATCTTCTACATGCGGGAATATTGCGCAGGTTACCGGAAAGATAGGATATAGCAGGAAAGGAAAGGGTGGGAAGGGACGGCAGCCAAATCGACCATTCAGAGGACCAACTCCCGTGCCCCTGTGACAGCTGGGATGAGGCTTTCAAACAGGGGACCCTCATTTTGCCCTCCAACTGGTCACCTCAACTGACAGGGTATCCATGTACAACAGCCAGGGACCATTCATTCTCAGGTTGGCAGGTGGGGACCAAACCCGGAGATTCTGTCCCTAGCTGCTGCAAATGGAGGGACCAACGGTGAAAGGGAAGTTTGTCATAATGGACAGCCAAAAGACTTACCATATGTAATGACAACTTCATTAGCTATACCCAATGTCAGCCTCAAATCTGGTAAAGACCAGTCTTAAGGTAGTTCTGGGACCTTAATTGATCAATATTAGTAAAGTTGAATACAAAATGGAGCACACATTTAATATTCCAGAGTTTAATAAATTCAAGCGAAATATTTTTTTTTATGTAAAGGAAAAACCATTTTAGCACGTTTAATGTTTATGTTTAAGTTTAAACTTTTCATCCAGATATATATCCGACTTTTAATCTTTTAGTTACTCTACCATCGAATAACGAACTACTGTAAATATTATTGTTCCCTGAAAAGTTGATAAAAAAGTCATTACATTTTTACTTTAGTCTGTTAGGAACATGGTAATTCATGATATACTAATCGCATGATGGCGTCAGTACAATATTACACTAACACTATATATTTTGGTTTGTTATTTAGTTTAAACCCCCGTCTATAGTAATACTCGAATGATAGGTATTACTCAATTAAGTCTCAACTGGACTACTATGATATTAATTTTTCTATTGCAGATAAAAAAAATCAATGTAATTTAATGCACATCTATGTCAAGATACGCATCAAACGAAACAGTTTAATACATTTATAGGATTGCCGCAAGCGGCACTTAAAAACATTAGTTCTCTTAAAGGTTCTAGCAGTTTGAATTTTTTATTAATAGTTAAAAAGTCTGATAACTCCCATTTCCAAGTACAGTTACTAAATATTGGGATAGCAAAAAAAGTAGTTTTTGTAAGAGAATCGTTTTGAGTGATTTTTTAAAGTGATTTGTGATATATTTGTGACCTAGTAAATTATTTTATTTTATTTACATCTTAAAAAATATTTTCATTAATCTTACATATTTCTCAAAACCGGACCTCAAAAAGACTATTGTACCGGAAGTAACCACATTTTTAAGTTTTACGATCCTAAATGAGATCTTTGCCCGGATGTTATTTCTGACTCGGTTGTTCATTTGAGGTCTTATTGATAGCACTAAACATTTCCTTTATTTAAATATACAACAAATTAATATAAAAAAAGCTAAAAAATTAATCCTTGTACATTTTGATTAAATGATAGTTTTTAAAACAAAAGAAATTTTAAACAAAATTGAAACCACATAATATGTAAATATTATTATAAAATTGTGTAAAAGTATTTTTCTTAAATTAAGTAGTTATTGAATTAAAAAATAATTAAATTGTAAAATAAATGGAATTCTCTTGAGCCTAATTGGTTTTTATCGGTCGTTATTAATAGCTGGACTACTAACAACTGAGAGCCGGTACAAGAGGCCATTACACGACTTATTAACTTGGCTAACGTCAATTACGTCAAGGGACCCTTCTTGTAATTACTTTGTAAGTCCTTTGCGGTATAGAATTATGATTTAATATATTAGTGCTCCAAGTTAATTCGTTTTTCGTTTTAGCGAATTCCCCCTATAGGGAAGAAGCTATTATCGTAGGTCTCATGGTAAGACTTAAGCCCGAGACCATGATATTTTTTTGTTTTATGTCCCCAGATACCAAAAACACTATTCGTTCAAATATATAAATGTCCGTGAATGCGATAACTTGAGTGAAAAAATCCGATTTCGATTAAATTTTGCTCAAATGTTTAAAGTGGCATTCATGACTAAGGAAAATAGGATCATGGGAAGGAGGGTTTATGGGGTTTCAAAATTTTCCAAAAATCAGTTTTTAACATTTTTCGCCCTACAATATTTAAAACATTCAATTTTTCTTTTGACCATTTAATAGAGCTTGAAAAGCAAATAATTTATTATTTTTAATCATTAACCTAGGTTAAGTAGTTCCGGTTAAATTAAAAAAAACGTGTTCATAAAATCTCCCATGCTAATCTTATGGGAAAAAGGTTTTTAACTTTTCCTCAGTTAATTTTACTGTACACTTTACGTTTGCTTTTACCAATCAACTCAACTCTGCAAAAAATAATTTTGGTGTTTAAATTGTTATTCTACGTGTAACCATTGCAGAGATATTCAAAGTACTAAACACTGTACGTTGTACAATGTTATCCTTGGGAGAATAAATACAAATTGATATCTCGATTATGTATTAATGTAGATCGATTAAACTTGGTATGTGACTTCTTGGTAGTACTGGTATATTGATATTTGCACAAAACTTTGATTTTTTGTTGATTATCCCAGTAGCAACAAACCTGCACACTCAGCCCTAATGTTATTGTTATGGAGGATAAATAAAACGATATATATATATATATATAAAACACTTATTTATAAATGTACTTTTATGAAACTTGGTAAGTGGCTTTATGTGGTTCGGTAGTGAGAAACATATACATGCATTATAAGTTCGCTGAGTACACAGGTTTACTGCGACGGGATAGTTAGCGACTTTCCCCTATAAATAGAGAAGAAGCTATTACCGTAGGTCTCATGGTAAGACTTCAGCCCAAAACCATGAGATAACTTTTTGTTTTAAATTCCCAGATGCCAAAAACACCATTCGTTCGATTTATATATATATATATATATATATATATATATATATATATATATATATATATATATAGAGTCAAGCACGATAACTCTGGCAAAAACAGTCCGATCTTAATGAAATTTAGTAAAAATGTGTAGAGTATAGTTTATTTGAAAGAGTTCGAAAACCAGACGAATTTCACCATCAAAAGAGGGGTTTAAAATTGTTAATTTGGGGTTTTCACGTGTAATTTTCATTTAAATAAAATTTAAGTTTTCACCAATGTATTCAGCTTGTAAAATTTTGTTTTGATAATTGTTTTACGTGAATTGGTTACTGAGATGACGAAAGTGCTAAACACAGTATATTGTATTCTTATAGATAAAAGTAAATATTTTATATCTTGCTTATTTATGAACATACACTAACGAAACTTGGTACGTTGCTTCATCTGGTTGTGTTTTATTTTTTTGCATACAAAAAAAATTGTTCGCCGATGATTCATGATTCCCGTAGCAGCAAACCTGGGTACTCGGTCCCCATGTTATTCTTATGGAGATTAATTAAAATCTTATATACCGCTTATTTAGGAGTGTATATGGTTTAAATTTGGTATGTGGCTTCACCCAGATGAGTTATATTGATATTTGCATAAAAACTCATTATTGTGTTTCTTGTTGCAACAAAACTGCGTACTCATTCCCAGTATTATTCTTATGAAGAATAATAATATGTTATTCATCGCTTATTTGTGAATATATTTATTATTAATCCTGGCCAGTCGCTTAATGTGTTATTAAGACATAAATATTCATTGGGAATTCGCAGAGTACGCATGTTTGCTGCGGCGACGGCATAAAGTAAAAATGTAGCCTTATTTCTTTTGAAATTATACTTAATGAGAACAGTATATTATGAACTTAATTAATTTTGTAAAGAGAAAGATAGAACTTGTTTACTTCAGTAATTAATGTTATAAATTTAGGTTTGTTATAAGTCGCATTGAACTACACATTCTTATTTTCAGAGGTGTCATAACTGAAAAAATATAAAGTACATGTTTTTGTTACCTATAATTTTGAATTTCCCAACGGATTCATTCCTAAAAAGGTATGACAATGGTCTTTACATCAGGACAATCTTAGGCTCATTGCTTTCCAAAGGATATGTGTTTTATGGTTTTCCAGATCCTCATGACTTCATAGGTCTTCTAGCTCTCTATAGATTTCACTTTTTTATGATCAGCTTATAAATGAAATATTCAGCCGTCATATTAGGTATCCGTTGCAGGGTTCGGTAGGTGTAACTCTATTTTCTACAAATTATTTTAAAAAGCAAGTTGTAGCCAGTTGTTTATAAATACATATTTATATTAGTATGTTTTAATTTGAAAATACATTTTGTTATTGGACCTTATTGAAAATACAATATATAGTCTGTTGATTAGACCAAGAACAGTGTAAACAAATGCCTCATGATGGAGTTATTTACTGTATGCATACTAGCAGTATACCGTACTAACCTTTTTTAGTTAGCTATAACCTGAAGCCATTGCCAGGTCCATCACCGCTAATCCTCAGCCACTCGCGGTGTGTTGCCGGCTTACACGTGATTTTGTGGATTTGTGATAGACATCAGCTGGTTGATAATCGACGTAAAGACCACAATGACAAAATTCAACGGTAGAGTACTGTATAATAGGTATATAGACTGTATTTTATGTAGACATTTTAATGAATTGTCCATCTCAGAAACGGGTTTATACAATGAAATCAAAAGAAATCGTAAACTCAGATTAGTTCTTACGTATGAAGTAAAACAATTAATAATTGGGATTCTACATAATTTGTTCCTAGTTTGAGAAGTTAATAATTTTAATTTATAAGTATATTATATTCATATTTCCAGATTGGAACATTCTCTCATTTTGAGGTAAAGTAAAGTAAATTATCACAACAGTTGGAATTCAAATAAATCTATTTCTAGTAATTAGTAAATTAGGTAGGTAAAATGGAAAATACGGTGAAACGTTTGAACTGAATTTAGGAAATTTAAATATTAATCCATAATCTAATTGTTAGCTAGTTGAAAAAATTCGATTGTAAGCCAGCTTAATAATATCCATAAATTATTTTACAAATGTTGTGGCTTCCCTGTGAAAAGCCAATTGGAACCTTACAAAACTAACATGTCGTATTCATATATAAGCCCTGGTTAGCAACACCTAAACCCAAAAGAATATAAAACATGCAGTTACTGTAAAAACAATAATTGTGAATTTAAAAGCCATATTGTATTCCTTGGTTCAGTAAAACTCATTCCACAACTAAATTCAGAGCCAAATAAAACTTTAACTTGATGTAAAGACTCAAGTTTAATTATGTATGTTTAAGCATATAAATTAATGCTACCGGAAATTTGCACGACAAAAAACTAACTGATCACCTGGGATGAAAAGAAGCATTGCTTGAAAACTTTAAAAAACTTCAGAGGCACGCACAACGAAATGGACTACATTTTAATACAACCAAACGAAAATTTAAGAAGTTTTTTTTTATTTGTAAATAAAATGATATTTTAAAAGTTATGATTTTAATTTTATTCAGTGTTATCACGATGTCTTTATCAGGGTGTCTTTATCTTGGACACCCGGTACATAAGAATCCAAATCACAAATTTATCCGATAACTGATTCTACATTGACAAATAACAGGGGCTGTAATACAGGATCAATGGTTTCTAGGACACACCAGCAATTATCCATTATAAGCACCTCTCACTGCACTACACGACATTATCCTATATTCAATAATTATCAAACGTGGGCTTTCAAACCGACATTAAATTATGTGTAATGTAAAATTTGAAAGATCATTAATGAATACAAAATGATAAGTCCAGGGGTTATATAAGTATCCAGTACTTCTCAACTAAAACATCTGGTAAACTGATTTCAATCGCCTTGACCGTGTCTGATATATCGCATTACATCTGAGACAAAATACCTATTACCAGTACTGTAATAATTAATTTGGAACTCTAATGTGTCATAAATAAATACTAGTTTAACTAATAAGTTAGAGAAGCTATAATAAGGAAATAATACCCCCGTCGCAGCAAAACAGCATACTCAGCAAATTTCCAATGAATATATAACATAATACATGAAAACACTTAATAGGATTCATAAGAAATATATTCACAAACAAGCGATATTTAAAATATTAATTATTCTCCATAAGAATAACATTGGGGGTGAGTACGCAGGTTTGCTGCAACTAGGCACACAGAATAATGTGTTTTTATGCAAATGTCAATAGAACTCATCTTAGTGAAGTCACATACCAAGTTGCATCCATATACATTCATAAATAAGCGATATATAACATTTTAAGTATTTTCAATAAGAATAACATGGAGACATGTACCTAGGTTTGCTGCTACGGGAACCATAGGCGAAAAATTGTTTTTTTGTGGAAACAACAATAAACTACAACCAGATCAAGCCATATACCAACTTTCGCCTGTTTATGTGCATAAATAAGCGAGATATACAATTTTTCTTCTCCTCCATAAGAATAACATTAGACAACGTACTGTGTTTAGCACTTTCAATATCTTGGTAACCAATTAACGTAGAGCAATGATCAAAATACCAAATTGTTTGTTTTTATGCTGAATTCAATGGTATAAATTAAAATTTGATTTAAATAAAATTTGCATGTGAAAACCCCAAAAAACACATTTTTGGGGTACAAAAACCCCCCTTCGGATGGTGCGATTCATCTGGTTTTCGAACTCGTTCAAATAATAGGTACTTTACACATTTGTACCAAATTTCATTAAGAGCAGGCCTTTTTTACGAGAGTTATCGTGCTTACTGACACACACACACACACATATATATATATATATATATATACATATATACAAATTTGAACGAATGGTGTTTTTGGCATCTGGGGGCCTCAAAATGAAAATTTATCATGGTCTCGGGCTTAAGTCTTACCATGAGACCTACGGTAATAGCTTCTTCCGTATAGGGGAAATTCGCTAAAAATAGCAAAAATTATAAAGAGATCAAAATCAATATTAGTAAAATTTTAAGAACATTTTGTCATTAAAATAATTTAATTCTTCAGTACCCTTATTTGTGTTTAATCTAATTATAAAATATTTAGTATGAAATAAATATAAAATAAAGTTTGATTGTAATTTATGTTTTGTGTGTCAAATAGAAAATGGTTTTATTTTATGATCAATAAAATAAAACGTTTTTATTTTAGATTAAGAACATATTTGGGGAAAATAAAAAGTAGAAGCAGGAGTATTAAATAAGTTAATTTTTCTCATCTTTAATTTTACGAAGATGCAGGTCAAAATCTTGAGTTATTGTTTTTTTCACTATAACATAAGATAAGAAATAAAGGCAATACAACAAAGCTACTTATTTAGTGAGAGGCAGGCAACTGCATTCACGCAAATGTCGTGCGGTGGTTGGAGAAGGTTGGAAAAAAGCGTAGGATACTCACTAAAAATGGAATATTTCCTTTACAACTCCAGCATGGAAACTGTTATCACATTACATCGAAGGAAGATTATTACATTTTACATAGTATTTAATCATAAAGCACCGCTATTACGTCAAACTGGTCCTTGTTTGTTTGAGGCAGTTGAGGGACATTGTTAACATTGTCACCGAAAGTTTCTGTGGCGTTGTTTATTCTGTATTGTTACAGGTGTACCTGGTTGATAGAACAACTTTTACTTGTTTTATTATAGCTAACCATAACTAGTCATCTTGATAAAATACATATCATATGTTACAGAGTTAACTCGTTTTATCAACCACTAACCATTAATTTGTAAATTTTCAGCTTTTGTTTTGTAATTCAGTCTCGATAAGGATATGCCGTGATAAAAACACCCTGAAATTGATCATTGAGCGAGTTTTAATATTTTACGATTTGTTTAGTATGGTAAAGATTTTTATTTTTGAGAAATTGTTTGGTTTTCTTTACCTTATTTAATAGGTAAAACACCTAAATGATGACGTTAAATGGCAAGAGTATTAACAGTGTATGTATTTTTAAATAATATAAATATGCAAATTATTACTATAGTAAGTGGATTTTGATATCCTTCTATGAAATATGTATATTATTCCTTTAGCCGCGTATGTTTAAATAACCTAGGCTAGTATAAATAGTATAAATTTGGGGAAATTAAGATTTGAGTTAGAGCGATATAAAAACGGTGTTTTAATATAAAACCACTTTATTTTAATAGCTGGAACGTGTAATTGCATTCTCTGCAAAAATGCAAATAACTTTGATTTTATTCTAGGATGAATCACGAATTAAAACACACTCGAATATATCAATTAAAAACAATATAATTCAATGTAATGGGTCAGTGAATACATTTTAATGGTTTTAAAAATATAGTAACAGTTCCTAAATTAGCATTATATAATTTCATATAAGAAAAATAAGAGCGATTTCGTCGCGATGTTTTCCCGTAACAGGGTGTGTAAGTGTATGCTACATTAGATATGACGTTTTACTTTATACTTCCCCAAAAATGACCATAATCAACATTTCAAGAGTATTTAATCTATGTCTAAAGGCTAACCTTAGCATGATATTTTGAGAAAACCATATGTCCGACACCCAAGAACCATATACTTGAATAAAAGCTATCGGTAAGAAAATTGGAGGGGATACAGTATTTCAACACAACCTCTCCTCTGGCAAACAAAAATAAGTGTTCAGTTTTTTACACATTTTAAAATATTGGGATTTGATCAGCTTTGTCATTTGATTTGACTATAAAAATGTAATCAGGCGACTAAATAACAAAATGTTTGGGCCGGCCTAGGTAAATAATCAACCTCAGGGTTTTTTTTAAGAAAAATAACTGATATTTGCTGTTCTTATAGGAATAAACCCTTTACAACACTTTTAAGGTATTTGTGTAAATCAATCACCTAAAAATAAAAACACAAACATAAGGGTTTTTTGGAAAACTAAATTTCTTTCAGTATAAGATTAAGTAAATCAGTGGTACACGATGGTATGGGATTATGTTCTGTATATAAATTCCAAGTTTTGTAAAACTAGACTACAATTAGACGTATTTAAAGCATTTTTTCTTTTAAAATAATAACCCTTAATGCACAGACGTGAGCTCTACTTTCTAATCGTTCTTTGCTAATCAGCATTCGAAGTAAAATTGTATTTATAAATCAAATTTAAGCTCGATATCTCCACGAATAACATACGGCGTCATATTTAAAAAAAATGGATTCAAATTTCAGTTTAAAAAAATATACAAATAACAGACAACGTAAAATCAAATAGCGTAAAATAAAAAAAATGAATTTTGGTTTAAAAAGATTCAAACAAAAAACTAATTAAATAAAAAATACGTGCAATGTTTGGGAATACTTCATATTAAAAACGTAAAAACGTTTGTTTAAAACGTTTTGATTTATTTGCGATATCGATAACTATTTTAGGGATTTTTTTACTTTTTGCTGTTAGATTTATCTGATAACATGGGAAATATGAAGCTTTAAATAAATAGTTTATTCTTTATTCTACAATACTACACAATTGTGGGTGTTCTGAGTGGTATTTTGTTCATCCAACTTAGTTACAATTTTTTAATTAAAAGAACAATTTTAGCTTTCTATCCCGTTCTCCAGCCATTATGTGTGTATTTTAAACACTTTTTTACCATTGTGTTTTCTTATTTATTTATTTATATTTATTTACTAGGTATTTTTTATAAATATTACTCCATATACCTGAATACGCTTTTAAATACATGAATAATGAATAAGTATGTGGTTCTTTATCAATTACAATCACAGTATTGTAAAACAACAAATATTATGTATCTATTATAAATAATCTAAAAAAGTAAATCGTTACATACATTTTACGAATCTATTAAACCCTTACAGAGAAATAGTAATTTTAGCAATATTACTATTAATATACTACCTGAAGAGGAATGAACACGTTCTGGTTTTTAATAGTACATCCGTTAAAATATAATTCAATAGATACTTTGCTTCAGGAACGTCTATACAATTTTGGAGTGCGCGACACAGATATGCTCGTTGTCATATGTCATATGTAGTCTATTTTATTAGTGAATTTCCTGTGGAAAGTGAACTGTTAGCATGACCCGCTTGATGAATTTAAGCCCGGGACCACCATAGAAGTTCCTAACGTGACCCCCTGAACACGTTTTGGGGGGTCGTTTTATATATTATATATATACAATTATATATATATATATATATATATATATATGTAGAGAGAGAGGGGGGAATTATATATATATGTGTGTGTGTGTGTGTTTGCACTCTAGCGGTCGCATTTTTTGTCCGATTTACTTCAAATTTGGTATGGATATTCCTTTCTATAATCAGTTGGACAAGTTCGTTGGGCAAAACAATCGGAAAACTCCAAAATGGTCAGAAAAGCCCCGAATTTAAAATTAATGCATGTAACAAGATGTGAATTAGTGAGGCAAAACTTTTAAGCCCTCTCTCGTCATTCTATCATACATATTTACTGAGTTATTAAAGAAAATATGTATAGACCAAACACAGTACGTTGGCTTGTTTTACATGAGAAAAGCCTGTTATTCATTTGTTGGTGTACTTTTATCATCCCCAGTAATCTCACGCCTACTTTTAAGCATTACTGGACCTTCTGATAACCTTAAAATGTGCAAAATTGGATTCCCAGCATGGCAGGCAAATGAAACCAGGAGCATCAGAACAGCCAAAAAATTGATGTTTTCAGATTTTAAAAAAATTTGAATAAATATATGTTTTTAAACTGATTTTGAGTTGATGTGTGGAAATTCACTTCGCTCACATCAGCGTGCTGCGTGCGAACTCGTTTTATTTTAATTAAACCAATGGCAAAAGCCAATATACAATATTCAATACAGTAATGTTTAAGATAGCCAAATCGATAAATACAACCAATAAAAAAACTAAACATAATTCCAAAACGTAAGCAGATGTAAAGTAAGCTAACTGTTATTACAACAGTAGATGAACTATTAAAAACAGCAAAGAGTGTTTATAGCAATAAACAATACATAGCACAACACTTCAAAACTGAATTAAAGAAAACACAAGATTATGAAATACTAAATAAATATCTCCAATAACGTTCTATTGAAAGTGCTATGAATGATCTAAATGCTGATAAAACTATTTATATGAAGAACTAATTTCCTAAAAATCCCTGATTTCGTTGGTAAACTAAAATACCCCCGTAGCAGCAACCCTGCGTACTCAGCGAATTTCCAATGTATATATGTATCTTAATACCACATAAAGCCACATACCAAGTTTCATCAATATACATTCATAAATAAACGATTTATGACATTTTAATTATTCTCCATAAGAATAACATGGTGGCTGAGTATGCAGGTTTGCCGAAGAAAGGAAAAAAAAAATGGGGTTTTATACAAATTTCAATATAACTCATTTAGGTAAAGCCACATACCAAATTTCATTAATTTATTTTCATAATTAAGGGAGATAACACTTACTTATTCTCCATAAGAATAACATGGGGCTGAGTATGCAGGTTTGCTGCTACGGGAGCCTTTGGTAAAAAATTGTTTTTTTGAGCAAATATCAATGGTCTACAACCAGATGAAGCCGTATACCAAGTTTCGTCAGTATACGTTCATAAATAAGCGAGAAATAAATGTTTTCTTTTCCTCCATAAGAATAACATTAGACAACGTACTGTGTTTAGCACTTTCAATATCTCAGTAACCAATTGACGTAGAGAAATGATCAAAATACCAAATTGTGTGTTTTTTAAGCTGAATCCAATGGTAAAAACTAAAATTTGATTTTTTCCAAAATTATATGTAAAAAATTCAAAAGACCCATTTTTGGGATACAAAACCCCCCCAAAATTCCCCTTCGGATAAAGCGATCTGGCTGGTTTTCGAACTTAAATGCATAAATGTTGCTTTACACGTTTATACCAAATTTCATCAAAATCGGATAATTTTTACGAGAGTTATCGTGCTCACAGTCACATATATATATATATATATATATATATATAAAGTTTTGAACGAATGGTATTTTTTGGGTCTTGGGACCTCAAAACGAAAAGTTATCATGGTCCCGAGCCTAGGTCTTACCATGCCGACTACGGTAATAGCTTCTTCCCTATAGGGGAAATTCGCTAAAAATAATACAATAATAATATTTCTAGTTCTAAAACTACCATGGGGACCTAGTAATACATGGTAATTTTAAATTGGTATTTCATGAGTATATTTTAATTATACTTGATGAAAACATAAGGGAAGTTGGTTACGGTATAAGGGGTCCCAAAAACGTATATATTGTTATAATGCTCTTTCTATACCTAAAATAGGATTAGTAATTATTTAATAATCTACAATTGTTATTCAAATAGACAACCTTAGTTGGAAAAGCCTTCCATAGTTTCAAACACAATAGTAGGGTTTTTAGAATTTTTAACACTAGAACTTAATGTTATTTTAAATAAACAAATATTAAACACTATCTGTTACCCGCGGCTTCACTCCGAAAAAATACACAACAAAATTGTAACTTGACCAACCCTATCAAATTATCTTTGTTTACTCGTACCATCTCTGACTTCGTTTGCCCTTACTGACAAACAACTACATCTTGTAATTTTATAAATTATATCCTTCCATAAAATTTGCATTGGAACTTACAGGACCCGGGGGTGGAGCCCTAAGCTTGGATGTGGAAATTATCAGGTTTATATGTTAATGTGATATTGTAAGCTATGTTCTTGCAACATTTAAGCTTAATCGGTCACGTATTTAATGCGTGATGGAACTCCAAATATCCATACATACATCCAATCAAACATCTAGCTGTTATCTGCTAAATTTGGGTGGAGGGGTGTAGTAACACCAATCATGAGTTTTAAGAGAGGAATGACTAAGATGTGATTGAAATGATTATACTGCACAGAAAAAAAACATACTATTGGACTTTACAGCTATTTATATCACACTGGAAAATATCCGTTGACACGACCAGATCTTATTAAACTCTATACAGTATGGAGCCCTCTCCTCCGTTGTGCGACCAGGCATCTTCCAATGGCCACGTGATCAGGCAGAAGTGACGTCATTGTTGAGTTGGATGAGTGGTCGACGGTTCTGTGGCCGGACTGGTGTTACAGTCAAATTTAGGAAAACTAATAATTACTCTTACTTTTTTTACTAGCCTTTAACATTAGCATACAACAAGTTAACATTGACAAGTCTTAAGTAGATAAGCGGCTCGCTACATGACAGTGCTGCGATCTTCAAGACAAGTTATGAATTTGTCATGCAGACATAAAAACAGAACGTTCTTCAAATAATATTTGGTTGTTACTGTGAATAGAAAATTTGTTTTAAAAACAATTATATTAAACAAAATGTATGATGTATCTATTATAAATAATCTTAAAAAGTAAATCGTTAGATACATTTTACGAATCTATTAAACCCTTATAGATAAATAGTATTTTTAGCATTATTACTATTAATATACTACTTGAAGAGGAATAAACACGTGCTTGTCTTTGATAGCACATCCATTAAAATATCATTCAATAGATACTTTGCTTTATGAACGTCTATACAATTTCGGGGTGTGCGACACAGATATTTGGCCCGTTGCCATATGTCATATGTAGTCTATTTTATTTTATGTATTTTTAATATCACCTAATACAGATTTGATAGTACTTAACTCTTTCAGCATGGATCATAGTATCGATTACCAGATACTAACAACAAAACATTGTTTTTTTCTTAGTTGTTGGTGGGATTTAAATAATAGCAGAGGTGAATATATAAGATAGTAATCGTTTTTATTAGGTTCACTATATTTTTAGGTCAACGATAATGCTATGTATACTATAATATATACGATAATGTTATGTATGTAAGCTGAACTTTAAGGGATAAAGTGTTATATCACGAGAGATTGGAGAGTTCCCATAAAGTGCCAAAGATCAAAGTGGCTTATAAGCGGCCAAAGTTCAAAGGATTGTGGACGTTGTCCAGAAAATGACTCTAAGGCAATTTATCTGTAGCCAGTGTAAAAGCCATATTGATTTACCAAAGTTGTCCTTGCTTATTTACAAAAAGACGCATACAGTTAATGACAAAAAACCTCATTAAACTTTTTTTATTATTAATACACTTTGATAGCCAAAAAATAGAAGATTTTAGTGTATTTAATATTTGTATATGTTAGTAGGATGATTGTTATTTATACACAGCAGTATCAGAGTTTTCAAGCATCAATTTAGTAAAAAAAACCTGGTTTAATAAAATATAATCCAACTTCCTTTATCATAAATTAAATTAACAGTTACATTAATAACAGAATAAGAAATACTTTGTCTGGAAATATGTCATATATAATTTTAGTTCGTGATATATATATATATATATATATATATACGTTTGGCATATATACCGCAATATATATATATATATATATATATATATATATATATATATATATTGTTCAGGAACATTTTACTGGCACTCCTCCATAAGTGAACATGAACACAAGTTTTATTATTTGCCTTGATATTTGGCAAGCAAGGAGATAACTTCTTAAATTTTTAATGTTATTTAGTTTTTTTTATGAAATATGATCTTCACATTTTTGAAATCTTTTTGGAGGTGGTATGACTTTTATGTACGATTTGGTAGGGTTTGTTTGCATCAAAATGTTCCAGTTTCCAATTATTTAACTTAAAAAACATTTTTGATATATGGTTTGAATTTAATAAATTTACTGAATAAAAAAGTCTATAACACAGGGCTTAACATTAACACTCTAATCTAAGTTCTATAGCGCTGATAACCAGGTTATAGTATTTTATTTGAGGTTAAAAAGTAAGCTTTAATTAAATGAAACACTAAATAAACTTTCATTGAATTTATTAAATGAAAACAAAAGTCATCTCTGTCCGTTAAATAAATTAATATAAATGAACTCAAAACTTTAAATTTATTAATAAAATCGTTGGTTTTTCTTGTTTTATGTCTAATACTTAATATTTCGATTTTCCTTTATATATAAAAAAAAAACTTTACCAATATTTCATGTAGTTAACACTTTATCAGACTGCTACAATTTTTATCTTCGGTCAAATCTTCCCCACATGTATTTATGAAACCCAAAGTGAAACGCTTCGAACCCCTGGGAAAAAGTGTTTCAGACTGAATCCCTCTTTTGAATAAAAACAAAATGAGAAATGGATCGATGATTTGAACAATGACTCTAAATTTTAAAAACTCAACTCGTACCCTCCAATCTGAAGAAATTCTCGTCTCGCAGGGCAGCCTCTCGACTAACTCAGCTCAATATTTGCACCTAATATGCCGTAGGATCCCAACGAGGGCGAATATATAACATTGTACCAAAATTTCCAGAACCTAGGCACGCCGGCCGTCACGTGGCCACGCTCTTGTCCCCTCAGCCCAAGGAAACAATTCAAACCATCGACTCCAGCTCCTTTCCGACCCCCCAGGACATGAACATCGCGGGTTTGCCCAGACTTGCAAAATCAAGCAACCAAGCACCAGCGATTATGAATTTTCCTACTTGCCTTTTATTCACAATTTTACTATACAAATTCCCTTTTTTCTTTATTACAAAAAATAATCTTATAAACTATTTCTTTTCAAGTTACTACATTTCAAAATTATAAATTAAATTATATAGCGTTTTTAATTGCAATTAAAACGCTATAGTTATATAATGTAAAATAAACATTTATTTCCTTACATACTAATACTAACCCACATTGTTCGTCTCTGTTGAAAAGGTTAGTTATTGTATTTTTTTACAGGTTTATTATTAACTAAATGTTTCTAAGGATATGAATGAAATGCCATTACTGATTCTGGTATGATAAAAGCTTGCTGTATCCAATAAATATTTGGATAGGACATATGAAGAAAAACATTTCACTAAGCCAATTGAATATCAAATTTAAAATTAAATAAACAAGGAGAACATTACATTAACCTCGCAACAGTTTACCCTTAGGTTCATTGCCGTCACTGGTTCGTTAGAGATGCTAACCCATGTCTTCATCACACGTGACGTTTGTTTACACTGTTAGGTCGATAATGCATCGTTCTGTGTTTTTAGAAATAAAAAGGTTAGCATTAACTATAGTATTCAACATCTATAATTTAGTTAAACTGATTAATGTGATAGACAAAGTGAAATCGAGTACGCAATTAAATCTATTAATGAAGTAATTGAATAACAAGCTAGATATAATACTTTTTAAACTTCTAATTTTTATAATTATAAAGTTTCATCGACTAATAACAGCGACCGAACGACCCCAATGCTATTTTTTGCGAAGGTGTTTGGACCGTCTTCACTCGGCTAATACAATGGGACGTTTATTATTACTTTAATATTACAGGTTACCTAATACCTAATCTGATAATCTTTGTGTTGCAAAAAATTTTAACAACGGGGGATAAACAGAGGAACGATTGCAAATTCATTAACATACAGTCTTCAAGTGGAATCTTAGTTTAATAAAAACCTACAATAACAAATAACATTAATATTAGCAATGAAATAATAAACAACAGCATACAAAGTTTACCTTCAAAGCACACCTGATCTTTAAAAATGTTACAAATTTCACAGTACCAGTCATTAATAGTTTTCACAACATATTCGTTAGGCGAATGTAACAACTTCCATTAGATCTTCACGGTAAATAAGTTCAACAAATTTGTTTTGTTGTAGCTGAGTAATAGTTTTCAACAATTCGGTCACTCTTGAGCTGTCCTCAAACTGCAGGAAAAGCAAAATGATCAAAGGCAATTCCAAATTGATAGGCAAACATTATTGATTAAAGTTGTTAGAGCAACTTTGCTAAATGCCCATAATTATAAACGGTTTAATGTGCAAGTGCCATCGTTTGAGGTGTGATTCAGCTGATGATGAAAGTGGCATACAATAACATATATGTGGTATCATACATGGTAATTTCAACTAAAAATGTAGATTTATAATATTTTTACATTAAACTATCCAAATTTAATATTGTTCATTGTTTAAAATTCATTGTTGATAATTGTGAGTCAATATTGTTTAATGGAATATTTTTATAACACCGTTTTTATAGTTTAAATTCAGTTTGCCTTAAATAAAATCACTTATTAGCAAAAAATATTCTGAAAGAAACTGTTCAGCCCTTAGAGTATGGTAGATAGAACTATACAGATACAGTGAATGTTCAAAGGGCTAACGGTAATCCCAACGGAAAATGCTCTTAAAACCTTGAACGATAGTCTGTACAAAGCATATTCATTCTTGATTTTCTACCTTTGTTGAATATACTTAAAGGTAGTACAATGTATGTAATGCGTGTTTATACATACAAAAATAATTTAATCTTTTAAAATATAGTCAGTTTAATTGAAACGTCTATTTGCTTTTGAAAAATTCTATTTTCAGTGAATAGGAAAACACGGAGGACACTTAAAAAAGCTCAAGTAATTTAGTTGAGACACAATTAACCAACGCAATATCTCGAACAATTCATTATGTTTAAAGAAACTGTTACCAGCCCGTCAAAAATGACGGGCTTAAACAAACCAAAGAAGTATGGTTCACTAGTTTCAAAATAAATGTAATGGCTTAACGATTCATATTTAAAAATCTAATTTTGAATTGCATGTAAGAATACCCCCGTCGCAGCAAACCTGCGTACTCAGCGAATTTACAATGCATATATATGGGTATCACTACTACCTAGAGCCACTTACCAAGTTTCATAAAAATACATTAATTAACAAGTGATATATAGCATTTTATTTATTATCCATAAGAATAACATTATAAATGAGTACGCAGGCTTGCTGCAACAAGGAAGATAAGAAATGTGTTTTTTTGCAATTATCAATATAGCTCAACCAGGTGAAGCTACATACCGAGTTTTATTAATTTAGGTTCACAACTAAGGGAGATATAAAACTTTACTTATTCTCCTTATGAATAATATGGGGGCCGAGGATGCAGGTTTGCTGCTACCGGGAGAGTAAAAAAAAACTTTTTTGTGCTAATATCAATATAACACAACTTGATGAAGCCACGTACCAAGTTTCATCTATATACATACATAAATAATCTAAATATAACATTTTATTTATTCTCCATAAGGATAACATTGGACAACGTACTGTGTTTAGCACTCTGAATATCACTGCAACGGTTGGACGTAAAACAACAATTAAAACGCCAAAATGATTGTTTTGTAGAGCTAAATTGATTGATAGAAAGAAATATGGAGTTTTTAGTAAAATTATCTTAGGAAAATCTAAAAACCGTATTCCCATAAGATTAACATGGGACATTTTATGGACACATTTTTTGACTTTTCTCCACAACCACTAAACCTTGCTTAATGATTCAAAATACTAAATTGTTTGTTTTTAAGCTCTATAAAATGGCTATAACCAAAATCTAGTGTTTTTAAAATTTTAGGGTAAAAAGTTCAAAAAACATATTTTTGTAAAATTTTAAACCACCATAAAACCCCCTTCCCATAGACCGATCAATCTGGTTTTCGAACTAAAAGTCATAAATGTTACTATCCACATTTGTGCCAAATTTCATCAAAATCGGGTGCTTCTTTCAAAAGTTATCGCGGTAACGGACACACATATATATATATATATATATATATAAATTTGAACGAATAATGTTTTTGGTATCTGGGGACCTCAAAACAAAAAGTTATCAGGGTCTCGGGGCTTAAGTCTTACCATGCCACCTACGGTAATAGCTTCTTCCCTATAGGGGAAATTCGCTAAAATGAGAATCCACCGTGCAAAATTTAAAGGTATTATTGTAATAAAGCCCCAACATAATGCATATTAAAATATTCATTATAAAATGTTTAAATTTCAAAAGTATCTTTTTGCGAAATACATTTTACGCCTGCAAGCAATAGCCCGAAAGAGTTTAGTTTAAACGTTGTTATTAGTTTAGTTTTAGAGGTTGAAGCAAACCCATTTAGGTGTCACTTCAAGCCAAATTTTGTTTCTTTAAAACTGCAGTTAAATGGTATTAAGTATTCAAAGTGTTCATCGGTTTCAAATTTGTAATACAAATTAACCTAATAAAATAATAAAAAAATACAGTCTACTTATTTACCAACATTTAATCGTATTTCATCTGCTAACGTACAAACTATCTAAATATAGACCAACAAAAATACATAATTTATGTATCTATCTATCTTTCTATAGTATTAATACGCTACATATGCAAACTATGTAAACAATAAGGCTTTTTTGTATGATTTACCTCCACGTATCATACACTAAAAGGCGCGTCTAGGTTTGCAGATTAGCTAACTGGAATTAGATTTTCGATTTAGGCCTCATGGCTCTGCCCCATGGGTTTACCAAGTACCCATGTTATTCATAAGGATGAGAGTTTTATTTGGTTTTTACCACATTTTTGTTAACTTAATTCAATTCAATCAAATAAACATATGTTATAAGGATTACATTTAACTGCAGAATGTCATTGTTTTGTTTAGTATTTAACTATTTTTGCTTCTCAAAACGGGATGCGCAAGCTGCGCACAGGAAATTATAGTCCTATAAACTGTATCGAAAAATATTTCACATTGTATTCAATGCTAGTTAATAGGATAGGTCAATATTTCTTAGCTTTCTTATCCATTGCATTAAATTTCTTACCAGAGTTTCATCCAGTTTCACCCAATTTCATCCAATACAACACAAGAAATCTAGATCGAACTAAATTTTAAATAAAAAAACTGAAACGGAATCTTAAACTTGAACTAAGTAACTGAAATATAGTTTACTGGATTATATCAATCGGCTAAACCTTCACAAACCTTATGCGGTTAATTTTACCTTCGCATTTTTACCTCCCAGTTTTAACTGTATTTGTGTCTTGGTCATGTTTTTTATATACTAATACACAAATTGCTGTACTACTTTAGGGAGTATAATGACTATCATCGATGTTTCAAAAAAGCTTTTGATTCAGTTTTACCCAACTCTTAAAAACTAACTAAAAAAACTTCAACTCCAGCAGTGAACTGCTAGAATGCCACCTGTTGTCATATTTTCTGAGACCCAGGATTTATCAAAGGAGAATCACCTACTTCTGGTTCCATTATTAACAGTGAGCATTAACCCAATTATTAACCATTATCAACCCAATTTCACCGCAAGCAAAAAAGTAAAACAAAAACTGATAGAATATATAAATCTGAATTGAACTTTTCTGACACTTTTATACAGTACTATAAACTCTATTCCCATTTAGCTTAGAGTTTGTGTACCTTACTGCTTCTATACAAAAATACAAAAACCTAAATGTAGTTAGTCTGCTTTGTTTACAAAAACAACATTAACTTTACTCACCTGTTGTATTGAATTTGGATGCAAAGTAGGAACACACGGCTCGGTAAACAAGGTGATTGCAAATAAAATATGGCAAAAAACAGTGTTTTTGCTTATTAATTACAAAATTATAACTAAATAAATGTAGGATATCGGATTTTTTATTTCATCATCCTTGGCCTAAGAGAAATCTTTTAACACCAACTTGGCCTCTCTACGTTTAGTAGTTTACTTGGGATAGGTGGTTACACGTTTTTTGTATACGCTATTATTATATAGGAGGATATGTCTAAAACTTGAACCAGAGAATACGCTGAATAATGTCTAACGCATTCATGAATATCGTACATTAAATGTTATTCCTAGTTTGAGCAGTATACTTATATTTGTTTCTGGATTTAATAACTTATATTTAGTGTTTATAAGTTTTGTAAAACTGGTGAGAATATTCGTTGCCTATTTTTTTTATCTTAACGGTCCAAATAAGAGAATCTTAAAAGTATGTTCCCCGGCTAATAAAGTTATACAAAACAGACTTCTCTTTAAACTTAGAGATAAAAAAGAAGTGTAAGTGATAATTATTCCGGACTAATTAACTATGCATTTGGTAAAGAGTAGAATATAATATTGAAAATAAGTTGATTGTGAACTATAAAATTGTTTTAAAACTCGAAATGAAATACAAACAAAAACGTTGGAATGCGTAATCGTAGGCAATATCAACATGCCGAGATAAGAATAGATTGATTGATTAGTTGACGAGAAAGCCGAGATCATGTTTTTTTTAATTGTCGAATCCCTAAACATCTATCGTTAAATGAAATAGTTGGTCTTCCAAATTAAAATCAATACGACTAGACCTCCAGGGAATAAATTGAGTTTATTATCATGAAGGAATTTTAGAATAGCTGAACTCACTAATATAGTTAACAAAAATATACATATTTCCAAAAATAGTAAACTTGGCCTATCAATAACACATTATTTTCCTCTAATAATTCTTGTATCAATGAGTATTTTCAGCGAACATAAACACTCTTGCACACAGGCATTTACTGCATTCCTTAAATTGAAAATCACACTTGACAATGACTGGTCAGAATACAATACTACAGTAAATAGGAACATACGAGTATATGTTTATTTAACCTCTACTATCGCTCTGAAAATAATATATATAATATATATAATATATATATATAATCATATATATATATATATATATAACTGGCATTGTACTAATTGAAGTTCTATTGGTCCCTGAAGCTTTAATCGAATTGCACTAAAACATTCAATATGGATTCTGATAGTTGTTATTTAAACAATTTTTCTGTGAGGATCAGATTCATATAATATTAAATAATAAGGCGTTATATAAACTTACTGTTAATTACATCAAAAAAACAGGGTGGTTTAGTTTAATTATGTTTCATAAAATAAAATCCAACAAATAAATGTTAACATAATTTTACTTAGCAATATATTCTATAAGGTGCTA
Source organism: Allygus modestus (assembly GCA_963675035.1). Lineage (NCBI taxonomy): Eukaryota > Metazoa > Arthropoda > Insecta > Hemiptera > Cicadellidae > Allygus > Allygus modestus. Next base: position 390,922,129 of record OY776111.1, read on the forward strand.
TCATACTTTATATCAGTATGTTAAAATAGTTGTAATTGTATTGTAAGACACCAAGACAACTGATTTAATAAAACCGCCATAGTTTTAGAGCCCCAACTGATTGGCTAGAGTTGGCATATCAGTCGTCTTCTCTGAGTAACCATTGCATTGGTTGTGTCGGGGTACCGCTACGTAACGTTACGTCTAGTAGGGTTGCATTGCTCTTGGTTTTATCACAAATCTGCATTTAACACAATACACTTGGTTTTGTAATGAAACTATATCAGTTACAATTTAATAAGTAACAATAAAAATACTCAAAAGAATAACGTATTCTGTTTAAAGTTTGACTACGTTATGCATGGCGTGGCGAATACGTAATGTATGTTAATGTAAAATATACACATTAAGAAAAAGTCGTCATTATACAGCAACAAGGTGAGGAATTGGATATTTACCTACATTAACTTAAAATACTACTAGAGCTAAATCAAAATAAAAAACTGTTTTCTTTAACAAATTATCCAATTACCTTGAAAAAAACCATCATAAATGTATTTATTTAATACATTTTTGCTTTCTAAATATTCAGGCAAACCCCCAATTACACATGAAGCAGTTCATAATGATTTTCACAAAAACTCTTGAAGAAAGTTGAATTCCAAAGTCATAGCTGGATACCACCATCGCACACAGTTACAGTTCTGTATAAATCTCCTAAATAACATAAAAATATATAAATAAATTAAACACTAAAATCATTACTCAGTAATACAAACAAAATGCAGGCACATAAAATTTATTTTAGATTAAATAAAAGAATCAGAAACAGCCCCACTTAAAATATTTTGAAGATAAACTATTTGAGCACATGACCTTCTTTTTGACAGTCTTATAATTTGAAACAAATTTAATAGTTGATTGTAAGATACTGCAAACGTATAATGCCTCGTTAATTTGTAGTAGACAAATTTCAAAAACCTTTTTTGAATCTTCTCAAGAGCATCAGCACAATAAAGAGAGACTGGATTCCAAATTATGCTACAAAATTATAGCAGAGGCCTAACTAATGACTTAAAAAGCAATTTAAATGTTGAAATGATCTAAAATTTGTTAGACTGTCGTAAAATATAATCTAAATTTGTATGAACTTTGTTGACTGCACAGTTAACGCGGTTAGAAAATGACAGAGTGTATTAGACAATGACAACCCGAGGTCGTTTAATTCTTGTGTGAGTTTGTATGATGCGCCTACTAAAAATTAATGCCAACCAATGATTTTTTTTATTTTGAGAAAGTTATTATAACAGAGCATTTATCCATATTAAAGAAAAGTTTATTATTTACGCTCCAGTCAGAAATTTAATTTAAATATAAGAAAAATACTTCTTTTGATGTGTCCAATTTTAAAGTATACCCTTGTATATTTCAGATCCTATTTAACAGTCTTGTAGCGCAATACAAATTTTAATATTAATCAAAGTCGACGACAATATTGCTTTCTGAAGTCGTTTCCTTAATTTACTTGGCATCTGCTTTTTTCGAATATTTGATCTTACTTTTGCTGGAAATTGATTAAAAGAAGATTTTATCAGAAACATTTGTTACTGATTTTTGTAAAACTAACAATTCGTTCAATATTTAAACATGAAGTTCTTTTACCTTTAGCTATTGTTACATAAACATGAACCCTTCAATAATGTCTTACGAAACTAAAATAAAATTTTCACCCAAACAACTGCTTAATCATACTAATTTCTTAACAGAAATAATTAAAGACAATCTCACGATTAATTTTATCCATTAGTAGTATAATTAGTGAATTCAAGACACGGCCAATCGTAATGGATCATTACCCCTCTTAGCAGGGTTTTTTTCAAATCCTGAAAAAATGCAATGACTTTTGTTTGAAGGTGTCAAAAAGACATTGAAAGTTCCAAATTATATTGAATAACATCGCAAAGAGGAACGATTTTTGTAAATTTGAGGACACTACAAATACAATTAAATCGAAAAAAGCTCAATTAATATTATAATCTGATTTATACCTATCTAAATTAAAAATATATCACTACTGCCAACTGTTATAAAACTAAGTTCCTATTTATTCCTAAGACAATGAAACAGACCAAACTAGTCAACGCATCATTACTATGCGAAATAGCCGCAGTTGGTATGCCCCTATTGATTTCGGCCACAGATGTACTGTGTACTGTGTAATTATGTATTACGAAACAATTTGTATTTCGGAATAAGAAGTTTAAATATAATTAACTATTGTTAATAACCACTAGTCGTTAACGTAGCTAATTTACAATTATTAGTGAATTTCCTTTGGAAAGTGAACTATTAGCATGACCCGCACGGTGAAACTTGAGCCCGGGACCACCATAGAAGTTCCTAACGTGACCCCCTGAACACGTTTTGGGGGGTCGTTCAAAATTGTATATATATATATATATATATATATATATATATATGTGTGTGTGTGTTTGCACTCTTGCGGTCGCATTTTTTGTCCAATTTACTTCAAATTTGGTAGGGACGTTCCTTTCCGTAATTAGTTGGACAAGTTTGTTTGGCAAAACAATCGGAAAACTCTAAACCCATTTTTTTGGGATCAATCTTTCAAATTTTGAGTTTTTGGGCCCAAAAAGGGTCAGAAAAGCCCCAGGTATAAAATACATGCACGTAAAAAGATGGGAATTAGAGAGGCGAAAGTTTTAAGCCCTCTCTCGCCATTCTAGCATAAATATTTACCGAGTTATTAAAGAAAATGTGTATCGACTAAACACAGTACGTTGTCTTGCAGGGGCTTTACTCTAGAAAAGCCTGTTATTCCTTTGTTAGAGTACTTTTATCATCCCCAGCAACATCACACCTACTTTCAAGCCTGTCTGGACCTTCTCCTAACCTTATAATGCGCAAAATTGTATTCCCAGGTTTGTAAGTTAATGAAACCAGGAGTATCAGAACTGCCAAAAATCAATGTTTTCAGATTTTAATAAAAATTGGACAAATGTATGTTTTACACTGATTTTGAGTTTTAAAAGTTTTTATGTGGAAATTTACTTCCCTCACGTCAGCGTGCTGCGTGCGAACTCGTTTTAAACTATAACATAATTTTGTCATATTGCATTCTATTTCTTGTTTAGCAAAATATATATTATGTATGCCGGTAGCTCAAAACATTATTAAAATGTTTAGAATAACTGATTTATAATATCAGTCCGTTAATGAGTTGACTTTATAACAATAAATATACCTTAATCTTATGACACATATACCAAGCTGATATATGTTTGTAGACATCTATTATTTTTTCAAGTAAAGTCTTGGCAACCCGCTTTATTATAGCTTCAGTGGTTTGACATCTACACCCTACAGATAAAAACAAATAAGTTCAATATCCAGTTGAATGTAATAGTTTCTTTTTGTCAAGTTCGAAGTTACTGATTTCATTGCTTTCAAACAGAATTATACCCATAACAGTTGTAGGTAGGAGCTTTCTGCGCTGAACTAAGTTTCGTTATAACTTCGGCAATTGATTAATATCGTATTCAGCTGGAGTTGGAATTGTGGCGGAATACTAACAATAAGTTGGACAAAACTAATTATAATTCAGTTAATTTACCTTTGATAGTGAAACTTAAAACTATCAAGTAGTTGGATTGTTTGACATGCGAATTACTTGCTGCTATGCAAGTCTGCTAATGATAGTGAAACTTAAAACTATCAAGTAGTTGGATTGTTTGACATGCGAATTACTTGCTGCTATTCAAGTCTGCTAATATACCAAGCCGATATATGTTTGTAGACATCTATTATTTTTTCAAGTAAAGTCTTGGCAACCCGCTTTATTATAGCTTCAGTGGTTTGACATCTACACCCTACAGATAAAAACAAATAAGTTCAATATCCAGTTGAATGTAATAGTTTCTTTTTGTCAAGTTCGAAGTTACTGATTTCATTGCTTTCAAACAGAATTATACCCATAACAGTTGTAGGTAAGAGCTTTCTGCGCTGAACTAAGTTTCGTTATAACTTCGGCAATTGATTAATATCGTATTCAGCTGGAGTTGGAATTGTGGCGGAATACTAACAATAAGTTGGACAAAACTAATTATAATTCAGTTAATTTACCTTTGATAGTGAAACTTAAAACTATCAAGTAGTTGGATTGTTTGACATGCGAATTACTTGCTGCTATTCAAGTCTGCTAATGATAGTAAAACTTAAAACTATCAAGTAGTTGGATTGTTTGACATGCGAATTACTTGTTGCTATTCAAGTCTGCTAATGAAATAACTATATAATAACGCTTCAGTATAGTTTGTAATGGAAAAATGAGTACAATTCTTTACGTTCTATAATTTACTTGATAAAACTATACTAATCCTGTGAATCGCAGCTACAAAAGGATGATTCTTTGAGGGCGGAAAAACTGTATTAGTGTGTGCTGCTCTCTACAATGAAAGTAATGCACCTTACAAAACTTAAACACTTGCTTGAATGTAAGCTTCGTCAAGGAAACTCATATAGTTTGTATAAAAAGTAACACTTTATTGTCACCGAGATTACGTAGGATTTGTGACGAGAATTTTAGCATATTTTAGTAAATGGCTCGTTATTTTTTTTAATTTTTGCCCAAAACTAACTACGGATTTTCCATTTGATTGTATTCGAATGTATTATATTTAATGTATCCCAAATTTAAGTATTTTAAATACAAACCTTCATTAGCATTATTTACTAATATCCTAAATAATTGGTATAAAAACTTGCTAGTTATCAAGAATTCAATAATTTACATCATTACATTTATCTCCGAAAACATGTGGGATTTTTTAAATATTTTCGAAGAACCTATAAAGACAATCATAAATAGTACGATAATTAGTATTTCTCATTACTAATAGTGTAGAGGAGATTGCTGTAATTACTATGTGAATTGATCTTAAAATATTATATCCTCTGTATATGTTTACAGAAAATATTATTTTTTCATTGACATATCCGTTTGAAGTGAAGAAGCCTTATTCATTTTAGCAAGACATTTACCTTAGTGCTTATTTTTAAGTTTGTTAGTATTTTACACATTAAATATGCTATATAAACGTCAAACTAAACCCAGTGTCAATTAAAACAGTTGAGGTGTTGCAAAAGTCTACTTTGGACTTTCGCCGAAAAAAAAAATATTAAATAATTATTTTGTCTGCTGATGAGATATGTTCTATAATTCATTAACTATTTGCATTCAAATACTTTAAAATATTTTGCTGGTTCTTGGAAAAAATTAAACGTATTATTTTATATTTAAAATGGCGAATAATCAAAGTACAATAAGTAAAAATTAAATTGATCTCGGTGGAAGAATATTTTTAATAAGTAAAATATCCGAGACAAGGCATGATAAGTAGTGCGTTAGTTAAAAAATAAATAAAGACATTTTTAAATGTAAATTTGAGATTATTTGACAAAATATATTTTTAAATAAATTTAACTTCTAATTCCCCATACTTTTTGTTAGCATATTGTTCACGGAACATTAACAAACGATTAGCCGAGGTCTGGTAGCCAGCCACAAACTGTTTGCCAAATTCGTTAACATCACTTGTAAACAGCCAACTATCAATGGTCTTACGTACCTATTGAAATATGTACGTCAATATTTCTTTATTCATATTTGTGGGTGGGGAAATACTCAGGCTAATAATTTGGCAATTATGAAGATTAATCATAACAGAGTATTCCTCCTAAAGCACTATGGGAACAACCGCATTAATAAGTAACACGTTTTACGTATCGTTAGTTAATAATTATTATAGCTTAAATATTATAGATTACGTTAATCGAATATACTAGGTGGTTTAGTCTAAAATTCGTATACTTAATAATATTTCGGTACTGGTACAGATTCAGAAAAATATAGATAAATAAGACACCTTAACAAATAAAAAAAAACAGTTAAAATAGCTATACGAATTTTGAATGTAGTGAATTAGTACAAAGGAATGCCGTTCTAGTGAAAATATCTTGATCAAAAACATTGTTATTTCTGTTAATGATTTATTTGATTGTTGATTTCATAATCATCGTTCAACCTAGAGAGTGAATAAGACCCATGAAAAATGTATCAAACACGGGAAAGTCGAACATATAAGTTTTAATATATTTATTCTTAAATCTCTTTAAGGAATTAATCTATCTTAATTAATCTATCTTGTACAATAGTACAACCATTTTACAAATACACACTACGTGAATACTCATTTTTATACATGAGTATTTGTTTAACAACATTATTTCGAAAGTCTCTTCACTAAAATAAATAAGCTTCAATATAGTATGTAACGTATGTAATTAAGGAATATTAATGAAAAAGATCAGCCTAAAACATTAACCTGTTATATTATATAAGGTAATAAATATATGAAATAAAATTATCTTTGATTATATCAGTTTTGAGTATCGAATGGCATAATTTAAAAATATCAAATAAAGTTATTAAATAAAGTAAATATTTAAATCAGTTCTTCATAAAAGTAACCAGTGGCCATTCCTACTGAGTTTTACTGCCTTTACGGATGAAAAGTACTAGAAAATCAAGTTTTCGTTACAACACCACGGGATTTTGTAAGAGAGCACCACATAAGGAAAGCCGGTCCAAATCCATCTTTTGATGGCTTTATATCATATTGTCAAGATGGAAAGCTGGGAAAAGTACGTATTTTTTAATCACAAAGTATAAAGCTAATATGAACGTTAGTAATTTCGATTAGTCATTGATCATAATATTGTAAAGTTTAGACCTAGGAGTTATAAACCAATATCAGGAGTTATAAACCATATGAAATGCAAACTTCAGGAAAATACAAACGAATTTACTGTTTTTCTCAAAGCAACCTCATTTCCTGTCCTAGCGGCCATTACCCGGATTTACGAGTCACCGACTGTGATAATTTTTCCCTATTGTCCTTTTCTAACCACATTTGCCAAAATATTAACACAGTTGTAAAGATTTTATTTAAAACAAAGTTCTCTATCCTAAAAATATGCGAAAACTCTATGGTAGTTTATTTTATTAGAATAACCATTAGAAAACTTAAGAGGGAAATAGGGAGTGTGTAAAACAGGTTATGTATTTCAAGATATAGTATTAATGTTAAACCACCTTTTTTGGAGTAAAACAACTGGTTTGGATCAATAACATTTGTTGATACTATTTACAAATGGTTTTCAGTGTCGGTAACGTTAATTTTTAATATTCATTACTAAATCGACAAACATGTTTAAACTAGATTGAAAAGAACATTTTTTGTTGGTTAGTTAAAACAAAAAATTAATAGAGCATACAAAATATAATGTAATACATAACCAAACACAGCTTTGTGCGATGAATAATCCAGACACTAAACTGAAACTATCAAAGAGATGATCTGAAAGTATTTAGACATTAGAAGATAAATAGTAGACATAAAAATGTAAAAGGAGCAATGAAAACATGTATAGAGTTATTTACAACACACTTTAAAAAATGATATTTAATGGTAGCTGATGAACGTTTAAATCAGCTACAATTTAAAATTCCCCTTCTACCAACGTATTCGTCCTTTAAAGGTCGATTTGCTCTGTTTTCAGGAACGCTTGATTGAAATGAGATCCACGATTAAAAATCACTTATAGGTAGTAATAAATAAATAATTAGTAAATTAATTAATAAGTAATAAAATTTAATAATTGTAAACCTCAGATTGTTACCTAATACAAGATTGCCGGTATAGAGCGTTGGTCGAGACCAATAATATGATTGTGACGACCCCACTTGACACCGCTTTATTGCGCCGTTAGTAGACATCATCAACATGTGCCTACATGCTCCTCTCACTCTGACAATAACTGTTGTAATCAATATTTATTACCCTGTTGTTAAGTTAAATGAGTAGTTTAATAGATATATGGTACTCAATCAACTGAAACTGTATTAAAATCGTTCGTTTAAAAATTTAAACGTGACATTTGCATACTAATAATATAGTGTATCCGAAATATCTGATCCAGCTTTGTACCTAAACATCGTCTAAGCGTAGGACTAATACATTTTATTTGTATAATTGTTTCAGCTTTAAGCTATATTTGACTAATCAACTGTCAATTGTATTGGTGTCATGAAATAAATAAATAATTAAACACTGCCTAAATTATCGTCTGTTTGTTATTTTAGAATACATCTTTAAAGGTGAAGTTTATGTAAGATCGAAAGCTATAAGTTTAGCTAAAATACCCAAATACCTGTGGTAAAAGAGAGTAAGGAAGATTTCCACATTGTTTTTAAATTGTACAAATTTACCCGACGTCATAATATGCTTTAATTGTAGAATACGAAATTTATTTGCACTTGACGCTAATAGGATATTTCACGGTGTGGATGACTGTTTTAAACAGTGTGATGTTGATCTTCGATTGAAATACACTCTCCTAATAATAATAAAATGTAGTTTTGTTACATAGATTGCAAGGTGTTACACAAACATAGAGTTGCATATGTCAAACTATGAAACTAACAAAAATGTATGCCTTACCATCGATAATTTACTGCAGTCGATTGCTGCGCTATAGATATACCTGAACAGATGATATTTCCAGCAAAACGGCAGACTAAATAAATTCAGACTTAATTTATGTGAAGATCAAGCATGTGAAGTCTAATGAATTTGATTAACAAATTTTAGTTAGAAGTGCAAATAAAGTACAAATTTATACTTTCTACAAAAAATTTTCTTTATTTTGAATATAACAATAAATTATCTAACGATCATAACAGACAAATTCACATATATTTTTGTTGTTAGGATGTGAAATTGAAATAGAACTATCTCATTAGTAAGCTTTCTAAAATATTCCAAATATAAAATATTCCTAAACTGATAAAATACCAGGAATATATACTTATATAATCACGTGAAAAACATAACCAAAGGTAGTTCAACTAAAAACTCTTACTTTTTAAGTTATATAAAAAAGGATAATCTTGTATTTGAGATGGAGAGTAAGGGAAGGGGAGAGATTCTGGAAAGGTGATGATGTCTACTAATTACATTGTGATGGGAACGTCGGGCTAGTGTCAAGTGGGGTCATCATATTCGCATTATTTCAGGGTTCCTTCTCTAACTCGCTCCGCAATGTTAGGTAATATTCTAAACAGTATTGAGTTAAACTTTTAATTTAAAACTCAATTTCGTAGCTTAACGCAATGAGAACTGTAGGGAGTTCATTAAGTGGTTATTTTACAAAATGATGTTTGATAAACATATTAAAGAAACGTTCTTCACTGAAATATTTAAAACTAGCCACAGGCTTCGTCCCGCAAATAATTTACAGAAACTATGACAGTTGTATGTGCTGCATTCTGTGGTTAGCCCGTGGAACTACTACGAATCAATATAAGCTGTTTGTATTTTCATTAGCTCAAACAAAAATAAATGTCCGTAAGAAATACATGGGAGCTTTGTAGGGATCTCTGGCGGAGCCCTAAGGTCAGATCAGGATGAAAACCATTGAGTTTTCCTATTTTATGCCTAAAGAATCAATGTACAAAATTTCAGCTCTTTACCTACAAGGGAAGGTCGAGAAATAGTGATGAGTGAGTGAGTCAGTCAGTCAGCCAGGGCTTTGCCTTTTATAGATAGATCATGATAGATCATGACCACGCGGTTGAATATTCACCATTCATTCTGATCATCTACATAATTTCATCAAATTTATAATTACAACCCTAACTGGAAATGATGGTTAGCTGTGATGTTAGGTTTCTAATATAAATTTAAAACAAATATAGATCGCTGTATGCTAATTGACTAAGCCAAACCAACTTCAAGTCAACAACAGAACTGGGCAATATATCAATGCATCCTCAGACCTGCCTTGTTCACCTAGTTTACTGCCACACCGGGAAAATCTTTTCACCAATATTAGTTATACTAGTACTTCGATGCAGCACAGGCACCTCTCCAGTACAGTCCTCTGCAAGTCATCCATTATATTTGAAACCACAGATCCTACACCCTCAATGAGCCATGGCAAACAAGTATTACATAATGGTTCCAAGTTAAGTAAGTGGAGAAAGTTTAGTTCAGCTGCTTAGCTTTGGAGAGTGTCATTGAGGGGGTGCAATAACCACAAAATCCTTAACCACAGTTTGACTCTTGTTTCGCGCACATGTCAAGCTTAATTTCAAGTAAAGACTAAGACCATGTAAAGCCAGTATGAGTATTCTTTGTTCTGCCATTAGGTAAAAACAATGGCAAATTACAATGTTGACGGGTTACACTGAATAAAAAGGAATGGGGTGTATCAGGAACGTCTGTGTATTTAGAGGATTCAGTAAAACATTTGAGGGGAAGATCCTTTTTTATTTCATAATTCTGACTTGAACTTCTTCTAAAATGTGTGCCCATCCATCAATCTATGAGAGAGGTTTAAACAATATATTATGAGGCAGAATCCGAGAAACCAGTCTGAGATTAGCTTGCCTAAAGCAGGTCGGCATGCTAGACATGGCCCTTGTGCTTCACGAGTGGGAACGATAGTTGACGAGTTTAATATTTCCCCAAGCCCAGAAAATAAATAACCTTGTAGTTAAAACAAACGTAACCTGATTAATTGTTTTTAATTAAGATGGTTTACATTTGTGAATTTTATATACAGAAACATATTGTGGCTGACAAATCTGAAAGACAATCATAGTTGTTTAACAGCAAACCAGTGAGCTACTCAAAGCTACAATACAAACTAGTCTCGCGTTAATTGTTGGGTATACTTACTCACGTTTTACGAACGACCACTAAACTTGCTAAAGCCAAACAAATCCTGGGATACACTTCGCTCATCTAATTAGAGCCGAGTTCACAGGTTTGCTGCGACGGGGATCAAAACAAAATTTGACCTCATGCATATAATAATAGACTACTAAGTTGAATCAACAATATTTTAATTGTTATCTACATATTTTAATCTACATAAAATTTTATTTTTTCTTAAGATTACCATTGGGCAACGTACTATGATTAGCACTCCGGTGTTTTATGTTTAAAATTTCAGTAACCGATTGTCGTAAATAAATAACTAAAAGCACTAAATTGTTAATTTCTTTAGCTGAATGCAATGGAGTAAAATCAAATTAGGTATTTTTTTAATAATCCCTCACCCCCCCAAAAAAACAATAATTTTTCCGATGTTATTCTACTTAAGTCATGAAATCGCCAAAACGTTACCCTAACAGTTTCACGACAATCCATCATACCGGTAAAACGTGGGTAGTGTCACAAGAATTATGTTTTCAATGTGAAGTAGGGCGTTTAAGGATTTCGCATCTTCTAACTAAAAATCATAAGAATCGAGTGATAAGTTTATCACCTACACTACACTACGCTACACTTGTATATATGGTATCCTTGGTATATGAGTGTAGAATTTAGTCAGCAATTAAACGCATACCTAACCCCTATATGTACACTTTTAAAATAGAACTATCCAAGAGCCAACATCAATCTTAAAATGTAGTTGATCTATTTGTTAGTTTATCATAGTATTTTATTTTATAATTAAGAAGTGAACCCCTCAATTAAAATTAGTCCCTAGTTTTCAATCTTGGGTTTGTTTCTAGGTTATATATTTTATATGTGTTTTGTCTATTGCAGGTTTCTGTAAAGAGTAAATAAAACTGACTAATTTGATTGAATCCTAGGCACAAAATAATGTTATACAATTGTTTAGTTCAAATCAGTGTATGTGTATAGTTATAGTAATTCCATTATTTGTATTTAAAGCTGTTGGTAATAAAGATGTAATATTTAAAAAAACTTTAAACATTTCATATTTAACTAAGTTTTAATTTTCCTATATACGTACAAGCTTATATTGGAAACATATGTTTGCATACAATATTATAAATTAGTAAAAAATGTTTCAGAAATCTTTTAAATTTAAGTAACGTTTTAGAAATTACGGCACCTCAAACATTGTTTCAGCTTAATATAAAATAATATTACGATCAGTTACTGGAATAAATAACAATTTCTGTTACATCCTTAATAGAGTTGTAGTTGCAGTTGGAATATACAAAGTCAATACATTAACTCCCTAACAAAATAAATAAATTATCATACAGATATAAATTTATAATACTGGTCGTTAAAACCCCTGCAGAGTTAGTTAAGTGCATTATGTAAAGAGGAAAGTTGTAGGTAAGCTCATTACCGTTTGTTAATCCTTTTATATTGCAGTTACTTGAGTCTTCCCGACTCTCTTTAAACGATTCTTTGATATTGTTCTAATACAGTCCTCCTACTAAATTACAAAGTATAACATACACTTTGTTAAACAGTAGGAAAAACATATAAATATGTACTTACTGTTACATAAAAACACTATTCATTATTAACACCTGAATATAAATCTAACTGGACTCTAATGTAGGTTAATGAGTTAGTATGTATTCTATACTAAATTATATCATGTAATCATCACTTCAGTTAGTTCAGTAACCAATAAATCTTAAGACTTCCACAACGTTCAGCTATTTTATGTTAGTAAAGTAAAGCAACTATTTGTGAGTTCAGTAGTGGTGACTTTTGGAGTTTTTTGGGGATATAAATCATTAAATACAGGTCAAGTTAGTGAGTCATAAATTAATAAAGTAAGTCATAAATTGGTAATACGAGCTAAGCTACATTTTTACATTGTAAAAAATAAATGAATTTGTTTCAACAAATTTATAAATACGATAAGTATTGCCAATTTGACAATTACAATCTTGTATATTTACGAACGAAGACAACTGGGATTTCGTATTTTTTTAAGGTCAGGGCATTACCCTTACCCCCACAATTACATATTTGTTACAAGGGAAAAAACTATGTTAGTAAAAAGAATTCTTTCAAAGGTTTACTGATTTGTATTCTATTGGTATATACCCAGTCACGTCTTCCAGATGCCAGTAACGTTGTGTAATCTACGACTAACTTAAATTTATGTCGGAGCCATTAGCATGCAACTAGTTAGTGCCAGGATCACGTCTAGCTGTGCTCATCATACATAGGTTACAGGATCATCAACTCAGGTGCCTTGATTGTAAACTAATCATTAGCCAGATAAGAATCATTAGTATTTCATCATAAATAATAGTATTGATTTAGTTAAGAGTCTTATGTGGTACTTTTACTTAATGGTAATAATAATGCAACAATATTAGCTACACAACTGTATACATCTGCAACAGATGAGCTGTTAGCTTCGAACTGTTATTCCACTTTATGCATAATGCGATACAAACTGATTGGAGAAGTTTGTTCGTAACGTAGTTACGCTTAGTTTAGGGTTCCATAAGTTTATAGGTAGGTTTTTAGTGTGAAATCAAGTGAGTACGTTATTTTACAGATGTATGTTAAAGAAAATATATGTTATGTTATGATTAGGGATTTTCAAGATTTACCCAGGAAAAACCTTCTTGAATAAGCATGCTTTTGACAATAGTAAAATGGATTTAATAATGTTAAAATATAAACGCCGTTACTAATTAATCTTCATATCATAAATTATCTAATAAAGATTACTTCAAGGATATCATATAGTCAACTCTTGTTAGAAATGTCATTTAAATGCAATTTGCACGTGAAAGAGAGAAAGGCAGACGAAGAGCAAATCAAAGACAAGTCGCAGTCCTGGAGGACACGGCCGGTGGGTTAGTGACGGGTCGCTGATCAAAGCCTGACAACCCTCAAAGGAACAAGCGAATTCGCTACAACAACTGGTTAGAAAAGTTTGATTACCGGCTAAATCTGTCTCATGTTTGTAATAACAGAAACCCAAAATAATTAAAACAAAAGAGTTAGAAGCTTCCTAAGAGTTAAAAAGCTTCAAAGTCGTATGAAATACTTAATTTGTGACACACGCTGAAAGAAACTAACTTAAACTATATGAATGATTTATATTAAGTAAATACGCAGCTCGAGGTCTAGGAATAATATTTTTATGCTGGTGCGTTCCTAACCTAGTATTGGCATTTTTTTTCTAGGTAACTTTAGTAAACTCGATGTAGATGATGTATATTAATAATCTACCAGGTAATAAATAGTAAACTGATATTTGAGTTGAGGGTAAAAGTTACATTCTATGACCCATAACACCATTTGACCTCCTTTGTTTTCTTATTTTACACTTTGCAAAACACCATATACACAGGTAAAAACCTATTCTTAGGCAGATAACTAGTTAAAACATGTTTAAACATGTAATATATTTCCATGCATAAACTGAAATGTAAGTTGTTCTTATAGTTTGCATGGGTAAAACAACTAAAAGAAAATTGATAGTCCATGTGTCTTGTGTATCTGTATGTATAACACAAATTTGTGTCTGTGTATTGGCGGATAAACATTTGGAATAATATTACAATGAGAGGTATTCTTTGGCGAAAATAAGTGGCTGTAGTATAAAATATTTATGTACAAGACAACAGAAGAATGAATCTGGACATCACTGGCTCAGAAGATAATAATCCACCTTTCTTGGCTATTACACAGACAATTCTGTTTTGCATTTGTAATACTTTGAGAAAAAGAACCCCGAAATATGACCAAAAATCAGTTGTGATTATACAAATGAAATAAATAATATGCTGAAGATGTGAATATGTACGCGCGCACGCGCGCGCGCGTGTGTGTGTGTGTGTGTGTGTGTGTGTGTGTGTGAATAGCTATACCTGTTGATACAACCATTCATATAGGGATAGCTTTCGGGATTCATATAGGGATAACTCATAGGGATAGCTTTTGCCTTCTCCTTTTCCCCTGCTTAGTTATAATACAAATTTACGGCAAACACTTTGATCTTATTAATAAGGAAGCCATTTGCACCGAGCCACTATAAAGGTTTTAAAATTCAAGTTTAAAGAGGTACTGTATTGTAAATAAGAATCGTATCATCTACGTAAGCTGTTTAAAGATGATTTTAGAAAAATCCTTCACGTAAATATGAAAAAGGAGGACCCAGTATTGATTCCTGAGGAACCCCATCCATTAATATAAAAGGAATTAGGACTAAGATACGTGTATTTAAAGTTCCACATATTATAATACAACAAGCTTTAAAACCATATGTATATTATTTTAATTAAGGCCATAGTACATTTTATACATGAAGTGAGTATAACATTGAATCTTTACAGATTTTCTTTGTTTAAAATATTTAACATTTACTAACATACTAATATAACTAGCATATATATACTATATATACTAGCATGTTCCATTCCTAGTGATTACGGGATATAATACAGAGTATTGAAAACTATGTTATAAATAAATATACAATTCTGGTTGTTGGAAGCAATGCATCAAATTAAGTATGACATATTTAACCTGCTATTATTTATTCTCATAACCCGATATTACATGGTTTTCATGTTTTGTTTATAAATAAAATTCTACTGATACGTAACCAAAAGATATCTCGCATTTTATTAAATAACAAGTATAACATTTTCTTTCTGTTAGCTTGCTTGATTAATACATCACTATTGAGGGCTTCACGCATTTCATAAAAAAAGCTTTATGTTTTCAACTAAATATGTTTTCAGTCTCTCAAAAGGAACAATCTTTTGTTTGTGAATGTTAGAGTCAAAAGCTTTCATATGCTTGTTAAGTTATAAATTTTTTACATTGTTTACTCTAACTTTCTGTTTATTTGGAAAATCCATTACTAAAGTTAAATGTTTACAAATGGTTGTAACGTCATTAAAAAAGCGAAATAAGGTAGTTTGAAACTGATAGAACATTTAAAACAACACACTTGTAGCTGAATTAAAGAATAAATCTTTTTGCCTTTTCAGATGATGTTAAAGACTGATAAACTGTGTGCCATTCACTGCGGCAAAAAAGTGGGTGCGCTGCTGGTTTTGTGGGCGCACATTATATCGCCGATTCCGCTACACTTGATGAAAACAACGCATTAAAAGAGAACAATAACGCTTTTACGAAAAGTTCTACCGGGAGATACTGAAGCATAAAAAAAATAAAACCAGACAGATTAAACCTGTTACAATACTTTTTTCTTCTTAGAGCATCATCGTATTTTAGGAAATGGGAGAGAAGTAATAAAACAAACTAACACAGTTTAAAATCATAAATGTATAAATGGATACTTAACCATGTTTCAGATTCAGTGTCATGTACAATAACACTTGTACAAAATTTTTAAAGCAAGCGGATAATTTTTTTTATCAGCTACCCTGTGCACTCAGTCTCCTTTCTGTGATATACAACTAAAATATATAGAAAATAGCTTAGGTGTGTTAGAAAATTGTATGATATACGAATCATGTTATATAGATGAGTGTCCCATAATGTAAGCTTAAACCTTCTCTATCTCATTTCGCAGGTTAAAACAATACGGAATGTTATATAATACCCATTCCTATATTTAATCATTTGAGCAAACAATAAACTATTTATATTTGTTCTAAATCCCAAAAAAAATCTTTCAGAACAATCCCGTAAACCCAGTCTATGTAGAGAGTGTGGAAAAATGACCAAGTAATATGACATTTTTAACCAATACAGTATTTTTATTCAGACAAAAAAGCTGCTGCCTTGTTTGTAGCCCGATGGTGCTAATATTAAATTTACATTTTTGAGAAAACATTATATGTATTATATTCCTTACAAAACTTAATTGTAATGTAAGATCATCAAGATTGCAGCTTTATAACAAAAAGTGCCCTTTTTACCCTATACAATTAAATACAAACTAACCAAAAAAACGATTCACACATGCACAAAGTTAAGGGTGGATGCCTAAAGAGGTTGCTAATATATATACTATTCTTTAAAGTAAATTGTCTGAAACTAAATAAAGTTTAGAATATATTATACAACGTTTTGTGACATTCGGTAGCTTATTTCTATCTTTTAAAACTTCATAGTGAAGTAAACTGTCCTATGGTACACTTTATTTGACGTTCTTTTCCATGTCTTTGTTTTAACAATACAGTATTATAATTTTGTCGTTGTTGGGCAGACTGCATTTAGGGATGAGCTACCAAAGGAGAATAACGATATATATGATAATTTTATTTACGTAAACTTCTCAAGATTTGTTAAATGTGTTTTTGATTTTGTCATAGGAATATTTTAACATTATAATAACAGTGCGTGGAAAATAATAGTTGTTCATATGCGAAATATGAGGATTGGGACGGTGGGACGCCAAGACAAATGACGTGCAGAGGAATTAATATTATCCGTTATTAAAATATCAGTAATTAATATCATGACACTGCGGGGACCATGAGTGGTTATTATACTGCTCTCTAGGGCAGAGGATGTATACCACTTTACTGTAACGCAAGTGCACAAGTGTATCAAATGGAAAATAACTTCTTAAGAATATAATTTGTACTTTTACTTCGGAATCAAACAGTTAAAAATATTTATATATTGCCTTAAATAAATCCGTAATCATATTCAACCCAGTAAATGGACTTGTCTAAGGTAATACAAGACTTGAAAGGTTTGTTTTCAATAAGCTGAGGATGTACAGTAAATCTGACGGTCCACGACTAGGATGTCTCATTATCTCATTGCAGCCACTTAGCACGGCATGGGAACTCGGGTCTTGTGACATTGAGCGGCTTTGATTATTGCTGCACGTTATTTGTATAAATGTATAAATTAATGTTACATGGTATTTAATGTTGTAATATGTATGACATTTGGTAATCAAGTTGTAAGAAATATATTATCAGGGAAATCAGTTTTGTTGTCGATGAATATAGTTTTTATATTTCTTAAATGAATTATTTACACCTAACATAAACCAAAAATTGGATAAAAATAAACACTTTTCTTATGAATAAGTTAAAGGAAATACAGAAAAAAAGCTTCAGCTTAGTTTAATTGATTTGATTGAAGTAACTATTGAAAGTTTTGGTAAGTCTCTACTGCGAGTGGCTGATTACTTGATGAATTGTTTACCAACATTGTCCTACAACAACTCAGGGTTCATAAGAATCTCTTATCACAATTAAATAAGATAGACCATTTTTTTCATAAGTTTGGAAAAATACTTTCTACACTATAAAACATTTTATACTTTTACAAAAAAGATTGTCGGCACCTGGATTGACAGGAAAATTTTTTGTAAAAGTACAAAATTTAATCTTGTAGATCCACTAACCCCGAATTAGTAAGAGCACAAAAATTTGTAAAACTTACAAACAATATATTTGTAACAAAGTAAATATTCGTAAAATTCCCATAGTTTATTTATTTCAGTTACAAATTTTATTTTGGTATTTGTAGCAATTTGGGGTTTGTGGAACCACAAGATTGAAGTTTGTACTTTTACAAACAATATTTGTGCCAACATATTTTTGTTGTAAAAATACAAAATTAAGATTACACAAATAACAAAGGGTACTTTTATAAAAATACAAAAAATTATAAAATTACAATTAAATGTATTATAAATTAATTCAATATCTCCGAATAATCATTGTACTCAATAGAATTAAATTTCTTCAAAAGTATTAATTTTTTCTGGGGCCACCAGTGACTCACAACATTAAACAAGTTTGACACAATTTCAAAACATTAATCATGTAAATAAATTGAATAAATAACAAGAGCTAGCGTCTATTAAAGTCAGTCCAGTAGGCAATTGTAAACTGAGTGAGGAAATGAGGTGGCAATGGCAGGTCTGGTCCACGATGAGGTTGGACCAGCGTCAGCTCAGCAGAAATGGTCCGCCGTAGAGCAGGACCGTCGGCGACGGGATTCAGGCTTGCCATCCAACTCCCATTTTTGGACCCTGGTTGATAAACCATCAAACGAAAGTTGTTAGTAAGGGTTGTAAGAAGGACCTCCCTTCTAAGTCCAAATTATAAAAAAACCCAGCTTATAGCTGGGGTCAGAAAAATTCATGGGGCCAGAAAAATCGTTCTCACAATTATCAGAATCACACTCAATACAAAAAATACCTTAAAAATAATTTTTGTTTATTTGTTTTTTACTATTGAACATCTAGAAAATATATTTAGGTTACATGAACTTGAAGCTAGTTTATTTGAACGGGAATGGACAAGTAATTCCCATTTATAAAAACCACCAGAGGAAAGGTTATCAAGTCAAAATCATTTGCTGCAAAAGGATGGAAAACTCAAAAATGTAACTTGTAGATCCAATGCAAGTTAAAACTAGTGATAAACAACATTATTATTACAATAAACAGTCATCTTTACCCTTAAAAGCATAAATTTAAAGAATTCAATATTACATGGGACCAGAGGGGCAATTTTAGGTAATTCTGGTTATATCTTAAAATGTCACAAACCGAAATAGTTCGGAAAGGTCTCAAAAACAGGATCCCAGTCGGCCAATGTCCTGAATAAGGGATCTGTGGTACCAATTTATAAGTCTGGCAGCAATATCGAAGCAAAATTACAAACTTTAAACATATCGGTAAACAGTCTGTGCTGGCCATGGTTTATGAAGCTCTGGTTTTGGACCATGTCTGCTTTTACCTTATTAAATATATCTCGGAAAATCAGCACGTGTGTCTTCGTAGACGATCCACCATTTTTTAATTATCTTTTAGACTTCCAAGAGTTTGTCACATCTGCATTTGTTGAATCTTGCCAGGTTGACTGCATTGAATTGGATTTCTCTAAAGCCTTCGACAAAGTGTATCACGGACTATTAGTTTCCAAACTTGCAGGCTAATCAGAATAACAAATGTAGAATTCTGTAGAATTCAGAATTCTGTGATTGGAGGACGTCTTCTGGAATGATTAGCTAGTTACCCGTGATGTGTGAGGGAGCTTTATCATTGCCTTTTCATGTATTGTCTGGTGTTCCTCAGGGCTCACACTTGGGCACTTTACTGTTTAATAACTTCATTAATGACGTCAATAGTGTGCTGATGGCAAATTGTCTAATGTTCGCTGATGATCTAAAGATTTTTGCCAGGGTTCACTTATGATCAAGAAATACTCCAATAGTCCCTCACAAACATTGAAATGTGGTGTGTCGAAAACTGCATTGAATGTCGTGTTGTGTCGTTTACTCGTCTAGCGGTTTGTTATACATTTGACAACCACATTGGGGAAGTTATTCTGGGCAGGGTGGATCGTGTAAGTGACATTGGAGTCATTTTGACCTCAAAACTAAATTCTTCAGAACACATTGATAGGGTTGTATCCAAAGCCTACACCCTTCTGGCATTATCTTCAGGTCAACCAGAAACTTCAAGTCACCACAGTCTCTCCTGGTGCTCTATAAGTCCCTCGTCCGCCCTACCTTGGACGACGGATCTGTAATCTGGTCTCATCAGCTTGGCCTTGACCTGTTGAATATGGTTCAGAGTTGAGAGTGCTGAGATTCCGTCATCTTGGCTATGACTATCTTGGTGTACCAGTTGTGGAGTGGTGGTGGTTCGATTTGAATCCTCTACACCTCAGGCGTCAATGATCTGCTTTTTATTTACAAGCTGGTCAGTGGCATGCTGGACTGGTCGGATCTCCTTCGACAGATCAACTTAATCGTACGAAGAGGAATAAGATTCATGGCTATTTTTGGACGCACATATCAGCCAACCAACTATGCGTACAGCGGTGGTCTGACGAGGCTCCAGCGATTGAGGAGTGTGGCTGCTTCCAGGGCAGATTTCTTCTTTGAACCGCTGTCATCCTTCAAGAGGGAGATCACCAGGATAATCTGTTAAAGTTGACTTTTTTCTGTTTCTATGTACTATGGTTTCTATGTACTGAGTTACTTATTATAGCTGCTTCACTGTTATAGTTAGCCTGTTGCTATAATTTTTATTAGTTTTATTGTTATTTTGTTTTATTATTGTTTATATGCCTGTAATTATGCACTATTGTCATGTTATGGTATTGATTATCATTGTGTTGGTTACGTTGTTATAGTTTTCTACTGTTCACTACAGCTAAATTGCTGGCTTGAAATTTTTAAATGATATATGTGTATAGTATTAACAAAATGGTGTTGTACCATTGGAATTAAATAAATAAAACCAACAAACATAGTGAATTTCCGAACTTGATCATCGATGTCGATATAAAAATACAGGTAACTACAATAACTACAGTAGAAAAAAATATTAGGTTGACCAATGACTCTGAGTAGGGATAAATGGAGTGTTCTGGACCAGGAGGAGCCAGGAGGAGCGCCCCCCCCCCGAGGAGCCCCCCCCCCCTAATTAGTATGCAATTTTTTTTTTTAATTACCCTAATTAATATGCAAATTTTTAATTACCCTAATTAATATGCAAATTTTTTTTAATTACCCTAATTAATATGCAAATTTTTTTTTTAATCTCAGGAGGAGCCCCCCCCCCGGTACATCAATCAGGAGGAGCCCCCCCCCCCCCGGTACATCAATCAGGAGGAGCCACACCCCCCCCCCCCGACCACGGACCCCCCCCCCCCGACTGTCCAATGATTTTACCCCTGACAGCTGTTGTGATTTGTTGTCGAGGCAACAAACGTCGACGCAGATGTTCAAACAAAAGACCGGTGAGTCGAGACCGGTCCGGGATGCAGCTGCGCCCGACCCTTCCAGGAACCCATTATAGTCCGCCCGTATCGAGTTACATTAGAGGAGGGTTGCTTTTACCCCTGACAGCTGTCGTGATTTATTGCCGAGGCGACAAACGTCGACGCAGCAGATGTTCGCACAAAAGACCGGTGAGTCGAGACCGGTCTGGGAAGCAGCTGCGACCGACCCTTCCAGGAACCCATTATAGTCCGCCCGTATCGAATTACATTAGAGGAGGGTTGCTTTTACCCCTGACAGCGGTTGAGATTTATTGCCCCGGCCTTCTCCGAAATCCATTAGTGGAGAGCATCACCCCACATCGCCAGCCCTCCGTCAGTTCAGTTCGAGAGTTCAGTGCGTGTAGACGTGTTAGTCCGATCCTGCTCCGTTCTACGCGATTTTTGTTAGTTGCTGATTTCATTTGCGATATTCGTCCAGCATCGTTGAACTATTTAAAACGGTTGTGTTGTGCCGTATTGTTTGTGATTATCGAAACTTTATAATCCATATTCAAGATGAACGACTCACACCAATGCGTCATTTGCGGCTGCACGTTCCCGCGCAGACACAGTATGAAGCACTACGCAAAATTCCACGGTGGATTCGTCCCACCCCAACAAGGTACGTCATTGTGTGTTGCATTATTGTTTTAATCAGACTTAAATGTTAGTAATATAGGAAATATGTTATGCAGTATATAACCGGAGTGTGGTAAAAGTCTTCTTTTTATTTAACAGCTTTAGTTATTCTGTGCGAATATAGAGCTGTGTAAAAAAAAAAATTAAAATTACATGACCATATTTATACAATTTTAATAGCTTATGTTATTGTTCGACCCATCAAGTCAAGTCATCAGAGTACCCATATGACATACTTCCCTAACCTCGGGGGGGGGGGAAGTGCCACAGACGAGACCTCGGGGGGGGGGCAAAAGTGTTGCAGACGAGACCTCGGGGGGGGGGGGGGGGTAATGGATCTGGGCTACCATAGGTCGGATCTGAATTCTGATTGCAGATTCTTGCTCGTCTAGTCAAGACGAGTCATTTGAGTACCCACATCGACCACTTTGGGCAAACCTGATGATGACCTTGAACTTGAACTTGACCCTCTTTTTTTTTTTTTTTAATGCATTTTCGGAATACCCTCTTCAAGCCGAGTCATTTGAGTACCCACATCGACCACTTTGGGCTAACCTGATGATGACCTTTAACTTGAACTTGACCCTCTTTTTTTTTTTTTTTAATGCATTTTCGGAATCCCCTCTTCAAGCCGAGTATTTTGAGTACCCACATGACGTACTTTTGATAATTAATACAAGAGTTGAGCAGGGTAACGCTACAACCAACAGAGCTAGCCCATCAGCGCCTGCGGACAAGTTAACTACCAGTGAATGCTTTGGGTTGGAGCACTTGAAGGGGGGTGTATCGATACACCCCCCATCAAGTACACTAAACTAAGACAGGTGTTAAACATTTCTCAATCTAATCGTTTTGTACGTTTACAGATGGAGAAGCAGCATGTCGGCTTTGTCGAGCCACATTCGCAGACCAGGGGGCCTTAGAGCGGCACATGGGAGCGAATCACCGCGTCGTTCCAGCCCGGGAGGCGATTGATGCTCCGCAGACGACTGCCGGTGTCAATCAACACTCCGTTGAAGGTGAGAATCCACATTAAAATAACTTTTTTCCCCTAGTGACTATTTACCTTCTTTTTTTAACTATTTAACTAGGTTCCTGAAGAAGAATGAGACCGTGCCAACTGATGTACTATTGATTTAATTACTAGGGGGAGATTTTCGCTCCCCCTAACACAAAAGGCTTCTTTAGGGTTGGCGTAGCTCATTATTGCAGCTACATCCTTTGCTTTGAACCCAGGATCATCAATGTAGACAAACAGTACAGAAGATTACTTCTTCCCTGTTTAATGATTGCTATTTTGATTTAACAAACTTAACTTTGAAATGTGATTCTCGAGAGAGAGGGGAATTTGTATCTTCATTTATCCTAATTTGTTTTGATTTTTATTTTCAGATGAAGGTCCGGGTCCTGGCCACCACACCTGCCATGAATGCGGTCGCCGTTTCCGTCGTGAAAGAAACCTGCGTCGACATGTGGAATCAACCCACAGCAGAGTCCGCAGGTTCCTTTGCGTCACATGCGGCGCCGAGTTTAAGAGGGAAGACAACCTTCGTCGCCACACCAAGCAATTTCACGGTGATGGCCAAGAACGGAGATTCCCTTGCGCATACTGCGGTCAGGAGTTTAACAAGCTGTTCAACAAGGACCATCATGAGCGGATCTCTTGCCCGATCATGAAGGACCTGATCCGGAACCGAGCAGCCATGGAACAGGATGAACCCCAGCCAGGTCCGAGCACGGAGCCACAACCCGGTACGAGCGCACACCAACAACCCGATGATGTTGAGATGACTGGAGCAGGACAGTCAAGCCCCGTGTTCTCACTCATTCAACGGGGTTTCCGCAACCGCCTCCTAACCTACCGTTTGCAGCGACCGATGGAGAATCTCGTCACAATCGGAGAAGTGATGGCGTTGTTGATTGTGAGCCTTACGGAGTTGCTTGAGATCACCTTGGCGAAACACCGCAGCATAAAGGTCAACTTGAAGCTGGAGTGTGAGTTCAAAAATGTGCACAACAACACCTGCCTGCGCAACTTCAAGACGAAGATGACTCCGCTGACGGTGACCTCGGACCTGAACCAGTACATCACAACAGCTTTTGCGAAGCTTATCAGAGAGAAGGCTGAGTGTGATCATATCGGCTCCGGGTGGACATACCTTCGCGTTCGTGATTTGGAGGTCGGCATCAACGAATACACTCCTCTAGGTGAAGATGGTCGAGCTTGGCTCCCACTGCCTACGTCTCTGGAGAACACCAAAGCAGTCGTCAACGTATCGAACACCGATGAGCGGTGTTTTATGTATGCTGTCCTGGGCAAGTTTGTTCAAGATCACCCCGAAAGACCGGCAATGTACACCGATGACATCATCGCCCGATACGATTGGACCGGCCTTCAATTCCCCGTTGCTCTGAAGAGTATCAAGACGTTTGAGCGGACAAACAACATCAGCATCAACGTCTATGGTATTGATCACACGCGCGTGGGTCAGAAACCTAACGGACAACCAAAGTATCAGGACACCGTCTTTCCCTTGAAGATTTGTAGGCAGGAGCGCGAAGACCATTGCGACCTTTTGTACGTGACAACGGACGGTGATAGTCACTACGCCTACGTCAAAGACCTTGGCCGACTGATCCGTCCCCAACTCACAGCGCGTGTAGACAGGATATTCATCTGTAAGCGGTGCTTCGCGCACTTTGACAACCGTCCGAACAAGCTCGGTCTGACGGGTGTTCAGCGTCTGGAGGAGCACAGGCGATACTGCTCCGCTTCAGCCCCTATTCGCATGGATACGCCGAGAAAGACTGAAATCAAATTCAGCCATCCAGAGTTCACCCGACGCGAGCGTTTCACCATCTACGCGGACTTTGAGTGTGCTCTACTGCCGACCGCGGAGATGGATGAACAAGTCGACGAGCCGCACGGAGGAGTAGCCACCCACATCCACATCCCATATGCCTTTGCGTACCAGATCATCGACTCGTACGGACTTGAAGAGTTTGAGCCTCGAGTCTACTTCGGGGATGATGCGTCAAAGACATTTATGGAGATGTTGAAAACTGATGTTGAGCGATTGTGGAACTTCCTGTACGAAGCAAGAAATCTGCGCCCTGTCCTGACCCCAGCGGAAACGATGCAGTACAACTCGACAGCGAATTGCTACCTCTGTGGATCGCCATTTTCAAGAGAAGACCCAAAGGTTCGTGATCACAACCACGCGCCGCCCTACGAGTTCCGTGGCGCTGCGCACAGATCATGTAACCTACGCTACAGGGAGCAGCGAGTAGTCAACTGCTACTTCCACAACCTCTCCAACTACGACGCTCACTTCATAGTGCGGGAGTTGGCGGTCGACCCCGGTGATGTTGAGGTGTTGGCTCACACGGAAGAGCGGTACATCGCTTTCACGAAGCGGTTCCTGTTCGACCGAGCAGCGGCACCGGTTGGGATGCCAGGGCGTGGAAAAAGACAGCCAGGATTCAGAGTCAGGTTCCTCGACACCTACAGGTTCCTGGCTTTGAGCCTCGCCAGCCTCGCAGCCGCACTTCCACCAGCTCAACTCTTGGAGACGAGGAAGAGATTCCCCGAAGACCACCTCTTCGATCTAGTCCGTAGGAAAGGCGTGTTCCCGTACAACTTTGTAACGTCGAACGCCGTTTTGGAAGATACTACGGAACTGCCTCTGCAGCGAGATTTCCACAACGACCTGACCCTGGAGGACATCACGGATGCAGACTACGAGCATGCTCGCAACGTGTGGGAAACCTTCGGTTGTAGGAACCTCAAGGACTACGCTGAGAAGTACCTGCGCTGTGACATTGCGCTGTTGACTGACGTCTTTGAACGCTTCAGGGACACGTCGATGGCTGAATACGAACTAGACCCTGCGCACTACTACACCCTACCGTCATACGCCTGGGATGTTATGTTAAGGACCTGTGGAGTGGAGCTTGATACGATACAGGACTTTGACATGTACCTCTTCTTCGAGCAAGGCATCAGAGGAGGTATTTCCCAGGCGATCACCAGACACGCCAAGGCCAACCATGATGGATGTCGCCCTGAAGATCGTCGACCTGAAGAGCCAACGCAT
The DNA here is from genome assembly GCA_963675035.1 of Allygus modestus. Classification (NCBI taxonomy): domain Eukaryota; kingdom Metazoa; phylum Arthropoda; class Insecta; order Hemiptera; family Cicadellidae; genus Allygus; species Allygus modestus. Next base: position 390,948,457 of record OY776111.1, read on the forward strand.
CACCTGCTATACTTGGACGCCAACAACCTTTACGGTTGGGCCATGTCCCAGTGTCTTCCACAGGGACACTTCCAATGGCTCAGCCGCGAGGAGATCGCGTCCCTGGATATTGCAGCGTTGGACCCCGAAGGACCCACGGGCTACGTCTTGGAAGTTGACCTTCGCTACCCCGCCCACCTGCACGACCTTCACAAAGATCTCCCTTACTGCTGTGAGACCAAACGTCCGCCAGGAGGGAAATTCAAGAAGCTCGTTACGACTCTGGATGACAAGAAGAACTACATCTGTCATTACAGAATCTTGCAACAGGCACTGGAAAACGGACTGGAGCTTGCGAACGTGCATCGCGTCATCTCGTTCCGACAGTCTCGGTGGTTAGAGAGCTACATCCTAATGAACACCGAACTGAGGAAGAAGGCCAAGACCAAGTTTGAACAAGACTTTTTCAAGCTTATGAACAACGCGGTCTTCGGCAAGACGATCGAGAATGTTCGCAAGCGAATGAACTCTAAGCTGGTGTGTACGCCGGAGATGTTCAGGAAGTATGTGGCCAAGTCAAACTTCCTGGACCGAACCTACTTCAACGATGATGTCGCCATTGTCCACATGTCGAAAGTCAATATCGTCCTGGACAAACCGCTGTACGTCGGAATGTGTGTCCTCGATCTGAGCAAGTGGCTCATGTACGACTTCCTTCGGAAGATGAAGAACCGGTACGGTGATCGTCTGAAGGTTGACTACATGGACACTGACAGCTTCGTGTTCGACGTCCAGACTGAAGATGTTTATAAGGACATGTTGGAGCATCTGGATGATTTCGACACCAGTGCGTACCCCAGAAACCATCCCTGCTACAGCCCCGTCAACGCAAAAGTCATCGGAAAGTTCAAGGATGAAGCAAACGGACTTCCTCTGCTCGAGTACCTCGGTCTTCGCTCGAAACTTTATTTCATGGACATTGTCGAGTTCGAGGAGAGGACCGAAGATGACGAGTTGCAGGTCATGACAGTGAAGCGCGCCAAGGGAGTCGCTAGAGGTGTTGTAAAACACAATTTAACCTCTGACGACTATCGGGAATGCCTCTTCAACGGCGTGTTGAAGAGAACCATCAACACCAGGTTCCAGTCCCGAAACCACCGCGTATTCACAGTCCAAGTCGACAAGCTATCCTTGAGCTGTAACGATGACAAACGTTACATCCTTCCGGACGGAGTCAACACACTTCCGTGGGGACACATTGACGTTCCACATCAGCCCGAAGACATCCCTCAAGACGATGAAGAGGCGGAGGATGAGGAGCGTTGAGTGGTTGTGTCATATTGCCAAAAGACCCTGACTTGACTTGTAAATTATTTTGAAAAATCTAGTCATTAGTTTGTATCGAGTCTCGTAAAACTTAGAAATGTTCTCCTTTTTCTTTTTGTTCTAGTCATTAGTTTGTGTCGAGTCTCATTTCTGCTAGTCAATCTCAAATGTTCAGGAGCACATACTCGATGTAAAATATATATATAAGGTGTGTAAATAAATAGCCAAATTGTTTGTATATACATTCGTATTTTTTTTTCTCCCCTAACATAGTCTTAAGATACAAAAGTAAAAAAAAAAAATATATATATATATATTCAGGAATATGTTAATACATATAAACCAGGTTCAGATATGAATGTTACTTTAGAATCATTGTATGATAGGTCTGTCCCATTTTGGGGCAGGCCTATAATTGTACGTTAGGTCTACCCCAAAAGTGGGATAGACCTATGAGACCTCAGGTGGTTGAAAACTGTTGTTCAATTGGTTCAATTACCAGGTGGGAGATTTTCGCTCCCCCTAACACATAATGGCTTAGGGGGGAGATTTTCGCTCCCCCATACTACAGGAATTGTTGAAGACAAGAATGCACCTGCTAATGCCATTGTATGAGAGGTCTGCCCCACTTTGGGGTAAAGGAGGCGAGGATGGGAAATAATAAGAATGTTTCTTTTTTATTCTGAGTACACAACTAGTTTATTGAGAAAAAAAAATTCAAAATTCAATTGGTATACATTTGTGCAAAGAGTCTTCTGATCAGTGCATCATTGTGGCCAGTAGAAGAGTGTTCAAAGAGCTGCACAAAGTCCATCATCTTCATGCCGTAGTGGGTGCGGCAGTACAGGAACACAAGGCAGTATTGACCGCAGACCAGAGTGTTGTCACTTTGAATGCGATGCTCGTTGTACAGGTAGCGACGAGCGTTGCGTCTCAGGAATCCTTGGTAGAATTGAAGATGTGGCGGTTGACCGTAGCTGTCAAAGAATTCAATTATTCCTCCTCCTTTGTTAAGGTAGAAAGCGACCCAGTGAGTGCCGTCTTCATTGTGTGGATCAGTGTTCACAATCATAGCAGTAGATGGTGAAATATAATGGGGCAATTGATCCGCAGCGTAGACACCAACATTCTGTACGGGCAGTTTAGCCATACACTTTTGTATCTCTAAGGTATTCATTCTACTGTGTCGACGCCACAGTCAGTAGTAGGAGTAGTACTAGTAGCAAAACAAAAGCAGGAACTGGTATCACTCTCACCATCGTCAGCGTTATCATCAGCGTCATCGATATTTGTACTTAGATGTAGCCAACCGCGCAATGTGATACAATTGGTTAGAGCGCATCGTGTGTGAGCTGTTCTGTGGTGGCGACATCGCACTGCGTTTGTTGATAGTAGACAGTTGATTGACGATAGTGATCCGCAGCCAATATCGTTGATATCGATGACATTAGTAGTACAGTGATCCGTGATGAAATTGTATCGTACAAACTATTTTTTCTCAGCACCTTTGACATAGACAATCGGTCGTTTGGCGATACATGCACGTAACTTTTCCTCTAGCACATGATACCAGATATCACCTTGGTCCCATTCCAATCCGTGACAGTGTTTTGTGAGCCAATAGCTTTCACGCAGTTTCTCTTGTGATAGGAAATCTCGGCTGAATGGTGATTTGGCGATATGATGCATTAGCAGTGTTCCACTGGCCAATTCCAAGACGCACACTTCCTTCAGAATGTAGTCATTTGAGTTGTCCTTGAAACATTGAAAATCCACAATAATCGGAGATGCTAAATTTGTACGCTGTGCTCTGCATAAACGATCCATCTTGTGCGAGTGTTGGTTGATGACTGAGGAGGACGATGACGCCGCCGCCGACGATCTAACCGCCAAAGTCCGCAGACACGTTGCGATGACGATCGATTTCTATGACGTTGTCAAACTCTGCGTATACCAGACAGTTGACAGTCTCTGTGAGCCCAGTTTCGAAAGCAATCTCCATACGCACACTGCCGTTGCGCACTAGGTTCCAATGAGTTGTGTCGCTTGCTGACATATCAGGTGTTAGATCGAATGCCATCAGACAGTATCCATCGTCGTAATCGTCTCTATTTATGAGATTACCAGCATCGCTAAAGTGTATGCCGGAGCCTGAAAACAGACTGTGATACGCCATCACATATTTTCCCTTGCCGGTTTCGTAGTGTGGTTGTAGCGGTTTGGACGGCACTTGTTCACCGTCCACGTACAGCGAGAAGTAGTTGGTTTTGAAATTTTGAAAGTTAAATGGATTCTTTTTTAAATCGCCATTATAAGCGGCGTTCGTGACCAGTCCGACAATAATTCTTTTCGGCACTTGACCTAGAAAGACATTGTCCAAAGTTTTGCTCCTCACTCCAAACGGCAGTGTGAATGTTTTCAATTACACTCTGGTGATTGGGTATTTAGCTGTGCCGGTCTGAAGCGTCTTGCTGTGCGCCAACAGTACCGTGGGGCTAACTTTACACCTTCGTATCCAGAGATTCGCATCAACAATGTGCACCTTGTAGTCACCATCATCCGCCATAATGGAGAAGGAATCTTTTGACCGGATCAGTTTAAAACGCAGTTCCACACCGTTCAACAGGAACTTGTTCTGATTACACATGTCCACATGTAGGCGACCGAGCATATCGATTTCACGACTTTTATTTGTCATTTTTCGTCTCGCCTTTAGTCCATCGTTATCGTCCAGAGTATTGTCCATATAGCCGGCGTCGTCCGCGTTCCACAGTCCACATGTTAAATGTGATTTCCTAGCATCATAGCCGTAATTCATCAATGTTTCAATATACGCTCGATATGCATAAGTGTTGTTTTGTGGTGTGACCAGTTTCTGATTCATACTCATATCAACTTGACTGAATAACGTGTGCAGCCAATTGTTGACTGGGCCAATTTTATTCGATTCTTCGACATCTGCGATTGCCGCTCCTGTCGACTTGACAATAGACGCTGTAACTTCCAACATTGTTTGCGAAAGATCGGTGTATTCTTCGCCGTTGCCGGGCACAACAAACTCGATGGGCGAATCATCAGTCAGTGTGGAGATTGGTTTGTACTGAATCCATTTGCCGCTCTCGATACTGGTCTGCGTCGGTGGTAGGGAGAATAAGTCCAATTCCGTCTTGACGCATTCACACGACTTTTGATGTAGAAACGACATTGCTAGCGTGTGTGTGTTAATTGAATATATCGCGTATAGACGTTCTCCTCACTGCTTTCCTCGTCTTCCTCGTCTTCTTTCTAACTGTCCTTCTCTTCTTGCCCTTCTTGGATGACGACGACGACGACGACCTTCCTCGAAGGAGTTTCGCCAAAGACTGAGGTGTGACACGACGGCCGCCGGACATGGCGCGCTTCGCGTACCTCTTACGCGAGAGTATCGCGTTAGTCTTTCGCGCAGGAGTAGCGCGCCGGTGTTTCGCGGTATTCTTTCGCGTTACGCGACGGTGTTTCGCGCGAGAGCCGCCGCCGCCACCGCCACTTAGCACACGTTGAAGTTTGCCGTCCGCCCTGCGTTTTAGCGAGTCTGTAAACTGGCTGAAATGATCTCTAGCGGCTTCTTTGGGGTCCCGCTGGTGCATGGCCATGTCGCCCAAGAATCCAACACCGGATTTCAACGCCTCTTTGGCCACAGCAGAGGCTCCCGACTTGAGTAGCGGTGTGATGGTGCGGAACATACCACCTAGGAAACTTCCAATTCCATGTCCGCGCTGGTAGGGTGCACCGCGAAATACCCTTTCGATACTGCCTCCGGTCTGCTGCAATTGTTGGCGGCGATAGTACGCCAAGTAGGGATCGTTTGTATTCATCATTGCTGAGCTCCTCTTTTGAAATGAAGCTTCACGTACGACGTCCCAAAGAGGAATGACGCTTTTTTACTAGCGTGATCCCTTAGGTCAATATCGATCGTTTCAAATGTTCCTTTCATAACTGGCGCATAATGAGGACTGATGAAATGCACAGTCTTATGCGCGCCGTGTGTGTAGTTCTCTCTGTCAATGTTGACAATTTTCAAAAGCGGCGCTGTAGTGTCCCCAATCAGCTGCGGTTCAATCAGATCACAATACACGTACAAGTGTGTCGGCAGTCCCATAGTCAGATTAGGTGGCCATATCGCTGTGAGGTCATTTGACAAAACGTTCTCGTACGGATCGAAACCCAACTGGAGAGACAGCGCTTCGGTGAAATGTACTTTGCTTATACCGTCCACCATTGTCGTGATCTTGACTCTGTCCTGCTCTTTGTCATACTCAAAGTACAAGTACTGGGTGACATCTTTGCTTTATTGATCATTTTCAATAAATCGGTTATGTTCTTGTAATAGCCGGGTTTCATCTTTAGCATAATGTGCTCGACACTGAGTGTGATGGGAATACTCGGTAGAACGAGTTTATAGTCGAGCCAAATACACGATTCCTCGTCCACAGTCATAAAGGAACATGGATAATGCGCTTCGACCAAAGCCATCTCCCACTCGCCATCGCCTTCTAATCGAATTTGTCTCGGCAGATGTGTAGTGTACTTGGACACTGTGTTTTTTGGAAAATAATCCTTTGAGCTGTTGCTGGGCAATGTCAAATAGAACTGGTTGCTATTAGGCATTTTGCAAATCTTGCGCTCTTACCCAAGAATTGAACTCGTCTCCATAACCTTCCCACTTGACGAAATAACGCTTACTGTGACCGCGACCCTTAGCGTCTAGTATTTCATCAATCTTGAACAGATGGTCGTTGTATATTGTCACTTTTTGTAATTCGTATTCGTAAAACTGTCCAGTCACTTGTTCACCGTTGAGATCCGACAAAGTGTACATTGGTAGAGGCATCAATGTGTTTACACGACGCACCACAAACACTTCTTTACTCCAATTAGTCTCGTAACCTTTTGCGAATGTGCCCTTCTCCTTAGATATGCGCACTGTGGTGCCAACTTTCAGTTTTGCCTTAACACGACGCGGTATCTTACCGAACATGCGACGCCATACCTGATGCAATATTCGCTTATTGTCGACAGTCACATCGACTGGTCGTATTCTATTGCCTAGACTCCTGTGAGCGCTGTTGTTGTATGCACTAACCAGTTTGTCCAACACATCTACATAACGATATGTGTTTTTGTAAGTCAAATATCGCCACATGCGTGTTTTCAAAGTGCGATTCACGCGTTCCACTACGGCCGCTTTAACATCTGGGTTTTGTGTAGTGACATAGATGATTCCGTATTGTTTGAATAATTTTTTCGTCTTGGCACCGGTGAATTCAGTACCTTTGTCGGTTTGTAAACAGTGAGGTGTGTCGGTCGCTTCGGCAAATATCTCCTCGAAAGCGTTGGCCACTTCAGCCCCTTCTTTCCGCCTCAACGTTCGCACATACAGGTGTTTGCTAAACACGTCTATTACAGTCAGTAGGTAGTTGACGCCGTCGTTGTGTTTACTAAGACCACGCATATCGTTCAAGTCCGCTTGCCACAATTCAAATGGACCATACACTATGTAAGGATTGCGCGGGAAACGCTTGCGTGCCGGTTTGTGCAATGTGTAAGTGTCCTGTGTTTGTAACCATTCAATCACTTTGCGTTTTGAAACTGGTTTTGCAGCTCGCGCTAATGGAGCTACACCGCCATACGACGAAGGTTCGATGGGATTGTAATACAAACGCTCCATAATACTGAAAACCTATCCTGTGTACGTTTCCCACTTGTCCAAATTTGACAACGGCTTGTTTCTATTTGAAAAATCAAACTGCTCTGTCGCTCATGCCGGTGTAGATGTTACACGTTTTCCTCTTGCCGATCGAAGCCGATTTATTAGCGGTGTTCTCAGTATTGATTCAGTTGATGTGTCCACGTCATCGTCTGACCCTTCTCCTCCTGTGAATGATGATCGATATTCGGCATTTATTTCCTTAAGCGCTCTTAGATTATTCATATAGTCCTTTGGCACGTTCATCGCTTTCAATGCGTTGAGCACTTCCAGCCATCCTGGCGGTGTGTAATCACGCATACGCACCTTTACTATGCAATTTAAGATATCCACTAGATTTGAGTCTGGGATTTTTACACCGTTGATGTACACTGAATAGCCACTGTCCCAACTGATTAAGCTGCCATCACGTTTCATGAAACGTAAAAGATTGCGGGCATCAGATCTGTAAGTTTTGGAAAACGTTTCCACAATCTCTTCCACTGGACCGCCTTCCGCAGCGGGGTGCGATCGTCGACTATGTTCATTCCCACCCGACTCCACGATTGGTATGCTAATCGGTTGACGTCTATTCTCTGCAATATGCAAGAAGCGATGTAACGCTTGTTTGTACAATTTCCACTTTTCACTATCGTCCATGCGTTTGTTATTCAATATTTGTTGCATCTCCGCGTCGAGGCTGTTTTCACTGGATAGATTAGTCGGTCTGTTATCCGTAGCATTTGATTGCAGTCGATCAATCAACTCTTGTGGCACAACTACCATCTTCTTTGCATGTTCCATTTTTTTTTTTTTTCACTAATGACTAGCTACTTTTCTAAAGTGTAACTTCACGCACGACGTTCCAAAGTGGAATGGCAAATGATTACCAATGTTATCTCTTAAGTCAATTTCCACACTGTCAAAAGATCTATTCATAACAGGCACATAGTGCGGATCGATGAATGATGTTGATTTATGCAAACCGTATACATAAGTAGACGTGGATATATTGACAATTTTCAATAACGGTGCGACTGTATCGCCGACCATCTGCGGCTCGACTAAATCACAATACACGTACATGTGTGACGGTAAGCCAAGACGAATGTTGGGCGAACGGATGCTTTTGTTAACTGCATCACCTTCCAGCGTCAATTCATTCGGATCGAACCCCAATTGAAGCGCTAACGTTGGACTTAATGTAATTTTTACAACATCAGTTCCCATCGATACTTCAATGAATTTGTTGTATGAGTTTTCAACGGTGAACTTTACACCAAAAGTAATCGCTAGTTCTTGCGAATTGATATGATCACACAATTCTTGAATATTTGCGTAATCACCAGTCTTCAATTTAATTCTGTGGTTTTTTTTTGGAGTAGCCGACACTACTGGCGTTACATCGGCAGTGCTGTCCATAACCCGCGCCAACGCTTCTATGTTCACTTTTGCTTCCTCTTGCGGTTGTATGCAAATGTCAATTGTTTCGTCATTACCGACTGATAGAAATGTCATTGGATAGTGCGCTTCCACAAGTGCAATTTCCCAGTCGCCAGCGTCCAGTTGAATAGCTCTCGGCAAATGTGTTATGTAATTTGCAACTGTATTTTTCGGATAATACTGCATCGAACTGTTGCTGGGCAGCGTCAAATAGAACTGATTGTTGATGCCAGTCATTTTTATCTACTCAATGCTGCTTGTAGTACTGCGCTCAAAAGTAATGGTATAAAGATTCCACCGCCTTTTTGTATGAGATACTTTCGTTTCTTTGACCAGCCTTCGCCGCGTTTCACCAATCGACGTAGCGTCGCCTTGTGTTTGCTTAACTGACTTTTACTCTTCTTCGCCAGAGGAACGTTACCGCGCAACACGTTGTATGCGCACTCACACACTGAGCGAATGCGGCTCTTGTCACACACCTTTAACAGTGCCTTCCGCTCCTTGTGTGTTGCGTGTATGAAAGCCGTAAGCAGAGCTGCGTCCTTCCGCAAGCACGACATGATTACTACTGATGGCGAAATTACCTTTTCTTTGGCAAGTACACATAGTTGGTAGAATCGTCTGGAAATATGCAACTTCGTATTCGCATATTCTCGTCTGTTGATTGTTTCAAGTCTATCAGTAGGTAGCCGTGTGGATTCCTCGTAGCGTCAGCGTACGCCTCCTCGATGAATTTCGGGCTGTCTGGATATATTTGTCTGGCCAAGTACCTAATCTGAACTCTATCTCTAGGATTCTTAAAACACACAATGTAATGCGCATTCAATGAGATGTCCCTCTGCCCGCGTCCTTGATGAAACAAATTTTGTGTAATGAAAAACACACTAATGTTGCGATGATGGCAACCTTTTGTGAAAAGATCCACCACACGGTTGTCGGCCTCACGCATCATATCGTCTATAATCACAAGTATCGGCTCGTTACCAGAAAAATCCTCCAAGTTTGGTAGACCTTCTATGTGGTTAATGGTGACATTTTTCGGGTCACCACCACCACCACCACCACCACTACCATAATGCCAGTTTATACTGGTAAATGGTGTGTCACACATTTCTGTAATGTGCTTTATAAACTTTGACACAAACTGTGACTTGCCACAACCCGAAGGTCCCGCCACAATGGCTGAGAACGGATGTTTCCACATCAAGCCCATGATTACTACTGAGCTAAACACCTCACAGTTACCATACTCACACTCTTAAACTTACTACCAAAGGACATTTTTGGGGTTAAGTGAAATAAATAACACAGTGGTTATGTTCTGAACGTGACTATAAGTATTGACTACGAAAACTAATTTACAAAGGTATTAACGTAATCTTCAAGTCTTGCTTTACATAAACTCCAACGGTGTGAATCTGCTATTGGAACCCCTCGGGCTGCGCTTCACCAAGCGAAGGCGTTCTCCAAATCCGCCGTTGTAGCGCTCGATGTCGGCGTTGCTCAGGGCCTCGTTGAAGCGCCTAGGCAGGTAGACTCGCAGAAAGAAGTCGTCCCCGACCTGCCCCTCCAGGATCACGATGATCGTCTCGCCAAAGGGTGTGGTGGCTCGCTCCATCGCAGTGATGAGATAGCCGCATTCCTCTCGGAGATCGGCTATCCTGGTGTAGAGCGGAGAGTCGGACTTGCAGTTGTTGAGGGTAGCTCTCAGGTCCGCGGTTGTTGCAGTGCCGTTCACGCTCGGAAACTCTAGCTTGAAAGTGCTGCTGCTGTTCGACATCTCTAGTAGTAGTTGGAGTAGGTCTATGTGAGGTGGCGGTCTGGTGGCGAATGATGCTCAATCGGGCGGGGCTCCGCCTTATAAACCCTCGCCGCCATTTTCTTCTAAGTGGGGGGTCCGAAGGGTCGGGCGCAGGTGTTCACACAAAAGACCGACGCGTCGAGACCGGTCTGGGATGCAGCTGCTCTAATTGAATGCTTGCGCCACTCGTTGTTTCTTCCTCACAGCTCGCTTCTTCGACGTTGGCTGCGAAACTGCACTGCGTTGTGTAACAGTTTGAGTTAAGCCTGTAATTTTCGGTACTCCTGTTGATTTATCGATCCACATGTTTTCCACTTTATCAACTACTTGTTTAACACTTTGGTGCATTTCACCATCTTTGTCCAAAAATAAACCGCACATGAACACCATATCTGTACCATCGTACATTTCCATTTTCAATAACATTTGTCCTTTGTTTCCCGGGTTTTGAACAGCAAAAGTATTCCCATCGTCCATCCATGACACTATGGGACAATCATCTGTTGGTTTCGGCACCCATCCTGGTTTCTTGGTTTCCACTTCGATGGGAGTTGCCCTCCTTCGTCTCTTGCAGGCAGTGGTCGGTTTTACAAATGACGTCTGAGGTGATGCCAATGTCTGATCACTAGCATTATTGTTCATAACCTCAATCTCCTGAATAAACGATTTGATATAGTCGTCCGCAGAAGCGTAAGCGTCCATGTTCACGTCCTTACCGTGTGACTTCGACCGTACTACTGACTGGCGGTGCGTCTGCTCACCCTTGAAGTAAACTGTACGCACTCGCTGTCAGACAATATTTCTGTTTGGCGATCGCTTTTATTCACCCGCTGAAGTCAACTGTTACGTTACGGTGACGATCGATCTCGATGACGTTGTCCAGTTCGGCGTACACTATACAGTTGACGGTCTCGGGCAACGCTTTGGAGAATCCAATTTCGATACGTAGATTACCGTTGCGCAGGAGATTCCAGTGACTCGACTCAGCCGCGGACATGTCCGGTGTCAAGTCGAACGCCATAAGACAATTACCGTACGGATAGTCACCTCTCTTGATCTCATTACCTGCGTCGGAGAACTGGATTCCGGTGCCGGTGACCAATGTGTAATAAGAGAGTATATATGTCTCACTATTCAATGTGTAAACGGGCTGTAACGGTTTGGCCGGTACTTGTTCACCGTCCACGTACAATGCGAGATAATTCATATCGTAGTGTTGAAAGTTGTAAGGATTCTTCTTGAAATCTCCGTTGAACGCAAGATTACTGACCAGTCCAATTATCACACGTTTCGGTAACTGGCCGAGAAATGCACTGTCTAAAGCCTTACTCATTATGCCGGAGGGTAGTGTGAACGATTTCACTTCTACACGCGTGATCGGATACTTGGCCGTGCCGGTCTCGAGAGTTTTGCTGTGCGCCAACAATACGCTCGGATTGATCTTACATCGACGTACGAAAAGACTAATCTCTTTAATTGTCACCTTGTAGGTAGTTAGCGTTTTGGACATTATACAAAACGAGTTTCTGGATCTGTTAAGTTGCAATCGCATCTCGACACCGTTCAACATGAATTTGTTCTGATTGCACAGATCGATGTGCAATCGACCGACCATATCGCAAACATCGCTTTCTTTCGTGTGATCGCGACGCTTTTTCAATCCCTCATTCAATTCGTCGCAATCGTCCATTTGTCCGGCCGAATCTTCAAAAAACAGCTCGCTAGTCAGGTGCGAATTCTTCGCACTACATCCGTAGTTCAATAGGTTTTCCAAGTAGGCACGGTAAGCGTACGTGTTAGTTTGTGGGGACACCAGTTTATGATTGAGATAGAGATCCACTTGACTGAATATCGAGTGGAGCCAATTGTTCACCGGGCCAACCTCTTTAGCAGGTTGCCCACCGTCCGCTTTAGTGTCGTCCTGTTTCACAATAGCGGCTTTCACGTGTAATAACGTTTGCGTCAGGTCCGTGTACTCGTCACCGTGACCGGGTATTACAAACTCTATTGGCGAATCGTCCGTCAGCGATGAGACCGGTTTGTATTGAACCCATTTACCGCTCTCGATACTGGTCTGCGTAGGCGGTAACGAAAACAAGTCCAGTTCAGTCTTCACACATTCACACGATTTCTGATGAATAAACGACATTGTTATCGAATTAATTGAAAATATCCCTTGTTCTCCTACGTCGTTTCGTTACAGTTCTACGACGTTTGTCTAACGATGTTATCCTTCTGTTGGTCCTTATCCTCTTTGTAATGGCTCTTCGTTTAAACTTTCCACCTACTTGCCCTCTTTATAGTTCTCCTTTGTCTTTGCATACGTCCGGTAGACGTCCGTCTTCGAAGAAGTCTATCGAGAGACTGTGGCGTGTCGCGACCTGCTTCTTATAACCACCACCGCTCAGTACGCGCTCCAATTTCTCGTCCGCCTGGTGTTCTGTTTAATTAATTACTAGGGGGGAGATTTTCGCTCCCCCATACTTCAGGAATTGTTGAAGACTAGAACAAGAATGAGAGCAGGGGTGTTTACCAACTGGTGATTTATTGCTCGGAGTTCGACACGGGTGGTCTATAATTATGGGTTCCTAGAAGGGTCGGGTGCAGCTGCTTCCCAGACAGGCCTCGGGGAATTTCCGTTAAAAGCTTTCAGGGTGCTGGGTCCTTTGTCGACGTTTGCCCCCTCGGCAATAAATCACATCCACTGTCAGGGGTAAAAGCAACCCTCCTCTAATGTAATTCGATACGGGCGGACTATAATGGGTACCTGGAAGGGTCGGGCGCAGCTGCATCCCAGACCGGTCTCGACTCGCCGGGTTTTTTGTTTGAACACCTGCGATCAACAGCCCACCACGCACGGCGCGGCCCTAGCAGCAAAGTTTAGTTTAGTCTTGAGTTTCGAAGCGTCAACAGCTACGAAGAGATCATGGCCAACATCGAGTGGGAATGTGACATCACAGACGTCGAGTTGGAGGATGTATGTGTTGCGGCGGAAACGTCGATGAATAGCAATAATAAGAAGAGGCCGTTTGACGATGAAGATGATTACTTTGAAGGTGATGAGTTCTACAACCGAAAAGACGACGATGATTGCACTTTGAAGCATTTCCATAAGAAGAGGCTATGGCGCAATGACAAAAAGTTCAAGCACGTTCATGAGCCAAAAATGTATTCAACTACCCAAGATCTCGACGACGCTCTGTACTCCAAACAACGGGGAATCAACAGCATGTGGAACCATTGCCCGCTGGACGACTTGGAATGGGAATATTGGCAGCGGGACATGGACTACAAGATGAATTTCTACCCTATTGAAGAGGAGCACATCTACGCCATTGAACATGAGCAGAAGTACATGATGCTTGTCGAAATGTGGTGGAATCGTCGAACGGATGAACTCCACCCAGATGAAATAACAAAGTTTTTCATAAATAAAAAATAAATGTTTCCCAACACCTTAGCCTCCACCTGATCCCACCATCGTAATCGGCCTTTTTCAAGGCCACAAAAGCTTTTCATGTTAGGGATTAGAAGGAAATCTTGGAGGAGATTTTCTTCTAAGTGTTGGTGCGGGCCTCTAGACAAAAGTGTCACAGACGAGGCCTCGGGGGGGGGGGCAAAAGTGTCGCAGACGAGACCTCGGGGGGGGGGGCTCCTCCTGAAATGAAAAAAAAAAATTTGCATATTAATTAGGGTAATTAAAAAAAATTTGCATATTAATTAGGGTAATTAAAAATTTGCATATTAATTAGGGTAATTAAAAAAAAATTGCATACTAATTAGGGGGGGGGGCTCGGGGGGGGGCTCCTCCTGGCTCCTCCTGGTCCAGAACACTCCATTTATCCCTACTACTCTGGCTGTGCAAAGCAAATATTATCAGAAATGCTCATTAAAAAGGAATTTTGTCCTTGAAAAACAACTGGTGGGATAAAATGCACTGTGGGTGCTCAATTGTTTAATATCATATGCACAGAACATCTACATAAAAGCTGTGGGCAAAGACTTATTCCTCACTTGAAATTGCAACAACACATAACCTTCAAGCTGATCAGTCTAAAGTTGTTGCCTGATCGTTTGCCTGTAAAGTCATTTCAAACAAAAAACCTATAAGTAATTACTTAAATAACATAGATAATTATTCTAGTTATTATGGCAGAAACCCACTTACTGTCAAAATGTCCAGAAAAGTTTTTTCATCAAGAGAATTGCACGCGTAGACGACTCAGAAACGTTTGAATATTGGCAGTTGGCACTACTTTCCAACTTAGCTGCTGCAAGCGCTAGTACCGGTTGCAGTTGCAAAGAAATATTTAGTTTCATTACAAGATCTGTATTAGTATTTATTATCAAACCAAACATTTTCTTGTAGTTGTACAAACTTTTGTAGTTATACAAAATTGATTTTTGCAAGTTTCACAACATATTTTTACAGCGTACATATAAAAATTAACAATGGAAGACTCCCCCAAAACAGAGGCTATAGATACCCACTAAAACCCTTAAAGGTCTCGGAGATTCGGGCGGAGCTAAAAATGGAAGCTTGACCACGCTTTGGTGGGCTGACAAAGGCTGATTAGCCATCAGTTTTGTGTGAAGTTGCCCGACTCCGTGTTTAGAACGGCGGACTGCCTGGGTGTACCATCTCTATATTGCCACCTATCCTCAGATGGTTTCCGAAGTGAAATATTTTATGGCGGAAACTGGCATTTGTCTTAAAAGCGTAAATATGTTGCAGACAAAATCATATGATGGGTATAATCATGCGCCACAAGTCAGTACCGTTAAATGGGAGTCTCAACGTACCCCGTATCATGCAAGCAACATGTTCATGATGGCCAATGCAAGTCAAAAGAATCTGATATCTTCATGGTAATGTTGTATCCCAGGACTAGGTTCATGAACCTGCCAAATCCTATCACATATAATCAGTCAGTTTCATAGACACAGTATTAATAGTAGGGTGTATTGGACACTTCTGGCTCAGGAGGGACAGGAGGGACGCCCCCCCCCCCGAGGTCTCGTCTGTGACACTTTGCGAATTTTTTTTTTGCGAATTTTTTTTTTGCGAATACTAACCTAACCTAACCTAACCTAACGTAACCTAACCTAACCTAACGTAACGTAACCTAACCTAACCTAACCTAACCTAACCTAACCTAACCTAACCTAACCTAACCCATCCTAACCTAACCTAACCTCGGATCAGATTTCTGATTGCAGATTCTTGTTCGTCTAGTCGAGCCGAGAGATTTGAGTACCCACAACGTACATTTGGACGATGTAGGGGGGGGCTATCTCGGTTACCATAAGTCGGATTTGAATTCTGATTGCAGATTCTTGTTCGTCTAGTCGAGCCGAGAAATTTGCATACCCACAAAGTACATTTGGACGATGTTGGGGGGGCTATCTCGGTTACCATAAGTCGGATTTGAATTCTGATTGCAGATTCTTGTTCGTCTAGTCGAGCCGAGAAATTTGCATACCCACAAAGTACATTTGGACGATGTAGGGGGGGGCGGGCAATATCGGTTACCATAAGTCGGATTTGAATTCTGATTGCAGATTCTTGTTCGTCTAGTCGAGCCGAGTCATTTGAGCAGTACCCACATGACATACTTTGGATAATTAATACAAGAGTTGATCAGGGTAACGCTACAACCAACAGAGCTAGCCCATCAGCGCTTGCGGTCAATTGAACAACCAGTGAATGCAAATTTTGAGGAGAATATAATTGCAATGCTTTGAACATATACTGCAAAGGGGGGTGTATCGATACACCCCCCTTCAAGTACTCTTCACCGAGGCAGACGTTCACACAAATAAGCGTCGTGTCCAGTCTCCTGTCTGGGAATGCGGATGTTGTAATTTGATACCTCGACTGGAGGGTGCAGGTGTTCACACAAAAAACCGACAAGTTGAGACCTGTCTGGGAATGCGGATGCTGTAATTTGATACATTGACGGGAAGACGGCTGACCCTTCTAGGGACCCATTATAGTCCGCCCGTATCGAGTTCCATTAGAGCAGGGTGGTCTTTACCCCAGACAGCGGTTGAGAGTTTTTGCCCCGACCTTCTCCGAAATCCATTAGTGGGGAGAGTCACCCACATCACCAGCCCTCCTTCAGTTCAGTTCGAGAGTTCAGTGCGTGAAGACGTGTTAGTCCGATCCTGTTCCGTTCTACGCGATTTGTGTTAGTTGCTGATTATCATCATTTGCGATTTGCGATTTGCGTAAAGCACCTTTGAACTATTTAAAACGTACGTGTTGTGCTGTATTGTTTGTGATTATCAAAACTTATAATCCATATTAAAGATGAACGCCACACACGTTTGTACCATTTGTGGTTGTATTTTCGTCCGTAGAAACAATTTGGTGCAACACCACATCAGATTCCACGGCTTGAGACCACAACTACCACCACCAACACCAACGCAGCAAGGTACGTTTTTTGCGTTGCATTATTGTTTTAATCAGACCTAAATGTTAGTAATATAGGAATACGCTATGCAATATAACCGCAGAGTGATACAATTATTTTTATTTAGCAGCTTTAATTATTTAGCGCGAATAGAGAACTCTTTGTTTTTTAAATTTAAAATTACATGACTATATCAATATAATTTAATTTTAATAACTTATGTTATTGCTCGCCCCATCAAGTCAAGTCATCAGAGTACCACATTACATACTTTTAAAAAAAAGGTAGGTGTTAAACATTTCACAATCTAATCGTTTTGTGCGTTTGCAGATGGAGTAGCTGCATGTCGAGCCACATTCGTAGACCGGGGAACTTTAGAGCGTCACATGGAAGCGAACCACCGAGTCATTCCACCCCGGCAGGTGATTGATGCTCCGCAGACGACTGCCTATGTCAATCAACACTCCGATGAAGGTGATAATCCACATTAAAATAACTTGTTTCCCTTGAAACTAATTACCTTTTTTATAATTATTTAACTAGGTACATGAAGAAGAATGAGACCGTGACAACTGGTGTACTATTGATTTAATTGCTAGGGGGGAGATTTTCGCTCCCCCATACGTCAGGAATTGTTGAAGACTAGAACAAGAATGAGACCGTGACAACTGGTGTACTATTGATTTAATTGCTAGGGGGAGATTTTCACTCCCCCTAAAACATAATGCTTCTTTGGGGTTGGCGCAGCTCATTATTGCAGCTACATCCTTAGCCTTGAACCCCGAATCATGAATGTAGACAAACAGTACAGAAGATTACATTCCCTGTTTCAAAATTGATATTTTGATTTAACAAACTTAACTTTGAAATGTGATTCTCGAGAGAGGGGAATTTGTATCTTTAGCTATCCTAATTAGTTTTTATTTTTATTTTCAGATGAAGGACCGGGTCCTGGCCACCACACCTGCCATGAATGCGGTCGCCGTTTCCGTCGTGAAATACACCTGCGTCGACATGTGGATTCGGTACACAGCAGAGTCCGCAGGTTCATATGCGGCACATGCGGCGTCGAATTCAAGAGGGAAGACAACCTGCGTCGACACACCATGCAATTTCACGGCAATGGTCAAGAACGAAGATTCCCTTGCGCATACTGCGGTCAGGAGTTCAACCAGCTGTTCAACAAGGACCATCATGAGAGGATCTCTTGCCCGATCATGAAGGACCTGATCCGGAACCGAGTGGCTATGATACAGGACGAACCCCAGCCAGGTCCGAGCACGGAGCCACAATGAACCACGCCCCCGCACCCGCACCCAAGCGAACCAGAATTAGAAGCGTGCTCCCATGGACGCGGGGCGAGGGGCGGCTCACAGCCCTACCTAAATATGATAGGAAGACCGTGGAGGAAAAATCATTAAAACGCACCATTTGAGAGGCACAAACTGTAATCAAAGAAACACCCAAAATACATGTGACTTTAAATAATTTCAGCAAATAACAAACGTTCCCACCTGCCTTCTAGCTTACATGTTCCTTTTTTTTTTTTTTTTACATATTTAAATAATGTTGTGTGTCTCATTCTATCAAAGATTTCAAAAAAAAGTTGTAAAGTTTAAATAATTTAAAACACAGTCTATTCAAAATTAAATTAAGTTAATTTAGTTAAGTTAACATTATCAATTTAAAAAATATATAAACTAACCAACAGTAGATAAATAAATTAACATTTAAATAAATAATTCAACAAATCAATAAATAAATAACAAGAAACAATTAGCACAACAGAGAATTTAAATTAATTTTTTATGGATCAAGAAATGGTTTGGTAGGGGCCCCCTTTAAATGAGTTATCAATAATTTACCAACAAAATCTGTGCCTAAAACTAAATAACAGTAATATAAATATAAGTCCATGGTGGCAACAGCTTTCACACAATCAACCAATAAATAAATATAAACATATAACAAAAAAGGTTCTATGGTAACTTGCGGCAGGCGGTTCTGGGCGGGTCAAAGCGGCCCACCGGAGGGGCGACGAAACAGGGCGGAGAGGGGGGCCAGAATCCGGTGACGGCAGCCAAGGTGGAAAATCCCTCTCCGCCGACGCTCATGCTGTTGAGGTGGTCGCGCTCCTCCGGGACCCTGGGAAACACAACCCAGAAGCCCCAATAACACCAGTCCAAAATTCAGCCACTTTCAGAGTTTGCCAGATATTTTCCACCAAAATTTACTAATCACATAAAAACACAGCTTTACCCTAACTAAAATATCAAAGTTGCACTTATAAATGAACTACCGCATGAAAACCAGAACAAAAACTTTTGGGTCAGAAGTCCCCAAACTCCACTACTACTGTTCACAAAATATTAAAAAAAAATTAAAATTTCAAAAGGGGATTTTAACAATTTGCAATCATGAAAACAATATTAAATGAGCTAAACACTGGTTTTTTACAATAAACAAAGCACTGTACAAGATTAAACAAGAAGTTATTTTTAAATAAATTCACTGTCAGGTCAGGTGAGAAGTTAAAACCATTCAATATTCAAAAATAGGGAAAAAGCCCAAAACTATCTAGTCCAGAGTGCCAAAAGATAAAGTAAAACAATGAAACATAAACAGATAAACATAGAAAAACACATGAAAATGGCAGTTTTAAGGAAAACTCAAAATTTTGGCCTAGAGGAGCATTCACATGTATTTCTGATTATAACATAAAAAATTACTGACCGAATTCACTCGGAATAGTCTTAAAAGCTGGGGGAAATATGCCCCCGGCTTTCCAAGCCTAAACCGAGCCTTAACTAAAAGCCTGAGGCCTTTTGGCCTACAAGTTACCCAAGGGTACTTCAGTATCAGAAAAGTCAAAATTAAAAAAAACTCATAACTAAATTAATTATTAACCGAATTGGATTAAACTTGCAGGAAACATTCATGAGCATAAGTTACAACTAAAAATAACCAAACTGGCCATTGGGAAAGGCCTAAGGCCAACTTATACAGCATAATCAGATATGTCACAATGGCCTAGCTTTATCAGCTACAAAAACACATTTACCCTAATCCAAAATGAAAGATTGACCTCGGCAAGGTGTAGGCCAACACAAGAATACAAACTAAAGTTATTTGGAGGCCTTAGGCCTAAAATTACACAAACAATAGACAAAAAAACAAACTGAGTTGGACCTCTCAAGTAGTGGTTTTCAAAGTCTTATATCTCGGGTTATATTTGCTCTAGAACCTCGGAAAAGGTCTTAAACTAAACACAGCAATGAAGACTACAAAACAATGACATAACATTTGGTCTGACGCCCACCGAGCCTTGGCCTAAGGCCAAAGAAAAGTGAGAAAACGCTCAAGTTCAACTAGGCCATAAACATGGAAAAACACATTTAAATGCTGTTCAGTGCTCTATTTGAGGCACAGAATAGTGTTAAACGTTTAACAGAACCCAAGGGGCTTCCATAAATCCTACTGTGAGACTCGGCCTAAGTCCGAGTGAAAATCCAAAGTTTTAACCTAAAATGCAGAAATGAAAAGGTTACATACCCATCAGGTGGTAACGGCTCGTTTAGACGAACATTACGATGACATTAACAACAGAAAACATAACACAACATTACTTCACTAACACACCTTTATGACAGCAAAACTTCGCCGAGTGTTCGTCCTTTGACAGTCACGGAGCCTATGAGCAATCGCACGTTGCGCAACGGAAATTGGCCTCGGGGTTCTCAAGTCAACGCCCAAGGACTCTGCACACGAGGTTCACGGCCGTGCAAATGGGGACGTCAGACCACAGACACTACAATCGGTACTATATAAAACACTAAATGAGGCGTGACATTCGTCGGTGGAAAGTAGTCACGGCTCAACCTCCCCCCCCAAAAGAGGACACTCCTCTCCAAAGGGACAAAACAAAGCCTCTCCCCATTTCAGAAAAACAACGACACCAGTAGACGACTCAAGTGTCTGGAGTGGGGAACGCCGAGGGACTTCCAAACTGGGGGGAATACTCACCCCCAGGATTTGCTCTGGCCAGAGCTGGAGATTAAAAGGGAAAAACATCAGCAGCGCACAAAGGACAGAAGTGGTGATCAATCTCTCTGGCCCAGTGCACTTCCCACCCAGACACAAGAGTGACCTAGCCCTGGAGTGCTTCAGGAAGAATAACCACCCGGCTAAACTGACTCCTCAGAAGTTCGGAGTCCATCGATGTCAACTTGTTCAAGTTGTTTTCGGTCAGTGCTTCACCTACCCTACATCAAAAATACACAAGGAACAATACACATACCTAACCTCCTAAGGCTACAGTACTGAAATGCCTGTCCACCTGATGAGGTCCCAAAAGAAGAAAAACCTGCCCATTCATACCGCCAATACCGCAGAAATTGAACAAAGATTCACGCACACATACATACACAGATACATACACTAAACAACAACACCTAACACTTGCCTGGTGGGGTTAGCACACAACAAGATTTAATTTAGAGTGTCGGCCATGCTTTAGAAAATTCTTGCCCCCTAAGCTCGGAAGCAAGACATTAACCAGATTCCACCCGGTTCCTCGGCTAAGGGCGAGCTCCTAATTGAGAAAAAAAAAATAATTTGTCTCCCCCCACCAGAACAACAATTTTTCCAGAGTCAGCTAGGACAAAACACCCGAGAAAACAATCCATCCACGGTCCTTCCAAAAGAATTTAGAACGTGGCCAGTGATCGGGTCTCCCAGTCCCTCAGTCATGCACCGAATAAGGTCCACAGCCAAGGGCCAGGACCACAACCACTTAACCACGCTCTGCTACCATCTGAACCACGCCCCCGCACCCGCACCCAAGCGAACCAGAATTGGAAGCGTGCTCCCATGGACGCGGGGCGAGGGGCGGCTCACAGCCCTACCTAAATATGATAGGAAGACCGTGGAGGAAAAATCATTAAAACGCACCATTTGAGAGGCACAAACTGTAATCAAAGAAACACCCAAAATACATGTGACTTTAAATAATTTCAGCAAATAACAAACGTTCCCACCTGCCTTCTAGCTTACATGTTCCTTTTTTTTTTTTACATATTTAAATAATGGTGTGTGTCTCATTCTATCAAAGATTTCAAAAAAAAAGTTGTAAAGTTTAAATAATTTAAAACACAGTCTATTCAAAATTAAATTAAGTTAATTTAGTTAAGTTAACATTATCAATTTAAACAATATATAAACTAACCAACAGTAGATAAATAAATTAACATTTAAATAAATAAATAGGCAAAAGCCCAAAACTATCTAGTCCAGAGTGCCAAAAGATAAAGTAAAACAATGAAACATAAACAGATAAACATAGAAAAACACATGAAAATGGCAGTTTTAAGGAAAACTCAAAATTTTGGCCTAGAGGAGCATTCACATGTATTTCTGATTATAACATAAAAAATTACTGACCGAATTCACTCGGAATAGTCTTAAAAGCTGGGGGAAATATGCCCCCAGCTTTCCAAGCCTAAACCGAGCCTTAACTAAAAGCCTGAGGCCTTTTGGCCTACAAGTTACCCAAGGGTACTTCAGTATCAGAAAAGTCAAAATTAAAAAAAACTCATAACTAAATTAATTATTAACCGAATTGGATTAAACTTGCAGGAAACATTCATGAGCATAAGTTACAACTAAAAATAACCAAACTGGCCATTGGGAAAGGCCTAAGGCCAACTTATACAGCATAATCAGATATGTCACAATGGCCTAGCTTTATCAGCTACAAAAACACATTTACCCTAATCCAAAATGAAAGATTGACCTCGGCAAGGTGTAGGCCAACACAAGAATACAAACTAAAGTTATTTGGAGGCCTTAGGCCTAAAATTACACAAACAATAGACAAAAAAACAAACTGAGTTGGACCTCTCAAGTAGTGGTTTTCAAAGTCTTATATCTCGGGTTATATTTGCTCTAGAACCTCGGAAAAGGTCTTAAACTAAACACAGCAATGAAGACTACAAAACAATGACATAACATTTGGTCTGACGCCCACCGAGCCTTGGCCTAAGGCCAAAGAAAAGTGAGAAAACGCTCAAGTTCAACTAGGCCATAAACATGGAAAAACACATTTAAATGCTGTTCAGTGCTCTATTTGAGGCACAGAATAGTGTTAAACGTTTAACAGAACCCAAGGGGCTTCCATAAATCCTACTGTGAGACTCGGCCTAAGTCCGAGTGAAAATCCAAAGTTTTAACCTAAAATGCAGAAATGAAAAGGTTACATACCCATCAGGTGGTAACGGCTCGTTTAGACGAACATTACGATGACATTAAGAACAGAAAACATAACACAACATTACTTCACTAACACAACTTTATGACAGCAAAACTTCGCCGAGTGTTCGTCCTTTGACAGTCACGGAGCCTATGAGCAATCGCACGTTGCGCAACGGAATTGGCCTCGGGGTTCTCAAGTCAACGCCCAAGGACTCTGCACACGAGGTTCACGGCCGTGCAAATGGGGACGTCAGACCACAGACACTACAATCGGTACTATATAAAACACTAAATGAGGCGTGACATTCGTCGGTGGAAAGTAGTCACGGCTCAACAACCTGGAACGAGCACACACCAACAACCCGATGATGTTGAGATGACTGGAGCAGGACAGTCAAGCCCCGTATTCTCACTCATTCAACAGGGTTTCCGCAACCGCCTCCTAACCTACCGTCTGCAGCGACCGATGGAGAATCTCGTCACAATCGGAGAAGTGATGGCGCTGTTGATTGTGAGCCTTACGGAGTTGCTTGAGAACACCTTGGCGAAACACCGCAGCATTAAGGTCAACTTGAAGCTGGAGTGTGAATTCCAAAATGTGCACAACAACACCTGCCTGCGCAACTTCAAGACGAAGATGACTCCGCTGACGACGACCTCGGACCTGAACCAGTACATTTCAACAGCTTTTGCGAAGCTTATCAGAGAGAAGGCTGAGTGTGATCATATCGGCTCCGGGTGGACATACCTTCGCGTTCGTGATTTGGAGGTCGGTATTAACGAGTACACTCCTCTAGGTGAAGATGGTCGAGCTTGGCTCCCACTGCCTATGTCTCTGGAGAACACCAAAGCAGTCATCAACGTATCGAACGCCGATGAGCGGTGTTTTATGTATGCGGTCCTGGGAAAGTTTGTTCAAGAGAACCCCGATAGACCGGCAATGTACACCGACGACATCATCGCCCGTTACGATTGGACCGGCCTTCAATTCCCCGTTGCTCTGAAGAGTATCAAGACGTTTGAGTGGACAAACAACATCAGCATCAACGTCTATGGTATTGATCACACGTGCGTGGGTCAGAAACCTGACGGACGACCAAAGTATCAGGACACCGTCTTCCCCTTGAAGATTTGTAGGCAGGAGCGTGAAGACCATTGCGACCTTTTGTACGTGACAACGGACGGTGATAGTCACTACGCCTACATCAAGGACCTTAGTCGACTGATCCGTCCCCAACTCACAGCACATAAGGACAGGATATTCATCTGTAAGCGGTGCTTCGCGCACTTTGACAACCGTCCGAACAAGCTCGGTCTGACGGGTGCACAGCGTCTGGAGGAGCACAGGCGATACTGCTCCGCTTCGGCCCCTATTCGCATGGATACGCCGAAAAAGACAGAAATCAAATTCAGCCATCCAGAGTTCACCCGACGCGAGCGTTTCACCATCTACGCGGACTTTGAGTGTGCTCTACTGCCGACCGCGGAGATGGATGAACAAGTCGATGAACCGCACGGGGGAGTAGCCACCCACATTCACATCCCATACGCCTTTGCGTACCAGATTATCGACTCGTACGGACTTGAGGAGTTCGAGCCTCGAGTCTACTTCGGGGATGATGCGTCAAAAACATTTATGGAGATGTTGAAAACTGATGTTGAGCGATTGTGGAACTTCCTGTACGAAGCAAGAAATCTGCGCCCTGTCCTGACCCCAGCGGAAACGATGCAGTACAACTCGACAGCGAATTGCTACCTCTGCGGATCGGCATTTTCAAGCGAAGACCCAAAGGTTCGTGATCACAACCACGCGCCGCCCTACGAGTTCCGTGGCGCTGCGCACAGATCATGTAACCTACGCTACAGGGAGCAGCGAGTAGTCAACTGCTACTTCCACAACCTCCTCCAACTACGACGCTCACTTCATAGTGCGGGAGTTGGCGGTCGACCCTGGTGATGTTGAGGTGTTGGCTCACACGGAAGAGCGGTACATCGCTTTCACGAAGCGGTTCCTGTTCGACCGAGCAGCGGCACCGGTTGGGATGCCAGGGCGTGGAAAAAGACAGCCAGGATTCAGAGTCAGGTTCCTCGACACCTACAGGTTCCTGGCTTTGAGCCTCGCCAGCCTCGCAGCCGCACTTCCACCAGCTCAACTCTTGGAGACGAGGAAGAGATTCCCCGAAGACCACCTCTTCGATCTAGTCCGTAGGAAAGGCGTGTTCCCGTACAACTTTGTAACGTCGAACGCCGTATTGGAAGATACTACGGAACTGCCTCTGCAGCGAGATTTCCACAACGACCTGACCCTGGAGGACATAACGGATGCAGACTACGAGCATGCTCGCAACGTGTGGGAAACCTTCGGTTGTAGGAACCTCAAGGACTACGCTGAGAAGTACCTGCGCTGTGACATTGCGCTGTTGACTGACGTCTTTGAACGCTTCAGGGACACATCGATGGCTGAATACGAACTAGACCCTGCGCACTACTACACCCTACCGTCATACGCCTGGGATGTTATGTTAAGGACCTGTCGAGTGGAGCTTGATACGATACAGGACTTTGACATGTACCTCTTCTTCGAGCAAGGCATCAGAGGAGGTATTTCCCAGGCGATCACCAGACACGCCAAGGCCAATCATGATGGATGTCGCCCTGAAGATCGACGACCTGAAGAGCCAACGCATCACCTGCTATACTTGGACGCCAACAACCTTTACGGTTGGGCCATGTCCCAGTGTCTTCCACAGGGAGACTTCCAATGGCTCAGCCGCGAGGAGATCGCGTCCCTGGACATTGCAGCGTTGGACCCCGAAGGAACCACGGGCTATGTCTTGGAAGTTGACCTTCGCTACCCCGCCCACCTGCACGACCTTCACAAGGATTTTCCTTACTGCTGCGAGACTAAACGTCCGCCAGGAGGGAAATTCAAGAAGCTCGTTACGACTCTGGATGACAAGAAGAACTACATCTGTCATTACAGAATCCTGCAACAGGCGCTGGAAAACGGAGTGGAGCTTGTGAACGTGCATCGCGTCATCTCGTTCCGTCAGTCTCGGTGGTTAGAGAGCTACATCCTAATGAACACCGAACTGAGGAAGAAGGCCAAGACCAAGTTTGAGCAAGACTTTTTTAAGCTTATGAACAATGCGGTCTTTGGCAAGACGATCGAGAATGTTTGCAAGCGAATGAACGCTAAACTGGTGTGTACGCCGGAGATGTTCAGGAAGTACGTGGCCAAGTCAAACTTCCTGGACCGAACCTACTTCAACGATGACGTCACCATTGTCCACATGTCGAAAGTCAATATCGTCCTGGACAAACCGCTCTACGTCGGAATGTGTGTCCTCGATCTGAGCAAGTGGCTCATGTACGACTTCCTTCGAAAGATGAAGAACCGCTACGGCGACCGTCTGAAGGTTGACTACATGGACACTGACAGCTTCGTGTTCGACATCCAGACTGAAGATGTTTATAAGGACATGTTGGAGCATCTGGATGATTTCGACACCAGTGCGTACCCCCAAAACCATCCCTGCTACAGCCCCATAAACGCCAAAGTCATCGGAAAGTTTAAGGATGAAGCGAACGGTCTTCCTCTGCTCGAGTACCTCGGTCTTCGCTCGAAACTATACTTCATGGATATAGTCGAGTTCGAGGAGAGGACTGAAGATGACGAGTTGCAGGTCATGACGGTGAAGCGCGCCAAGGGAGTCGCTAGAGATGTTGTAAAACACAATCTAACCTCTGACGACTATCGGGAATGCCTCTTCAACGGCGTGTTGAAGAGAACCATCAACACCAGGTTCCAGTCCCGAAACCACCGCGTCTTCACAGTCCAAGTCGACAAGCTATCCTTGAGCTGTAACGATTACAAACGTTACATCCTTCCGGACGGAGTAAACACACTGCCTTGGGGGCATATTGACGTGCCACCTCAGCCCGAAGACATCCCTCAAGACGATGAAGAGGCGGAGGATGAGGAGCGTTGAGTGGTTGTGTCATATTACCAAAGACCCTGACTTGTATATTATTTTGAAAAATCTAGTCATTAGTTTGTATCGAGTCTCGTAAAACTTAGAAATGTGCTCCTTTTTTCTTTTTGTTCTAGTCGTTAGTTTGAGTCGAGTCTCGTTTTGCTAGTCAATCTCAATTGTTCAGGAGCACATACTCGATGTAAAATATCTATAAGGTGTGTAAATAAATAGCCAAATTGTTCGTATATACATTCGTCTTTTTTTTTCCTCCCCTCACATAGTCTTAAGATTCAAAAGTAAACTACCAATTCAAATGTCTGACTACTTGCTAAAAGTGTAATTGCTAAAGGAGGCGAGGATATGAATGTTACTTTAGAATCATTGTATGATAGGTATGTCCAAAATTGGGTCAGACCTAGTGTTTTCACCAACACGCAAGGGGGGGGGGGGTGAAAGGGGGGTGTATCGATACACCCCCCTTTGCAGTATGTGTTCAAAGCATTACATTCATCTTTTACCTCAAAATTTGCATTCAATATCTGTTTTGCTCGTTCAATATGTGTCTGTCTGACTAATTGCTAAAAGTAATTACTAAAGGAGGCGAGGATGGGAAATAATAAGAATGTTTCTTTTTTTATTCTGAGTACACAACTAGTTTATTGAGAAAAATGCAAAATTTCAAAACTCAATTGGTATACATTTGTGCAAAGAGTCTTCTGA
This sequence comes from Allygus modestus, assembly GCA_963675035.1. Taxonomy (NCBI): domain Eukaryota; kingdom Metazoa; phylum Arthropoda; class Insecta; order Hemiptera; family Cicadellidae; genus Allygus; species Allygus modestus. Next base: position 390,976,096 of record OY776111.1, read on the forward strand.
TCAGTGCGTCGTTGTGGCCGACAGAAGAGTGTTCAAAGAGCTGTACAAAGTCCTTCATCTTCATGCCGTAGTGGGTGCGGCAGTACAGGAATACAAGGCAGTATTGACCGCAGACCAGAGTGTTGTCACTTTGAAGGCGATGTTCGTTGTACAGGTAGCGACGAGCGTTGCGTCTCAGGAATCCTTAGTAGAATTGAAGATGTGGTGGTTGACCGTAGCTGTCAAAGAATTCAATTATTCCTCCTCCTTTGTTAAGGTAGAAAGCGACTCAGTGAGTGCCGTCTTCATTGTGTGGATCAGTGTTCACAATCATAGCAGTAGATGGTGAAATATAATGGGGCAATTGATCCGCAGCGTGGACACCAACATTCTGTACGGGCAGTTTAGCCATACACTTTTGTATCTCTAAGGTATTCATTCTACTGTGTCGACGCCACAGTCAGTAGTAGGAGTAGTAGTGCTAGTAGCAAAACAAAAGCAGGAACTGGTATCACTCTCACCATCGTCAGCGTAATCATCAGCGTCAGCGATATTTGTGCTTAGATGTAACCAACTGCGTAATGTGATGCAATTGGCTAGAGCGCATCGTGTGTGAGCTGTTCTGTGGTGGCGACATCGCACTGCGTTTGTTGATAGTAGACTGTTGATTGACGATAGTGATCCGCAGCCAATATCGTTGATATCCATGACATTAGTAGTACAGTGATCCGTGATTAAATTGTATCGTACAAACTCTTTTTTCTCAGCACCTTTGACGTAGACAATCGGTCGTTTGGCGATACATGCACGTAACTTTTCCTCTAGCACATGATACCAGATATCACCTTGGTCCCATTCCAATCCGTGACAGTGTTTTGTGAGCCAATAGCTTTCACGCAGTTTCTCTTGTGATAGGAAATCTCGACTGAATGGTGATTTGGCGATATGATGCATTAGCAGTGTTCCACTGACCAATTCCAAGACGCACACTTCCTTCAGAATGTAGGCATTTGCGTTGTCCTTGAAACATTGAAAATCTACAATAATTGGAGATGCTAAATTTTTACACGGTACTCTGCATAAACGATCCATCTTGTGCGAGTGTTGGTTGTAGACTGAGGAGGAGGACGATGACGCCACCGCCGACGATCTAACCACCAAAGTCCGCAGACACGTTGCGATGACGATCGATTTCTATGACGTTGTCAAACTCTGCGTATACCAGACAGTTGACAGTCTCTGTGAGACCCATGTCGAAAGCAATCTCCATACGCACACTGCCGTTGCGCACTAGGTTCCAATGAGTCGTGTCGCTTGCTGACATATCAGGTGTTAGATCGAATGCCATCAGACAGTATCCATCGTCGTAATCGTCTCTATTTATGAGATTACCAGCATCGCTAAAGTGTATGCCGGAGCCTGAAAACAGACTGTGATACGCCATCACGTATTTTCCCTTGCCGGTTTCGTAGTGTGGTTGTAGCGGTTTGGACGGCACTTGTTCACCGTCCACGTACAGCGAGAAGTAGTTGGTTTTGAAATTTTGAAAGTTAAATGGATTCTTTTTTAAATCGCCATTATAAGCGGCGTTGGTGACCAGTCCGACAATGATTCGTTTCGGCACTTGACCTAGAAAAACATTGTCCAAAGTTTTGCTCCTCACTCCAAACGGCAGTGTGAATGTTTTCAATTCCACTCTAGTGATTGGGTATTTAGCTGTGCCGGTCTGAAGCGTCTTGCTGTGCGCCAACAGTACAGTGGGGCTAACTTTACACCTTCGTATCCAGAGATTCGCATCAACAATGTGCACCTTGTAGTCACCATCATCCGACATAATGGAGAAGGAATCTTTTGATCGGATCAGTTTAAAACGCAGTTCCACACCGTTCAACAGGAACTTGTTCTGATTACACATGTCCACATGTAGGCGACCGAGCATATCGATTTCACGACTTTTATTTGTCATTTTTCGTCTCGCCTTTAGTCCATCGTTATCGTCCAGAGTATTGTCCATATAGCCGGCATCGTCCGCGTTCCACAATCCACATGTTAAATGTGATTTCCTAGCATCATAGCCGTAATTCATCAATGTTTCGATATACGCTCGATATGCATAAGTGTTGTTTTGTGGTGTGACCAGTTTCTGATTCATACTCATATCGACTTGACTGAATAACGTGTGCAGCCAATTGTTGACTGGGCCAATTTTGTTCGATTCATCGGCATCTGCGATTGCCGCTCCTGTCGACTTGACAATAGACGCTGTAACTTCCAACATTGTTTGCGAAAGATCGGTGTATTCTTCGCCGTTGCCGGGCACAACAAACTCGATGGGCGAATCATCAGTCAGTGTGGAGATTGGTTTGTACTGAATCCATTTGCCGCTCTCGATACTGGTCTGCGTCGGCGGTAGGGAGAATAAGTCCAATTCCGTCTTGACGCATTCATACGACTTTTGATGTAGAAACGACATTGCTAGCCGCCACCGCCACTTAGCACACGTTGAAGTTTGCCGTCCGCCCGGCGTTTTAGCGAGTCTTAAACTGGCTGAAATGATCTCTAGCGGCTTCTTTGGGATCCCGCTGGTGCATGGCCATGTCGCCCAAGAATCCAACACCGGATTTCAACGCCTCTTTGGCCACAGCAGAGGCTCCCGACTTGAGTAGCGGTGTGATGGTGCGGAACATACCGCCTAGGAAACTGCCAATTCCATGTCCGCACTGGTAGGGTGCACCGCGAAATACCCTATCGATACTGCCGCCGGTCTGCTGCAATTGTTGGCGACGGTAGTAAGCCAAGTAGGGATCGTTTGTATTCATAATTGCTGAGCTACTCTTTTGAAATGAAGCTTCACGTACGACGTCCCAAAGAGGAATGACGCTTTTTTACTAGCGTGATCCCTTAGGTCAATATCGATCGTTTCAAATGTTCCTTTCATAACTGGCGCATAATGAGGACTGATGAAATGCACAGTCTTATGCGCGCCGTGTGTGTAGTTATCTTGGTCAATGTTGATAATCTTCAAAAGCGGCGCTGTAGTGTCGCCAATTAGCTGCGGTTCAATCAGATCACAATACACGTACAAGTGTGTCGGCAGTCCCATAGTCATATTTGGTGGCCATATCGCTGTGAGGTCATTTGTCAAAACGTTCTCGTACGGATCGAAACCCAACTGGAGAGACAGCGCTTCGGTGAAATGCACTTTGCTTATACCGTCCACCATTGTCGTGATCTTGACTCTGTCCTGCTCTTTGTCATACTCAAAGTACAAGTACTGGGTTACATCCTTCGCTTTATTGATCATTTTCAATAAATCGGTTATGTTCTTGTAATAACCGGGTTTCATCTTTAGCATAATGTGCTCGACACTGAGTGTGACGGGAATACTCGGCAGAACGAGTTTATAGTCGAGCCAAATACACGATTCATCGTCCACAGTCATAAAGGAGCATGGATAATGCGCTTCGACCAAAGCCATCTCCCACTCGCCATCGCCTTCTAATCGAATTTGTCTCGGCAGATGTGTAGTGTACTTGGACACTGTGTTTTTTGGAAAATAATCCTTTGAGCTGTTGCTGGGCAATGTCAAATAGAACTGGTTGCTATTAGGCATTTTGCAAATCTTCCGCTCCTACCCAAGAATTGAACTCGTCTCCGTAACCTGCCCACTTGACGAAATAACGCTTACTGCGACCACGACCCTTAGCGGCTAGTATTTCAGCAATCTTGAACAGATGGTCGTTGTATATTGTCACTTTTTGTAATTCGTATTCGTAAAACTGACCAGTCACTTGTTCACCGTTGAGATCCGCCAAAGTGTACATTGGTAGAGGCATCAATGTGTTTACACGACGCACCACAAACACTTCTTTACTCCAATTAGTCTCGTAACCTTTTGCGAATGTGCCCTTCTCCTTAGATATGCGCACTGTAGTGCCAACTGTCAGTTTTGCCTTAACACGACGCGGTATCTTACCGAACATGTGACGCCATACCTGATGCAATATTCGCTTATTGTCGACAGTCACATCGACTGGCCGTATTCTGTTGCCTAGACTCTTGTGAGCGCTGTTGTTGTATGCGCTAACCAGTTTGTCCAACACATCTACGTAACGATATGTGTTTTTGTTAGTCAAATATCGCCACATGCGAGTTTTCAAAGTGCGATTCACGCGTTCCACTACGGCCGCTTTAACATCTGGGTTTTGTGTAGTGACATAGATGATTCCGTATTGTTTGAATAACCTTTTCGTCTTGGCACCGGTGAATTCAGTACCTTTGTCGGTTTGTAAACAGCGAGGTGTGTCGGTCGCTTCAGCAAATATCTCCTCGAAAGCGTTGGCCACTTCAGCTCCTTCTTTCCGCCTCAACGTTCGCACATACAGGTGTTTGCTAAACACGTCTATTACAGTCAGTAGGTAGTTGACGCCGTCGTTGTGTTTACTAAGACCACGCATATCGTTCAAGTCCGCTTGCCACAATTCAAATGGCCCATACACTTAGTAAGGATTGCGCGGGAAACGCTTGCGTGCCGGTTTGTGCAATGTGTAAGTGTCCTGTGTTTGTAACCATTCAATCACTTTGCGTTTTGAAACTGGTTTTGCAGCTCGCGCTAAAGGAGCTACACCGCAATACGACGAAGGTTCGATGGGATTGTAATACAAACGCTCCATAATGAAAACCTATCCTGTGTACGTTTCCCACTTGTCCAAATTTGACGATGGCTTGTTTCTAGTTAGAAGATCAAACTGCTCTGTCGGTGTAGATGTTACACGTTTTCCTCTAGCCGATCGTAGTCGATTTACTAGCGGTGTTCTCAGTATTGATTCAGTTGATGTGTCTACTTCATCGTCTGATCCTTCTCCTCCTGTGAATGATGATCGATATTCGGCATTTATTTCCTTTAGTGCTCTTAGATTATTCATATAGTCCTTTGGCACGTTCAAAAGGTCGCAATGGTCTTCACGCTCCTGCCTACAAATCTTCAAGGGGAAGACGGTGTCCTGATACTTTGGTCGTCCGTCAGGTTTCTGACCCACGCATGTGTGATCAATACCATAGACGTTGATGCTGATGTTGTTTGTCCGCTCAAACGTCTTGATACTCTTCAGAGCAACGGGGAATTGAAGGCCGGTCCAATCGTAACGGGCGATGATGTCGTCGGTGTACATTGCCGGTCTATCGGGGTTCTCTTGAACAAACTTTCCCAGGACCGCATACATAAAACACCGCTCATCGGCGTTCGATACGTTGATGACTGCTTTGGTGTTCTCCAGAGACATAGGCAGTGGGAGCCAAGCTCGACCATCTTCACCTAGAGGAGTGTACTCGTTAATACCGACCTCCAAATCACGAACGCGAAGGTATGTCCACCCGGAGCCGATATGATCACACTCAGCCTTCTCTCTGATAAGCTTCGCAAAAGGTGTTGAAATGTACTGGTTCAGGTCCGAGGTCGTCGTCAGCGGAGTCATCTTCGTCTTGAAGTTGCGCAGGCAGGTGTTGTTGTGCACATTTTGGAATTCACACTCCAGCTTCAAGTTGACCTTAATGCTGCGGTGTTTCGCCAAGGTGTTCTCAAGCAACTCCGTAAGGCTCACAATCAACAGCGCCATCACTTCTCCGATTGTGACGAGATTCTCCATCGGTCGCTGCAGACGGTAGGTTAGGAGGCGGTTGCGGAAACCCTGTTGAATGAGTGAGAATACGGGGCTTGACTGTCCTGCTCCAGTCATCTCAACATCATCGGGTTGTTGGTGTGTGCTCGTTCCAGGTTGTTGAGCCGTGACTACTTTCCACCGACGAATGTCACGCCTCATTTAGTGTTTTATATAGTACCGATTGTAGTGTCTGTGGTCTGACGTCCCCATTTGCACGGCCGTGAACCTCGTGTGCAGAGTCCTTGGGCGTTGACTTGAGAACCCCGAGGCCAATTTCCGTTGCGCAACGTGCGATTGCTCATAGGCTCCGTGACTGTCAAAGGACGAACACTCGGCGAAGTTTTGCTGTCATAAAGTTGTGTTAGTGAAGTAATGTTGTGTTATGTTTTCTGTTCTTAATGTCATGCTCCAGTCATCTCAACATCATCGGGTTGTTGGTGTGTGCTCGTTCCAGGTTGTGGCTCCGTGCTCGGACCTGGCTGGGGTTCGTCCTGTATCATAGCCACTCGGTTCCGGATCAGGTCCTTCATGATCGGGCAAGAGATCCTCTCATGATGGTCCTTGTTGAACAGCTGGTTGAACTCCTGACCGCAGTATGCGCAAGGGAATCTTCGTTCTTGACCATTGCCGTGAAATTGCATGGTGTGTCGACGCAGGTTGTCTTCCCTCTTGAATTCGACGCCGCATGTGCCGCATATGAACCTGCGGACTCTGCTGTGTACCGAATCCACATGTCGACGCAGGTGTATTTCACGACGGAAACGGCGACCGCATTCATGGTAGGTGTGGTGGCCAGGACCCGGTCCTTCATCTGAAAATAAAAATAAAAACAAATTAGGATAGCTAAAGATACAAATTCCCCTCTCTCGAGAATCACATTTCAAAGTTAAGTTTGTTAAATCAAAATATCAATTTTGAAACAGGGAATGTAATCTTCTGTACTGTTTGTCTACATTCATGATTCGGGGTTCAAGGCTAAGGATGTAGCTGCAATAATGAGCTGCGCCAACCCTAAAGAAACATTATGTTTTAGGGGGAGCGAAAATCTCCCCTTAGCAATTAAATCAATAGTACACCAGTTGTCACGGTCTCATTCTTGTTCTAGTCTTCAACAATTCCTGACGTATGGGGGAGCGAAAATCTCCCCCCTAGCAATTAAATCAATAGTACACCAGTTGTCACGGTCTCATTCTTCTTCATGTACCTAGTTAAATAATTATAAAAAAGGTAATTAGTTTCAAGGGAAACAAGTTATTTTAATGTGGATTATCACCTTCATCGGAGTGTTGATTGACATAGGCAGTCGTCTGCGGAGCATCAATCACCTGCCGGGGTGGAATGACTCGGTGGTTCGCTTCCATGTGACGCTCTAAAGCTCCCCGGTCTACGAATGTGGCTCGACATGCAGCTACTCCATCTGCAAACGCACAAAACGATTAGATTGTGAAATGTTTAACACCTACCTTTTTTTTTAAAGTATGTAATGTGGTACTCTGATGACTTGACTTGATGGGGCGAGCAATAACATAAGTTATTAAAATTAAATTATATTGATATAGTCATGTAATTTTAAATTTAAAAAACAAAGAGTTCTCTATTCGCGCTAAATAGTTAAAGCTGTTAAATAAAAATAATTGTATCACTCTGCGGTTATATTGCATAGCGTATTCCTATATTACTAACATTTAGGTCTGATTAAAACAATAATGCAACGCAAAAAACGTACCTTGCTGCGTTGGTGTTGGTGGTGGTAGTTGTGGTCTCAAGCCGTGGAATCTGATGTGGTGTTGCACCAAATTGTTTCTACGCACGAAAATACAACCACAAATGGTACAAACGTGTGTGGCGTTCATCTTTAATATGGATTATAAGTTTTGATAATCACAAACAATACAGCACAACACGTACGTTTTAAATAGTTCAAAGGTGCTTTACGCAAATCGCAAATCGCAAATGATGATAATCAGCAACTAACACAAATCGCGTAGAACGGAACAGGATCGGACTAACACGTCTTCACGCACTGAACTCTCGAACTGAACTGAAGGAGGGCTGGTGATGTGGGTGACTCTCCCCACTAATGGATTTCGGAGAAGGTCGGGGCAAAAACTCTCAACCGCTGTCTGGGGTAAAGACCACCCTGCTCTAATGGAACTCGATACGGGCGGACTATAATGGGTCCCTAGAAGGGTCAGCCGTCTTCCCGTCGAGGTATCAAATTACAGCATCCGCATTCCCAGACAGGTCTCAACTTGTCGGTTTTTTGTGTGAACACCTGCACCCTCCAGTCGAGGTATCAAATTACAACATCCGCATTCCCAGACAGGAGACTGGACACGACGCTTATTCGTGTGAACGTCTGCCTCGGTGCAGAGTACTTGAAGGGGGGTGTATCGATACACCCCCTTTGCAGTATATGTTCAAAGCATTGCAATTATATTCTCCTCAAAATTTGCATTCACTGGTTGTTCAATTGACCGCAAGCGCTGATGGGCTAGCTCTGTTGGTTGTAGCGTTACCCTGATCAACTCTTGTATTAATTATCCAAAGTATGTCATGTGGGTACTGAGAATACTCGGCTTTACGAGGAGATTCCAAAAATGCAAAAAAAAGGTCAAAAGTGTGGTGCGGGCCCCTTTTTTGTAAACATCATCCAAAGTGTACGATGTGGGTACTCAAATGACTCGGCTCGACTAGACGAACTAGAATCTGCAATCAGAATTCAAATCCGACTTATGGTAACCGATATAGCCCGCCCCCCCTACATCGTCCAAATGTACTTTGTGGGTATGCAAATTTCTCGGCTCGACTAGACGAACAAGAATCTGCAATCAGAATTCAAATCCGACTTATGGTAACCGAGATGGCCCCCCCACCCCCAACATCGTCCAAATGTACTTTGTGGGTATGCAAATTTCTCGGCTCGACTAGACGAACAAGAATCTGCAATCAGAATTCAAATCCGACTTATGGTAACCGAGATAGCCCCCCCCCTACATCGTCCAAATGTACGTTGTGGGTACTCAAATTTCTCGGCTCGACTAGACGAACAAGAATCTGCAATCAGAAATCTGATCCGAGGTTAGGTTAGGTTAGGATGGGTTAGGTTAGGTTAGGTTAGGTTAGGTTAGGTTAGGTTAGGTTAGGTTACGTTAGGTTAGGTTAGGTTACGTTAGGTTAGGTTAGGTTAGGTTAGGTTAGGTTAGTATTCGCAAAAAAAAAATTCGAAAAAAAAAAATTCGCAGAAAAAATTCGCCAAAAAAATTCTCAAAAAAAAATTCGCAAAGTGTCACAGACGAGACCTCGGGGGGGGGCGTCCCTCCTGTCCCTCCTGAGCCATAAGTGTCCAATACACCCTACTATTAATCTAAATTTAATTTTAGAGTAATATGAACCAAATTAAATAATTTAATCAATGATTGTTCCACCTAAAATATTTAATACGTTAATGTCTCCCTGGTGCATGTAATTTGAACTACAAGATTAATCAATATAAATAAATAAATGTTTCATGTTTAAAAATAATGCATTACAAATAATAAATTTGTAATACGTTTTTAGTATGGTTGCTTAGAAACTATTATATACCAAAATACCCTATAAGAGTTATTTGGTGCAACAGTTTATACTAGCTTACCAGCGTTCAACAACAACAAAGCATTGATTGTTTGTTTGTCATGAAAGAATACAATTTCAAATAAAACAACAGACACCAAAATAATTTACCACTATATTAAGTCAAGACTGCACTATTGAACTATTTATCAAGTGAAAGTTGTTTTGCTTGTATATAAATGCAGCATATCTTATATAATAACACTATACCGCTCTTTAACTTTAAATAGGCATATTTACTTTCCATCTTCTGAGCAGACAATTTATAATTTTAAAATAGTTTCTAAATAAGGTTACTTGAACAAAATAAAATAGTTGAAAGTAAAACTCTGCATTTATTCTTCATTCTAGTTTACTAGTTAGTCTTTCATTTCAATTCTTGATCCCGCAATATAAAAAGGAACCCTGCAAAATACACATTTATGTAAAATATTTGTACATTAATTGACGGTACTTTAAATTGATACTTTGGGAGGTTAAAAGGAAACTGACACATACTGTCTCCCTTGTAGTGCAACATCAATGAATAAATTACTTTTTATTTGCTAAATACAGAATATAAAGTACAGATTAATGTGCAGAAAATTTTCTAAAATGGTGGTTTTCATAAATATCTACACAAATCCCTTTTCGAGAGGCACTACAGAATTCGTTGCTTTAAACTCAGTGGTTTTGAGAGGGAAATACCCCCTTGTCCCCTCCAGGCTTAAGTTGCAATATATTTCAAATGTCTTCTTTTGGTCAATGCTAACTTGACCTGCATATCAAGTTTAAACAAAATTGATCAGTATAAGAGAGGAATGGTAAGTTTTGTATTTCCCATAAAAATAACATTAGCCAATGTGTTGCGTTTACCGCAAAATGAAAATTTCAATTTTCTCCGCAACCAGCAATCGTAGAATAATATTTCTAGATACTAAATCACTTAGTTTTTTAAAGTCTTTTTATTGTATTAATAAGTTATATTTTTTAACATTAATTGTTTTTTTATGAAAAAATATAAAAAGTTAATTTTGTGTGTCCTGTAATTTCTGAACCCAATTTTTTCTAGGAATGCGGGTGGTGTAATTATGTTGGAGTCGTAATGCTCTACAAACCATTAAATGTTCACCAATGTCGTCTGAGCCGATTTTGAGACATTTGGATTTTTCGTGTTTTTTAGTGTTTTTTTAGGGGATAATCCCCTTAACAATAAAAAATAATAAAAAACCGCCTGGAGATATAGTTTTTTAGTAGTCCCTTCATACCACATTTCATCAAAATCGCCCAATTGGTGTGGGCTCCAGCTCTGTACACATCAATACAGACAGACAGACGTCACGTAAAAATAACTTTTTTGGGTTAAGCTAGCACCAAAACTAATATTTCCACTGACAACTGAAAATCGAAAATTTCGACGAAAATAATTCTTTTTCCATATACTATATATAGGTGAAGAAAGTAAAAATGAACGTCTTTAATTAAAATAAAATACCGTTTGTAAAAAAATTCAATTTTCCTATATTAGCAAGGCATAGTTTTTAATTTAATAATACAAATGCCTAAATAACACAAAAATTATTCTACTTACCCAACAATTTGGAGTTAGCAAAAATATACATGATTACTATTACTGTTCCGCACTAGACAACTAACAGAAACGTAAAGAAGACGGAAGCAAGGCGGAAGCGATATTTATACGACAGCGTTCGAAAGATCTGGAACTTTCTCCGTGAATCCTTGCAACCTGATTGGCTGTGACTTGCCTTGCTATTACAATTCAGTCAGTTACAACAGTTTGAAATTATTGTACATATGCTACATATGGTAAAATCCTCAACCCCTCAAAGCTAAAGGTCCAGTTTTTTATTTATTTTTACTTTATTTAACATACATTTTGCAGTGTCTTTAAATTTATTCTTTAGTTTTCGTAAAATAAAAACATAGTTCCCATAAAATAAAATGTAAAGAACCCAGATCAGAAGGATCTGTCTTCGAGCACTTAAACTGTCTAGCAATTCGATGTGGCAACCTTGGAATGAAGTTGGCAACGATGGGGTGATAGTCCTTATCGGGTTGTCAGGCCGGATAAGGTCGTTCCTTGACTCCTGTGTGGATTACAAACAGGTGGGCAGATTTTGTTCTTTTGGCCCCGCTGAGACAGGAGATCTTCAGCTCCAAGACACTTCTCTACATGGCATCAGATAAGTTACAATTCTAAAACATGTTTAGCATAATATTTAATATCATACACATAGTGTCTTTACATATTTTCAAACATGGTATTTTTTTAGAATAACTGTTAATTGACATGGTATTTTGTAAATTTTCCTTTTTCATTATAAAAACTCTTACTGTAAATTATACTTTACTTCTCTTTGAATAAAATTACGTTTTATTTATTTTTTAAACAAAATTATATTTCACTTCTTTAAATAAAATTCCATTTACTTCTTGTTCTCAAATATAATAAAACCAAATCAATTTGCAATAAAATTTCTTTTACAATAGTTTAACTCAAAAATGTTCTATATTTTAACTATTAAAATAGATCGATTCATTGTTATACATTGTTACATATTTCAAGAGCACATTTTATTCGCCTTTAAGATGGAACATACTGTTTGGAAACAAAACAAAGTGAGATTGAGAAAATAAAATCAAGTAATATTTTATCAAACAACTGTTTACTACACCTCAACACAATTATTACATTGCATTATCACCGGAAACCAAGAAGTTTGCGCACAAAGAAACGCGGTACTGAAGTGTAAGTTGTGTTTTTGTGTAGTCAATGAGTGTAAAGTGTTAGTGTGGTCAGTAAGCATTTGTGAAATAGTTCCCCCCAGTGAGTTGATAAGTCAAATATGTGTGAAAGTGTGAGTGTTGCATGTGTGAAGTGCTGGTTAGTGATACGTTTAAAGGTATGTGGAAGTTTAAGTAGAGATAATGTAAAGTTTTAAAATTACTTACTTATGTATATTTAATTTCCAATCGGTAACTTATCTATTAAATTAACTACTTATACTAAGTTATCTTTTACCAAACAATTCATAATCTCTCTTTTTATTTTCTTATTAATTTTACCTTGCTGGATCCACACATTTATATGTACTTTACATTTTCAAATCATTACTTTATTTCCATTATTAAAAGTTTATGTTTTCTTTTTCTTTTGTATTCTTTCTTCTTTTTGTAACTGTTTAATCTTCTGGAAATGTTTTTACTTGCCCATTAGATAAACCTTTGCATAACATAAACATTTTCTTTTCTTTATGAAACTGTCTTAAAAAAATACTTTTTACTTTCATTTAATTAATCTGCAGCAAGATAAGATCTGTGTTGCGCAAAAAGCGTATGCACAACGAGCCAGCAATGCCCTGACGGGACTTAGTTCCCACAGCGTCCGCGAGAGAGTAGCGCTGAGCTTCACTTCTCCTCAATACCTTCAGACGTCACACTTGTGTCATGGTGGAAGGAAAAAAATAGGTGTGCTACTCCAGTGCCTAAAATAGGTCAATCCCGTGCATCTACGTCACGCGGGATGCAAGCTCCACTTTGCTGACATACAATTTGTTTTCTACAATCAGCTGACAGTCGGCGCTCACCTGATGTGCTGTCTTGCATCCCGAATGACGTCACAAACCCGCACAATAACACACCTATTTGTTTCCTTCCACCATACACATGTGTCACTATCAACTGCCTCCACCAGGACCTCGGATGTTGATAAGACGATCGCGTATTATTTAAATTCATCACTAGAAACTATTTATTTTCGTTCTTTGATGCATCACAAAAACGTTTATTTCAAAATTGTGTATTAAAAAGTGGATGAATGTTTTCACGGAAAGTAACAATTATATGTAAAGTAAACTTTACTTAAACATGTGTTATCTCAGTATTTAAAAACATATTGTGCATGATATGTACAAATGAGTTTTACTGTTGGTATCCCAACAATCAAATCAAATATTATTTATACAAATTTAAAAATAAAAACATTTCTAAAAGACTAATTTTCTAAAATTTAATAAATAGATAAGAATACATTCATGTTTTCAATTTAATCATTTATTATTAAAGGTGAGGTGCTTAATGAATTTTCAGATACTAAGCATATTGTGTTGTATTGCCATTGTATTTGCAGATGTTTTGTAGGGAGTTGTTTGTTACAAAAACGTTGCACAACTCTTAAACAAATGGATTGGCTATTTACTAAACTTAGTGCTGGAGAATCTTGCATAGTTTTTGCGCATTACAATTGCGCATTAAATGTACGTATTCTCAAGAAACAACCCAATTTTTACACGTCATATATTTATATATAGTACAATGCTGATAAAAGGTCATATATCTCTGCATAGCAACAATTAATATTAATCAATCATACAGTATAAGATAAGTATAACATAGAGAGAAATATAACTATGAATAATATACACATCGTTTTGATAATTGGTGAATGTATTCATCTTGTAATATTGTCCTTGTTATCAATTATTTCCTTTTAATACCGTTGATATTTTACCAATGTATAAAATATTATAGTTTTAATGTAGATTTAGTATATGGGAGCATTAGAGAAAAACGATGAACAGATAACATTCAAACTGTTGTTCCTGATGCGTCTATTATGACTTAATCAAACAACTTTCTTCAAGTTCATAATTAGAATAATACATTTTTCTGTCTCGGGCATTTCAGTGACTCTTGTCTTAATCAAACAACTTAACTTAACTTATGACTTAATCAAACAACTTTGTTCAAGTTCACCTCATCCATAATTAGAATAATACATTTTTCTGTCTTGGGCATTTCAGTGACTCTTGTCTTTAGCAATAAAAAAAACTGCCATTCAAACCAGGTTTAATGGTAACGTAAATACATCTTCCATAAATCTTCCAGGTCAAGTCACCAGGGCATAAAGGGACCTTGTAGCAATCTTGTAGTTAGTTTTAAACGTTGTCTGTTTACTAAAAATATGGTAAGACCAGCCTGGCCCTATAATGTAACCCAGTTCCATGAGTGTACTATTTGAAAAAAAACAGACTTTTACTTTGAAACTTGATTTTTATATTAATTTGAAGTTATGTTTACAATTAAACAAGCGATATAAAAATCATAATTTACAGTACAGTTTGTTTATGTCCAGCTTATGTTGAATACTTATAAGAATTAGAGGAAGTGCGATGGATTTTGTACACGTGGAAACATGCACCCATATCTTAAGGGACCCATATGATGCCTAAATTTCCAATCGCTGTTTTTTACTACACTGTCATGGCTAAACAGTTATAAATTAACGATTTGATCCGAAATGTTTATAACAGAGGAAGATCTATTATCATAATATTAAATTAGTGGTGGGTTGCCAACGTTTGAAGGGGTATTGTATTTCGACAATAAACTCAAGTTATTTACTTGGTTTAAATTAATTCCAGCTACTTTTATCAATGATTTTAAATCGTGCGTGTGGCTCGATGCTTTCTTTTGGAGAAAATAACTAGATTGATTTGTAACGAGCAACCCCATAGCGATCAAATTATTTGAGTCTATGTGCGCATAATGAGCTGACAATTGTTATTCTCTGGTAAATAATGTTTGTACTATAATGGTGTTACAACTGCTTTGTAAGAGTCTAGTATGTTTAAATAAATCAAATATTATACAAACAAAACAAGCATAAAAAATAGTTCGACTATATAAATTATAAACTTATTACACAGTTACTGTATTATTGTAAACATGTGTACTAAAATTTAATTATCTTTCCTAGTAGACATAAAATTAAATAATGTTATTTAAAAAATCAATAATTTGTTTTAAAATATAAGTTGGAAAACATTTGTAATTAAATTAAAATGTAGGTTTTATATTACATCTAATCTATATATCTAATTCCGTTAGCCAACATTTAACAATGTAATTGTGAGTGAACGGGAGGTCGTAGAAATATATGATAGGTCCAATTTTAAAGGTCTGGGTATGAAATGTTTTGGAAAATAATTCATTTTTCTGAATAATGTACGGAAAATTTGTTACGAAATAAAATAATTTCCATTCAAACAGCATGGGGATTTTAAAACGTCTGCTTGTTTACATAGAAATGCTTGATTGAGAGTGTCTACTTTGTTTATGAACTGACATGTGTTCCTACTTATATTGTTTTATTTTCCTTAGCATGTAAAGTGTAAACAAATCAGATGAGGCAGAGTATTGGAGCAAGGTTAAGGGCTATGGCTGCGGCCTACGGTATGGATTGGGTAGGGGCTATGGCCCCTTAAAGCCTCTAGGATCTGTGTAAAATATACAGATCAAAATTTAGGAATATCTTGATATATAATTTACATAAAGCCCCTAGACCTTAATTAACTTGGCTGAAAATTCAATACATGCGGGATCGTTTGGATTTATATTCTTATTTCATACAAAAGCAGTAAATGAAGCCTTTAACTGGGCCAGGTCGAGATCATCCAGCCCATATAACCTTTATTATATATATTTTCCTTAATATTTGTACTAACTTGTTTTTCCTCTTTTGCAATAAAATATTGTTCTTGTACATTTTGAATCTACATAAATTCACAGTCTTTAATGCTGTCTATATAAACACTCATATCATTTTTTATTTTTAACTGAGACATGTGCACTCTTTTTACAGTGTCTGGGTCATCAACATTTTGCACTCCACAGCTTTATATCAGAAATAAATAATAATATTTTGTATGGTCCCTCAAAGCGTAACGAATGTTTAGTTAGAAAGTTCTTTTATTTGCTGCTAATTGGATAAGGTTTTACATACAAAGGATCCTCTTTTGAATGGATATTTACTGACTTATTCAGAATATAAAGTTCTTTTCCTATTTTGAGCAATTACTTTCCTAGCACTTGTTAAAGATTTAGACAGTTTACTGGCCAATTTTTCTTGACTTATATTGTTGTCCGTTACTACGTTTATGCATTAGTTAATGGGGTGTTGGTCTTAAAGTTAAATTCTAATTCAAAAGGTATAGCTTTAACAGTTTTGTTAACTGTCCAATTTAATCTAATTGTAACTCGCCCAAATTTGAGTCCTATTGGTTTTGATTGTCATGGTTGTAAATTTAAACCATGGCTTTTACGTTTCTGAGATAGCGTTCACTCTTGTTTTGTCTAGGAACCATTGGAATTATTGATTTTTGCAAATCATTTGATAAACAAAAAGTTGTTTATCTAGTTGCTGGTAAAATATTTTGCGTAATCGCTTACACGTTCTTTGCACACAGAACAATTTGCAAACACATTATTTCCCAAAGCTCGTATTTTACATTTACTGGAAGACTATTTCAGTGGACAAAGCCGTAAACTTTGTATACTTGCTGCAGTCGTCTACAACTATTAACAAGTATTTACTTAAGTTCTTCGAGTATAAAGGTTCATGAGTGTCGATGTAAAGTTTGTCGATATTAATGTTTGATGCAGAAGTTATTAACGGTCCATTAAATACTCTCCTGGCAGGATTTCTTTGAGCACAAAGCTTACAGCTTTTTACTCTTTTTGTCACTCCCGGTACTAATCCTGGCCTATAAAAATGCTGACTTATATTCTTCACAGTTTTAAAAATGTCCAAATGATCACCAATATAAGAATCGTTAAAATACTTAAACACCATGTCTAATACAATTTCAGGTTAATAGATTCTTGCTGTGGCCCTGTTTGATATTGTATACATGAGAAATCCTTGATTCATATCATTAGCTTATCCGTTGCCTAAGCTTAACACAATGTGCTTTACACAATTCTCACTTCAGGATCTTGCTTTTGGTATTCTTTTAGCTCTTTAAAACTAAAAGTAAAGTCCTTGATATTGTTACAAAACCTGATTACTTGGTTTTCCTCAACTCATTGCTTACGCTTGGCATTTTGGCTTTATTTAACTTTAACTGACTTAAATCTAAAATCACGCTGTTATGTACATTATGTACTTATTTCGAGTTCCATATCATGCTTATCAAAAATTCTGGATAAAAAATCCGCAATGCCATTGTCTTAGCTCTTTACTAGCACGATTTTAAATGGAGACAATATAGTGCCTGCCCAACGTCCCAGCTTACCAAGTTTAAAAAAATGACTGAACAGATAAATGAGAGCACTGTTATCAGACCTAAGTGTGAATTATTGTATTTATAACAGTTTTCTGAGCTTAGATATCTCACACACCATAGAAAGTGCTTCTTTCTCGTAGACTGATAAACATTGTTTGCTATCGGATAACGTTCTCGAATAAAATGCCACAGGCTTATTAATACAATCATGACACTGGAGAAGACAGGCCCCGCAAGCCTTATCGCTTGCATCACAATGCAGGATAATTGGGAAGTCGTAATTTGGTATTGATATAACAGGCCGCTCGGCAATACATTGTTTTAGCTTCTCAACACTTTTTGACAATTTAAATTCCAAATAAACCTCTTATTTTTCGTCCGCAGTTCATTTAGTGGTGCAGCAATGTCTGCGTATTTAGGTATAAACATGGACCAACAGTGTGTCATTTCTAAACATCTACTTAGACTTTAACATCTTTGGGTGGCTTGAACTCCTTAATAGCAACAACTATGTCTGGATCTAACGTAATTACATCTTAGCAATCAAATACCCCAAAAACTTGATTTCTTTAAGTACAAAGGTAGACTTTTCTGGATTCACAGTCAAGTTGTGATTATTCAATCTGATTACTTCTCTTAAATCTACTAAATGCTTTTCGTAAGTTTTTGAGTAAATAATCAAGTTGTCTACAAAGTTAATGACAAACTGGAACTTAATATCTTTCAAAACCTCATTTAAATAACTGCTAAGCGGAGATGATCCAAAGTGTAAACCGTAGGGAATTCTTGTAAATCTCAGCTGTGAAAATGGTGTTGCAAAAGCTGTGTAGCCCGTAAAATTTTCGATTAGCTTAATCTTGTGAAAGCTATTACACAAGTAAATTACACTAAAATATTCGCTGCCTTGTAAATAATCTCAAGTGTCATTCATGTCACCAATCGGGTAATTAACTCTTCCTATTTTCTTATTTAGAGCTTAACTACTAACCTGAACTGGTCACTTGTAGGCTTTTTGTCAATAAAATTAGGACTCGCATAAATTGATAAGCTGTGCTCAACTATTCCTTCCTTCAGCAGGTCGTCAATAAGTTCTTTCATAATTTTCATTTTACGAGGGTTCAGTTGATATGGTCTAAGTTTCACAGGCTTTTTATGCTTAAGCTTGATTTCATATTCAAAATGTATTGCTTCCCTAATCTTGTTGGTAACAACTTTAGGAAAATCCGATATTAGTTTTGTAATGTCATTCGTTGCCTTGTTACATCATATTTTAATTTTTGAGTTAACATCAACAACTACCAATGACACATTGGCTCGCAAATTCAATTTTGTAGTTAGGTTTAAAATCAAAACAGCATTTGTCTTATTTAAGTTTAATAACATTTGACTTTTTTATGAATCCTGTACCTAAAATTACACTCCACGCTAAATTGTTAGCTATTACAAACCCTACGTACCGTGAAAATTTACTTATCTTGTTTTTGACAGTATACCTGCTTATAATTTCAATCCTTGTATTTACAGATATTTTACAATCGACATCTACCCAGCGTACTTTACTCACATCGTGTTTTCACATAATGTATCTAACATGGTTAATTTATGAAATTAGTAGAGCTTCCTGTGTCGATAAGTACATTTTCACATAAACCTTTACCAAAATTTACTTATTCAGTAGGCAAGGTACTATAAGACAGTCGTGGTTTCCTGTCTCTGTTTACTATGAAAATTATTTTATTTCTAATCTTACTTTTTAAGTGTCTTCTCTTTTAAATTCAATAATAGCTTCTTTCTTTTTTGGTTAAAGAATACTCGTGTTGGATATTGGGAGAGTTTTTTATTTAATTTTGACTAATTTTAACCCTCCCAGTAGTCCCGATTTTCGGTCCAGACTTAGAAAATCGATTTATGATTTGGTTTCTAACTTGAGGCTCTTGTTTACCTTTACTATAACAGTATTTTGCTATGTGCTCTAACTTTCCACATACAAAACATTTCTAAGGCTTGGAATAAGTTTGACATTGGCACTTTTACCTTGATAAGACGGGAACCTACTATTTGTACTGCGCCTGAATTCTCAAAACGTACATTTTGGTCATGTATGCACAGTTGGCTTGGTTCCTTAAAGGTTCGGAGGTCACTGACTAATACTAATCTACTTCTTGTTTCTGGGTTCAGTCCAATTTTAATCAATTCTAAGTATTTTTCAGAAAAAGAAGTTTTCAATAATTTTGAGTTATCTTTCACTTCTAAAATATAAATGTTTAAGGGTTCATCCATCTTTTGAGGTCGAAGTACTAGTTATCTTTTTAAGTTTTCTCTTAACCCAATAGGTATAAAATAGTCAATCAATCTGGTGTGCACTTCATCGATTGTCAAACTAGCATTTTTACCTTAAATTATTTTAGCATACAATGAACCAGAAGCATAGCACAAACTAATGCCAAAAATCCGTTTCATCTTTGACTTTTAGAATAGTCTCAATAAATTTCAAAAGTTCCCTATCATTAAGGCCATCACTTAATTTTAAGTATTTGAAGTGCCTTTCAGCTGGTATAGGCAATTTGCAATACACTCTTGATTTAGGGGTTGCATCGAAGGACTTGACAGGGGCATTTACTTAACTAATTTTGTAATAAAAACTTCATTTTTATTTTCTTCTTCTAAATTTGACTCACTTATTTTTATTTCAATAATTTTTCTCTTTTTTGATCATACGTTACCTTTTTAAAAGAATTTTGAATGTCGTCTAAATTTTCTTCGAAAGTATTTACAACTGTTTCAAATCTGCCTCCTTTATCTTATCCTGCAACTTAAACTTTCTAATGGATTTAATTCTGTTATCATAGTGATCTAATCTTGTTTCAATACGGGGCACTACAGTCACTTTAGTTTCTTAATTATTAAGTCCAGCATTAAGTAATTCTGAATTTACCTCAAGGTCAATTTTATCATGTACGTTTAAATAGTTGCTCTTTACACCAAATTTAACAACTTCCCTCAGTTTCTTACGCATTGCAACAACATTGACACTTTTACTTACACTAACACCTCGAATAATTAATTCAAATTCAAGTTCCTCTTTAAGTAAGAAGACAACTTTGAGAACAACTTTGTCTTGAAATTTGCTATCTAAATTTAAGAAAAATACTAATTTCCTGTCTTCACTAACTGGAGCTAAATCCAATTGCACATTAGCTTCAAAAAATTCCATGTTGAAGACAATTATAGCAGAGTCGCGCATTTATTGTACCGCTGTTTAACTTTAATTAGGCATATTTACTTCCCATCTTCTGATTGGACAATTTATAATTTTTAAATAGTTACTAAAGAAGGTAACTTGAACAAAATAAAATTATTGAAAATAAAACTCTGCATATATTCTTCATTCCAGTTTACATGTTAGTCTTTCATTTTAATTCTTGCTATTTAAATTTGAATTCCTATTTCAATAGCTCATGTTTAATTTTATATTCAATGTGTTTATTTTACCCTTCCTTCTTGGGTTAAAGTGAGTAGTTAAACCGCTTCATATGATAAATAACCTTTTGTCTGGATTATTGCCAGCGCTGGAAATTGCATACGCTGGATTTTGCAATGGTTTTATAACTATAAATACCTTTAAGCTTGAATATTACAAATCAATCTCGATACGTACAAATACATGTAAATGTACTAGATACGGCCATTGATCTTATTCGTTACAAATTTAATTCGTACAGTTGCTTTGAAATACAAAATATCCTAACCGGATTACGTATGTAGGCGGTTAAGATCCATGTGATCGATTGGTGGTATTACCTAACAGCATTGTAGTAAATGCCTGCATTGTATATAGACAATCTACCGTTGTCTAACCCGATTATGGGAGGCTTAGAGCAGTAGCTTGATAACGTATTCTACTGATACTACTGATAGAGAGTGACTGGAGTCCATGTGTTATGACCAAGTTGGAATAATAGCTCATAGAGCTACAATAAACTAGTTTTAGAAATATGTTTGAAAAATAATGATAGGGAATATGCCTGCGCATTCATCAGTTTGGTTGTAAGGTCATACCAATTTTATGCAAGTTAGATTTTTGATTTATACTTAAATCAATACCATAGTTAAATATATCACTGTTAATTATCTTAGTATTAGCGAGGAAGCATGCGGCCACGGAACAAAAACAAAGGAAGATGGTCAGTGTTAAATCCAAGTAATGAATCCTAAGAAAGGAATATCATACTTAGGTTTTACCTCCGCTACCCCAAGGCATGCTAATACAAACCACCGAAATATTATATAGAACAAATTAAAATCCGTTATTTTTGGAATAGGGAATCCTGGCAACAAATAATACTAACTTTCATGGTTTCCATTGGCAATCAAATTAATACAAATATTTATTGAGAATAGGGGCATTTATTGTGTCTTCTTAAATATTCAGTGTTAATTTTGTAAGATGTATTTTTTTATGTTTGGTGATTACAAACAAATTTTGTAAATGTTACCCGAGCAGATAAATAATTTAGGTAGGTCATCATACGTACATCTTACTGCGGTTTAAAATTGGTATCTTCTCCTATAACCGCTTTTAATTGTAATAAAGGTTAGGGAAGCAAAACCGCAAATCCAAACATTTGCAAAGTTGCAATCGTTGGTACAAGTCCGGTGGATTACTGGACAGTATAACTGTTTTAATTACTTTTTACATTAGCTGAAATCATCATCGGTTAATCACCTTTTTTGATTTAAAATCTATTTAAAATAAGCCTCCGTCATAAAAACCATCAATTATAATAAAAAATTGTATTACGTTAATTACAAAAATTTGAACAGATGTATACTATATTATACACCCATAAGACACTAAGTTTATAATATATGATATATTATTTTTCACTAAATGAAATGTTATAGTCAAAACTATGAATACAGTTCAAAATGTAGCAGTGTAGAAATATTTAGAAATAAACAACAATGCAAAGTTAGTCAGATAACTTCGTAACATAGTTACATTTTACCTTGTAATATTTTGCTCAACTTGGGTAGATTTATTACAAAATCTGAAAATCTATTCGGTAATGATTAAGTTTTATTTGGGAGCAAGCCTTTCACACTGTAAATATTCTCAAATTCCAAATAGTTAAGCTTAAAAATAATTAATGTAGATGTTTTTATTTCTGTTGTAGGATACTTTTTGTAAGTTAAAATCCATATTTTCATTTAAAAACTTATGAAAATAGTGAAAATATTAACAATTTACAAGCTTCAATTTAGGCATAATAATTGTAAGCCACTAGTGGAATGAATGTTACAGAGTAATGCAGTTGCGGTTTGGTTTGAACATATGAATAAACTATGGAAACCGCACACTAGATCACCTGGACCTGGGTTGCTGGTTTTATACAAAATCAAAAAATGCTATGGTCTCCCAAAATATATACAATTAGTGGCTTTAAATAATGTTTAGTTAATGTTAAGTCAGCTGGGCCGACAGTACGGTATTTTATATAAACTATAAGAAAGTATAATTGTGTTCTTGGCAGTAATAGTCCTTTAAATGTATTATTTTGTTACTGTATTAAAATTCCAAGCTTAAAGAAATTTATATTGCTATAAAGCTCAAATATATTAAATTTGTAAAGCTATTCTAAAATATAAGTTCATCCAAAGTAGATTTTTCTATTCTAATTATAACCCTAATATTTCCCATTGAGTCTAACTTTATTATTAAAAATCGTAAATTTTCATATAATGTTGGGCCACAGATAAAAGTATAATAATACAACAAATATGATTCATTTTACAGCGTTCTGTTATAATCTAAAATACGATTGTAGGGAAATGTAAAACTAATCTTTACACATATTTATCCATGACCCGTTTGTAAAATTATGAACGTCAAGAGCCATACATCAAAATACTTCACAATAATCCAGGTGCATCAGATAAAATGGTGTATCCATCTAAATAAACTAATGTAAATGCTGAGTAAATACAGAGAACGCTCAATATGTTGAGTAAAAATATGTTAATACTAATGTATTTCAATGAAAAAGTAATAAGGGTTGATAACTTGAAAAAAAATTTATATATTTTCTAAAAAATCACATTATTAATACACAGTTATATAACAACGGACTCGATATAAAATCTTTCAGGCCTAATCTTCAAGCAGAACAGAATTAATTAATATATTAATTAATTTAACAAACAAATGAAGACTGTCAACTGGATTGTGTAAGGTTTTTATTAGTCTCAGTAGGCTATTGCCAGTAATTCGAGATACAACTGCCTTATTTAATAATTCTTAACCTAGTTATAAATTTGTATTATTGTAAAGGTCAATATCTGGAATGTTGTTCTTAACTTTTGGATTGATAAACAGCATGTAAACATATTAAACACTCACGCCCACCCCTTTTATGTAAAAGTCTCTAATGAAATATGTATAGTTTATATATTATATATTTAGTTGTCCACTCTATTATATATTTAGTTAAGGAACATCAGGGGTCATTAGTATCCCCCCACATCAGTGTCGATGGATCCAGGAATGTATTCTCTAATGACGGACGATGTAGTGTCATTGCATTGTGTTATATTGACAGCATTATGCGTCACAAGAAGTGTCCAGTCTGTGTCAAGAGGAACACGAGGGACCAGTAGCCGCTTCTCACATCACTTTCAATTGATCCAGGAATGTGTTCTCTAATGACGGACGATGTAGTGTCATATCATTATGTTATATTAACAGCATTATGTGTCACAAGAAGTACCCAGTCTATGTCAAGAGGAACATAAGGGACCATTAGTCGCCTCTCACATCATTTTCGATGGATCCAGGAACGTGTTCTCTAATGACGGACGATGTAGTGTCATTGCATTGTGTTATATTGACAGCATTATGCATCACAAGAAATATCCAGTCTGTGTCAAGAGGAACATAAGGGACCATTAGTCGCTTCTCACATTACTCTCGATGGATCTAGGAATGTGTTCTCTAATGACAGACAATGTAGTATCATTGCATTGTTTTATATTGACAGCATTATGCTTCACAAGAAGTGTCCATTCTGTGTCAAGAGGAATTTAAGGGACCATTAGTCGCTTCTCACATTACTTTCGACGGATCCAGGAATGTTTTCTCTAATGACGGACGATGTAGTGTAATTGCATTGGGTTATATTGGAAGCATTATGCGTCACAAAAAGTGTCCAGTCTGTGTCAAGAGGAACATAAGGGACCATTAGTCGTTACTCCACTGTCGATGGATCCAGGAACATGTTCTCTAATGACGGACGATGTAGTGTCACTGCAAAGCGTTATATTTACAGCATTACCGCATCACAATCAGTGTCATTGCAAAGCGTTATATTAACAGCATTACCGCGTCACAATTAGTGTCATTGCAAAGTGTTATATTAACAGCATTACCGCGTCACAATTAGTGTCATTGCAAAGCGTTATATTTACAGCATTACCCCGTCACAATTAGTGTCATTGCAAATCGTTATATTTACAGCATTACCGCGTCACAATTAGTGTCATTGCAAAACGTTATATTAACAACATTACCGCGTCACAAGCAGCGTCATTGCAAAGCGTTATATTAACAGCATTACCTCGGCACAATCAGTGAACATTCTGTGTCGTGTGGATCATTATTCACTACTCAAATCACTTTCGATAGATCAAGGTTGGTCTTCTCTAATGATGGACGATGTGCCAAGTGTTATATTGACTGCATTAGTGCGTCAAAAGCAGTGTCCAGTCTGTGTGAAGAGGGGCATCAGTGATCATTAGTACCCCCTCACATGACTGTTGATGGATCCAGGAATGTGTTCTAAAACGGCGGACGATGTAGTATCATTGAAAAGTATTTTGTTTCTAGCATTGCGAATTTTATACGGGGAGGGTAGTAAACTATTTAGAAACGAAAAACGTTGATGGTTTTTTTACAGAAAATATAGGCGAGTAACTATATATTAACTCTGTATACTATACGTCAGCAGAGTAATTAATAATTGAGTCACATATCGTCTTTTACATAGAAGTGACATAAAACTTTAAGCTTTCTATCTTGTACCTTTCGTTAAAGGTTACAGGACCGATTTATATCAAGAAAGACCTTTAATAATATATCTACCTTACCTTTCTAAAACGTATATGTTTAAAACTGCTCTGTCCTTCGAGTAAACTGTTTGATTAAACCCATACATTGATGGGGTTTGCTCATTTATAAACAGATGTTTTAAAGTACTTAATCAGTTTGAAAAGTCTGTATGCAAGGCAGTTAGAGAAGTTTGTAAACGACACCTTATATAATAGGAAAATCAAAACAATTTGTTATTTGCAAGATTATAGCTAGTATAAGATTACAATACAACATATTTTACCAGATATAAAGGAATACATATTTTGCTTGTATTTATATTTGAAGACAATTTTAAACTTCACAGTTATTTAAAAAATTTATTTATGGCACAGAAACTTTTAGAGCGTTATTATAAAAAAATTATATTATTTACTAGATTTTATAAATCCTAACAACATTCCGGATATAGAATATAGAGTTCTGTTTTCCACTTAAATGTTTGTCTGTTAAAGTCCTTTAAAATAATATATAACATGACGTATGTTTATATTTAAAAATTCCGAGATTCGAATTAGTTATCATCAGTTTTTGGTTCACTCTGTACTTAAAACAAGTTAAAATTAATCTTACGTTACTCTTAGGGGTCAATTTAGTGGGAAATATTTTAATTCATCCTTCCAGGTCAAGTGTTTTTTCTACAATCGGTTTGAGATACCTTACGTGAACATGTCCAGCATGTATAACGGAAGAACGGTTAGGTCTAAAGTCATCAAACAAAATTATTCCCTATTAAAACGAAATGGGCTACTATCCATTAAAAATATTTTCATCAAAATCCATTTACAGAATGTTCCAAAACTGAAGGTCACTGGTTCGAATCTCAAAATTTTCTTATGTTAATATAGAAAAAGTTGTAAATAATTTTAAAGGTTTCGTTAAATGAAACATTTTGGTGGAAACAGAATTCACTTATCATTTTCTGTTCCAAAATTGCGGCCATTTTTGTGTACAATATTGACATTTACAGAATACTCTGTATTTTATAAACCACCACTCATGTATTTTTCTCGACTCAAATTTATTACTCGTGATGAACTCAGCTTTACTTTGGTATGCTACATAAAAGGTTTTTTTTTAGAAAACCTATATTTCAAAAGAAATTATTTTGAAAATGACTATATGCCTAAAACTCAAAAAGTCAAATGGTAGCATATGTCAAAAAGCATACAATTTAACAGGTCTTGTAAATCCTAGCAAATTTCTATTTTACACCAACCTTGTATCTCTTTTGGGCTTTCTGCAATCAGCAACCATAATTTTTCAATATGAAATACATGTTAATTGTACATACCACATAAAGCTAATGTGGCCACAGAATACATGTAAGTGTATTGCAAATGTAAGTGTTGTGAGACGTAGTTTAGTTATTATGTTTAGTTATACCAATACGTATCATGCTTCTAAGGAAATTAATCAGAAGATATTTTAACCAAGGAAAATTAACCGTTCCATACATAAAACTAACGTAGAAATCGGCTGTAGTTTATATCCAATCAGGTTATTATTTTATGAATAATTGTGATTAATGTGAACAAAATGTTTAAGATATACAATTGCAGTTAGTTCAATCGTTTTTACTTATATAATTGTCTTTATATGTAAACGTGAATTCAGTTTACAGCTATTGGCTATATATATTTTGGTAAAGGGAAGTCTTCATTTTCCTTCATCTCACGTAACTGATGTTTCCTCTAGAAAGGAAAGTTCGTCCGCCACAGGAAATTAAAAATACTGCGTTTTGGCTTTTCCTGTAAAACCACACTTAATCGCCAGTAGTATTTTATGCAGAACCAAACTCGGTTACCTTTCCATTGCGTTATTTTGTAAATAATCACCGATTTAAAATAAAATATTTGAAATGACATTGAAATCACTTAATTTATTGTTAAAGATGTGTGCACGTGTATTATTCTCTTAATTACTGTTTCTTATGTCTGTTTGTGAAGTTGATTATTCCGTTTAAATATATGTGTTTAATATGGGTTATTATTTAACTTATAGTGTGTTCTATCGAGGTATATAGAACTATTGTAAAATTGATAAAATATGAATAAATAGTATTTTAAAGATTTTATTAGGAATTATTGTAGGTCATTAATGTTTATTAATTGGGCGAGTTATCTTTCCATTTCTCAACGTATGGTGATCAAGTTTATTTTAAATAAATATTATGATTTTCTTGATAATCATTGTAAATTTTGTTGTTGATATTTTACTAAATAAGACACATTGTTAAGTAAAACAACACCTTAATTAGTTTTATAAAATTGCACATTCAATCACATTTATATTATTACAATGTAAATAATAATAAATGACTTTTAAACAATATAATGTTTAAACGAATGATGTTTTGACGAAACAATGTGTTTTTTACTTAGTGAACAAATTTAAACTATTTTAGAGAACTGTTAGTTATATTTTATATTTAATCGTACGCTGATACAGTGATTAAAACTTTATCTGAACTATCTTTAGCTGTACTATTACTGTAGTTATAACCTTTATCTTAAGGTATTGGTATTCACATTGTGTGGACGATTTTATTACATCGAAACACGTGTAGTATTAACAAATGTCAAAAGCGTATTAAATTTTTCTGTTATAAATTGTAAAACTATTAATATAAGCATGTTGTGAATTATACAATAAATATACGGAATGTATATAATTACGTATAACGGCATTTTAAGCTAGTCTTGGGCTGAAGGGGCGGATGCTCAAAGCCGTTGAGAATCTCAATACTCCGCGGGTTTTATTACATAATCCGCACTACATGGAACTACTCGTACATACACCTTTTACGTTTCCTAAACCCTATGAACTTCATAAAATCCGTAATATATATAAAATGTGCAAGTTCGGTAATTTTAGCGAATTTCCCCTATAGGGAAGAAGCTATTACCGTAGGTCTCAGGTAAGACTTAAGCCCGAGACCGTGACAAATTTTGTTGATGTCCCCAGATGACTAAAACACTATTCTTTCAAATATATATATATATATATATATATGTGTGTGTGTGTGTGTGTGTGTGTGTGTGTGTGTGCGTGAATGCGATAACTTGAGTAAATAACGTCCGATTTCGATGACATTTGGCTCAAATGTGTAAAGTGACATTTATGACTTTAAGTTCAAAAACCAGAAAAATCGGACTATGGGAAGGGGGTTTTAAATTTTCCAAAAATCAGTATTTTGCATTTTTTACCCTAAAATTTTTAAAACACTTAATTTTGATTTGAACCATGTTATAGAGCTTAAAAAAACAAATAATACGGTTTTTTTAATTATCAACCTAGGTCAAGTGGTTGCGGATAAAATAAAAAAAACCTCCTCATAAAATCAGTTTTTTGCATTTTTTGCCCAAATATTTTTAAAACACTTAATTTTGGTTTGAACCATGTTATAAAGCTTAAAAAAACAAATAATACAGTTTTTTGAATTATTAACCTAGGTCAAGTGGTTGCGGATAAAATAAAAAAACCTCCTCATAAAATCTCCCATGTTAATCTTATGGGAAAAAGGTTTTTGGCTTTTCATAAGTTAATTTTAATGTAAACTTCACATTTGCTTATAACAATCAACTCAGCTCAACAAAAAATCATTTTGGTGTTTAAATTGTGATTCTACGACCAACCGTTGCAGAGATATTCAAAGATCTAAACACAGTACGTTGTCCAATATTATCCTTATGGAGAATAAATAAAATTTGATATCTCCATTATTAATGAATGTATATTGATTAAACTTGGCATGTGGCGTCACGTAGTACTGGTACTTGATATTTGCAGAAACAAATTTTGTTTGTTGATTATCCTCGTAGCAGCCAACCTACATACTCAGCCCCCATGTTATTCTTATGGAGAATAAGTAAAATGTAATGACTCCCTTAATTATGAACATAAATTAATAAAACTTCGTATGTGGCTTCACCTTGTTGAGTTATATTGATATTTGCATAAAAACCCATTTTTTCTCCTTGTTGCAGCAAACCTGCTTACTCAGCTCCCATGTTATTCTTATGGAGAATAATTAAAATGTTATTTAGTGCTTATTTATGATTGAATATTAAACTTGGTATGTGGCTTCACCTAGTTAAATTATATTTATATTTGCATAAAAACCAATTGTTTGGGTTCCTTGTTTCAGCAAACCTATGTACTCATCACCAATGCTATTCTTATGGAGAATAATTAAAATTGCATATATCGCTTATATATGAATATATTTTTATGAAACTTGGTATGCGGCTTTATATGGTATTAAGACATATATTATGCATTGGAAATTCGCTGAGTACGCAGGTTTGCTGTGACGGGGGTATTTAACTAATAAACTACATTTTATGCGAGTTGAGTGTGGACCCAGCATGTAGTCCCTCAGCTCATGACATATTGATATTTCAATATTGAAGACAGCACTACACATCAATACGACACACAGTTCTTGCCTTTTCTTTGACCTTTAGCTGTTCTTAATATCAGCGTGCCTAGTACTGCGTTCCTCATATAACAAAACGTAATATAAATTTATATTAGCCAGAGAAATAAACGACGTAGAATTTTCAATATAATTAAGATGCAAATTTATGATAGTGACAACTTTAATTTGTACAGTTGCTTTGAAATACGAAATATCCTAACCGGATTACGTATGTAGGCGGTTAAGATCCATGTGATCGATTGGTGGTATTACCTAACAGCATTGTAGTACATGCCTGCATTGTATATAGACAATCTACCGTTGTCTAACCCGATTATGGGAGGCTTAGAGCAGTAGCTTGATAACGTATTCTACTGATACTACTGATAGAGAGTGACTGGAGTCCATGTGTTATGACCAAGTTGGAATTGTAGCTCATAGAGCTACAATAAACTAGTTTTAGAAATATGTTTGAAAAATAATGATGGGGAATATGCCTGCGCAATCATCAGTTTGGTTTACAACCAAACAACTTTATAATACAGTTGTATTATTTATGTAAAATAACTTTTTGCTTTACTGTTAAATCAATGCAATACTTAATATATCACTGTTAATTATCTTGGCAATAGCGAGGAAGCATGCAGCTGCAGAGGAAAATCAAGAAAGATGGTCAGTTCTAAATCTGAGGAGTCCTTATAAAGGAGCCTAAGAAAGTTAATGAGTTTGCATTAAAGAACATTCGCTTTTTTGTCTCTGGTCTGTCATTATTTGAATTATTTGATTTTAAATATGAGCTTATGTAAAATATGCAACTAAAGGTACGGATTTGTATATTTATAGTTAATCTTACGCTTAATATGACGGGAAAGTATAAGTAAGGAAAAATTACAAATAACAATTTGTTGCTCTTTTAGTTTAAATAAAACTTATAACCTTAGTTATGAACCCACACACTGGTATGATTGAGTTATATGGCTGAAATGCTTATATAATAAAGCCACCATGGGAAGCATGTAACATTCCCAGGATGGTCTCCTGTATGGTTGGTCTTTGACAGTTTGGAGACGAAGGCAAAGATAACATATTTGGTTTTAAACTGAGGTTATAATATTGACTGACTACTAAAGTAACCTTAAATTCCGCACATTTTTGTACTTAGATTCCTCCATGGTTGTGCTCATAAATATATATTCGTATAAAAGCTGAATATAGTATTGCAAACAATAAATAAATGTAATAGTCTATAAAAAATCTGAAATTAAATAATAGAAATCTGGTTCATAAATATTAATCACAAAAGAAAAATAATGTAAAAATTATTGAAACACATTTTATGGTTTAGTAACGTAATATAAATTATAGTAGCATTGAATAACAAAATAAATTAATGACTTGCGCTTGTTTTTTGTTCGAGTAATATTCATATTTGTTCTCCCTCCTTGCGTTCCTTCTCTGGAGGATTCCGTATGATAAGTGACGTCGCTGTTAGGGACGCATCTGAAAATATTTTCAGTAAACGACGCAGCCATTTGGCATCAAGCCACATGTCAGACACGTATATCTGTATTATTGAACCACGGAATAGAAATTTCACTCACGTTGTTCGTCTTGTTATAAAATCCCTAAAATTATAATTCAAAATAGATATTACTTAGGTCGTGGTGTCTGGATAGTACTAGAATTTAGTTTTAACGAATAAGTTAAAAAAGAGATTAAGTAGTAATACAAGTTTGATAAGTTTGCATGTTGAAATAAATAAATTAAAGTGAACTAGAATTTGCTGTGTGCAGCTTGCGCATCCCGTTTCGAGAAGCGAGATTAGTAAAATAGTTAAAAAGGAAACAAAACAATGGTAGATTATAGTTATAGTACGGGGGGACCGAGCCATGCTCGGTGTTTAATTCCGCAGAAGAGGCATTGAATTTTCAAATACTCGTTCATTTTCAATATGAGCTCGTTCGCTTCGCTCACTCGCATCCCGGATTAGCTCGTTCGATTCGCTCACAAATACACAAATTCCCTTGTTGGCCTTTACTAGTACCCGACCCTTGCCTATATTGAATGCATTTTCCCAATCCCCTTCCCTCCTGTATATTTTTTTAAATTAATTTTCAAAATCATGCTTAAAAACTAACTTTGGTGTTTATGGTCCGTTTTGTCTGCAATTTGGATATGTTATTGTCCTAAGCTAATGCATTAATAAATTCCACTTACATTTCCCAAATTCACTATTACGGTGAAATTAAATACCCCCGTAGCAGCAAACCTGCATAATCAGCGAATTGCAGTGAATTTATCTTAATACCACATAAAGCCACATACCATGTTTCATCAATATACATTCATAAATAAACGATTTATGACATTTTAATTATTCTCCATAAGAATAACATGGCGGCTGAGTATGCAGGTTTGCTGAAATAAGGAACACTAAAAATGGGCTTTTATACAAATATCAGTATAACTCAACTAGGTAAAGCCACGTACCAAGTTCTATTAATTTATGTTCATAATTAAAGGAGATAACACGTTAATTATTCTCCATAAGAATAACATGGGGCTGAGTATGCAGGTTTGCTGCTACGGGAACTATCGGGCAAAAAATGGGTTTTTGTGCAAATATCAATAGACCACAATTAAATGCAGCAATATACCAAGTTTCGTCAGGATAAGTTGATAAATAAGCGAGATATACAATTTTTATTATCCTCCATAAGAATAACATTGGACAACGTACTGTGTTTAGCACTTTCAATATCTCAGTAACAAATTGACGTAGAGCAATGATTAAAACATCAAATTCTGCGTCTTTTTAAGCTGATTCAAATGGGTAAAAATAAAATTTTACTTTTCAAAAATGTTTTGTAAAAAAATCAAAAACCCAGTTTTTGGGGTACAAAACCCCCCCAAAATACCCCTTCGGATAAGTCGATCCGTCTGGTTTTCGAACTTAATGTCATAAATGCTGTTTTACACGTTTGTACCAAATTTCATCAACATCGGACTTTTTTTACGAGAGTTATCGCACCCACGGACACAATATATATATATATATATATATATATATATATATATATATATATATATATATATATATATATATATATATATATATATATATATATATATATATATATATATAGTTTCGAACGAATGGTGTTTTTGGGGTCTGGGGACCTCAAAACAAAAATTTATCATGGTCCCGGGCCTAGGTCTTACCATGCCGACTACGGTAATAGATTCTTCCCTATAGGGGAAATTCGCTAAAAAGTGCCAGTTACCAACTTCTTTATTTACTCTCCGATTTGACTGATTTATGGATATTTTATAGCGTTAAACTATTATATGTATAATTACCATATCTAAGTTCAAAATTTATACTTTGTACAGTTTATGAATATATAATCCATACAATATTAAATTTTGTGTTTATGGTCCGATTTGACTGATTTTTGGATGTTATTATCCTAAGCTTATGCATTCAAAAATTCCCCCTACATTTCCCAAATTCAATACTTCAGTCAAATTTAAAAAATGTTGAAAAATATATTACCAATTGCCAACTATTTTATTTATTGTCGATTTAATTTATTTTTGAATATATTATAGCTCCCAACTATTATATATAAAATTACCATATATTATATCCATTAACCCTATACAATCGATATGTTGTTTGTTTTGACACAATCAACCTAAAAACTAACTTTGGTATTTGTGGTCCGATTTGTTTGCAACTTATATCTGGCTGCAACTTGTCTGCAATTTATGTACTGGCTTAGTACATAAGTAAATACAACCTATAATTTCGAAATTTGATTTAAACGATATTTTGTAAATTACTGTCAATTGCAAACTCTTGTATTTACTGTTACTTGTTATAACCTCCCTTATATCTAAAATTACCGTATATTGTTTTCCTTTAATGCAGTTTGTTATAATCAAACTTTGGATTTGTCTGCAATATGTTACTGTCCTAGGCCATTGCATAAGTAAATACCCCATTTCCAAATTCAGTATTACGGTTGGCTTGAAAAAAATAATAAATGCAAGCTTATTTACCATCCGGCTGTTATTTGCCATATTTCTAATACTTTGTATTGTTGTGAGCCTCAATTTGGGGCCCTCTCAACTACCTCTCATTGTAATAATATAATAAGTAATATATATCCACAAAATGTCTGTGGTCAGAAATGTCTAAATTTTGGATATGTTTTGAGCTAATGCATAAGTAAACACCACCTATAATTTCCAATATTTTACAAATTAGACTTATTTACCAACTGGATATGTTGTTACATATTACCAATTCTTAAATTATAGCACCAAATATCTTTGTGATGGCAAAAAATCAATTTTTAAAACCCAAAACAACTACACACAAAACACCAACCTTTTTTTTTGCTTGTTTGGAGTAGTCTTTATTTTATCCAACTTAATTTTATTTTTGTAGTTAAAATCAAACTTCCCACATTCTAGCTCCCTTTCCAGCCAATGGTTGGAGACATTAAGGTTACGAATATTTTCGAATTGTACAATATACATTTTTCTACCCCTACTTGTTTAATAGCGCTTATTAATAATTCCACACCATCTTCCAAATCCTCCAGTCTACTACATACTTTAAATTTAATATTACCTTTAATATCTTGCATTAACATCTCTATGTCTTCTTGTCCAACAAAATCATCCCACACATTGTTATTTAAACTTAGGATTTCTATTCCTTGAAAAGGAATTACCATAAAATGTTGCGGTTCCGTTAGTGTTAAAGCTTGCAAGAGGCTCGTTGGTAGGTAGGTAAATAATGTCCAAATCACCAGTGTATGGCAACACTCTATAACCTTCCCTATTCTTATTTATCTCTATAAACAAAGGTTTACAAAAACCTTTAACATAGTATACACCCCTATCTCCATCCTTTTCTGCCAACACCCCCAGAAACTTGTTTTTATTGTTTACTATAAACGCATACACTATATAATATCCATAATGCTCTAGATCCTTCCAACATCGCAGGAAGTAATCTTTTAATTTATCCTCTCTTTCCCTTATTTCTTGTTCTTTAGCCAACTGAGCTTTGTATTCCTCTTTAACTGCAACATTATTTTATACATATTCCAATTTACGCTTATTACTGTCAATGTCTTCTAATTCCAATTTCCTCTTTTTGGAACACCTTTCCAAGAAAGGCTTGGAAAGTGGCTCTATTTCTTTAATAGTGTACGGGTACAGTTTATTGGTCCGGATTCTTAAAATGTAGGGAGTAAGGTTAGGACCTTCCACTAAGCCTAATTCTTCTAAATTGATGTGTTTAGGTATAGTGGAGAAAGGTGTATTTGATTTTGTAAAATATGTGCCCCCAGATTGTATGTAACACTTATGCTTTACACTTATGGCATCATGAAATTCCTCTATTACTTCCACATAGTTAGTTGGTAAATAGTTAAAGCTAAATGCAGATATAGCACATTTTATTAACTTTTCCCTTTGTGAACTATCTTTTGGCAGTTTTAGTTGTACTCCAGTTATCTCCTTCGTATTACTACTACCCCAATATGCGTGTTGTAATAAATCGTTAAACACCAAACAACAACTATTTTGTAGTTGATTGGCAACTGTCATCCACATCTTATGCAGAGGTACAGCATAGAATGGAGCATTTTGGAAGTACCTTTTGTTGTTTTCTATTAGGTTTAAACAATCTCTTTAAGGTTCAAACCCTTTACCAAAACCAGTTTTCAAAGTTTATTATATGGTTTCCTATACTTATAACTACTCCCGGGCTTGTTTTCTGGCATATAAATTTATTATATATTTTTACCCTGCTATTTACATTATACCATGTTAAACAGCCTTTACTAACATGAAAATTATCTACAATAACATTATATCCATTCTTGTACTCCCCTTGGTAGCAAAAGTGAAAGTTTTCTTTAAGATATTGGCACATTTCCTCTTTACTAAATATTCCAGCCAAATGTAGTGTTACATCAAAATCCATAAGCTAGTACATTTCTTTTTCCAGATCTTGCAGTATCTTTGTAAGGTCTTCCAACACATCCTTAATTTTAACATTTGCAAGCTCTATTTTATAGGGAATTGCTATAGGATCATCGTACTTTAGTTTAATTTGGTCAATATCTTTCTTTATTATTCGTAACACACCCTCGCTTTGGACCCCAGAGGACCTCTCCAAGGAGATTGGTAGTTTGGCCACAACACCATGTCGAGCTAAAGAGAACTTTTTAAATATAGCTCGTAAGTAGCTATTAAACGAGCCACATACAATAAATTTCCTTCTTAACTTTAAATCTCTTCCGAACGTCTCAATCACAATCCGTAACATTGGTTATCTTAACTAACATTATGTTATCACAAAAAGTATCCGTTATGGATGTTAAGTTATTTAATTTTGGTTCGCCCTCGCAAGAGTTTATATTACCCATGTCTGTAAGAAGGTTATTATTACGGAGATTTTCTAATAAAAACATCATACGAAATCTTTCGTTAGTAGGTTTAATTCTATTTCCAAATAAATGGTTAACAAAGTACATTTCTTTTATATAGAAAAAAGTAGCAGAATCATGTAAACAGGACAGATATAATTACACTATAGGCATATAGAGGTTTCTAACATACTCGATGTGTAGGAGTTGTAGAGTAAATAAATGGATATTATATATATAAACAAAGACATAGGCGAGTGCTAAATATAACATATAAGTGGACACCCAGACAGTTCGTCCCAAATGTGTGCAAATATGTTATACAGTGATTGAATAGTCTCAATATAATTAACATATTATAAACTAACGGTTCCATTCCGCATTTGTACCTAAGTTGTCCAAATTCCATAATATTTTACCGTCTATTCTTAGTCTTTGTATACTTAGTATCGTATACTATTAAACCCTGCATTCTTATATTTAACCTGTGCAATTGAGTAATTTATGCATGTATTATAATATGAAATGTTACACATAGTGCTAATATACGAGACTTATATTTAAATGGGCAACTTCTACGTCCATGCTAATCTGTAATATACATAATCTGTTGTGGCAAAATATGTAATTGTTATGTTAAATGTGTTGTAACCAATCCTACATATTATAGCACACTTACTCTATTATGTTATTAAATACAGACACGCTTATTCTACAACACAAATCTGTTGTATAAGCAGTAGAATGTGATTTGTAATTGTTAAGTTTATAAAACAACACAAATGCAGAGACACAGTAAGTAACACACTCCAACGCATTATGACGCGGGCGCAGATACTGGTTTACACCTATTTTACACAACTTTTACAGGTTCTGTCAACTGACACAAAAAAAGTTTTTTTAATTTAGTAAGAAATATATGTAATATAAACAAATTTATTACAATTAAAAATAAGATTTTGGAGGACACAATGTTTTGGCTGTGTTTGGCTAATATATCGGATGTCGTACAAATACTGCCCTTATACGTTTGTCTTAATACACAGTAATAAGCGTAAATTAGAGTATTTGGAAAATACTGTTGCAGTTAAAGAGGAATACAAAGCACAGTTGGCTAAAGAACAAGAAATAAGGGAAAGAGAGGATAAATTAAAAGATTACTTCCTGCGACGTTGGGAGGATCTAGAGCATTATGGACATTATATAGTGTATGCGTTTATAGTAAACAATAAAAACAAGTTTCTGGGGGTGCTGGCAGAAAAGGATGGAGATAGGGGTGTATACTATGTTAAAGGTGTTTGTAAAACTTTGTTTATAGAGATAAATAAGAATAGGGAATGTTGTAGAGTGTTGTCATACACTGATGATTTGGACATTATTTACCTATCTACCAACGAGCCACTTGCAAGCTTTAACACTAACGGAACCACAACATTTTATGGTAATTCCTTTTCAAAAAATAGGAAACCTAAGTTTCCATGACAATGTGTGGGATGATGTTGTTGGACAAGAAGACATAGAGATGTTAATGCAAGATATTAAAGGTAATATTAAATTTAAAGAATGTAGTAGACTGGAGGATTTGGAAGATGGTGTGGAATTATTAATAAGCGCTATTAAACAAGTAGGGGTAGAAAAATGTATATTGTACAATTCGAAAATATTCGTAACCTTAATGTCTCCAACCATTGGCTGGAAAGGGAGCTAGAATGTGGGAAGTTTGATTTTAACTACAAAAATAAAATTAAGTTGGATAAAATAAAGACTACTCCAAACAAGCAAAAAGAAAGGTTGGTGTTTTGTGTGTAGTTGTTTTGGGTTTTAAAAATTGATTTTTTGCCATCACAAAGATATTTGGTGCTATAATTTAAGAATTGGGAATATGCAACAACATATCCAGTTGGTAAATAAGTCTAATTTGTAAAATATTGGAAATTATGGGTGGTGTTTACTTATGCATTAGCTTAAAACATATCCAAAATGTAGACAGTTCTGACCATAAACATTTTGCGGATATATATTACTTATTATATTATTACAATGAGAGGTAGTTGAGAAGGCCCCAAATTGAAGCTCACAACAATAAAAAGTATTAGAAATATGGCAAATATAACAGCCGGATGGTAAATAAGCTTGCATTTATTATTTTTTTCAAGCCAACCGTAATACTGAATTTGGAAATGGGGTATTTACTTATGCAATGGTCTAGGACAGTAACATATTGCAGACAAATCCAAAGTTTGATTATAACAAACTGCATTAAAGGAAAATAATATACGGTAATTTTAGATATGAGGGAGGTTATAACAAGTCTAACAGAAAATAAAAGAGTTGGCAATTGACAGTAATTTATAAGATAACGTTAAAATTAAATTTCGAAATTATAGGTTGTATTTACTTATGTACTAAGCCAGTAATATATATAAGTTGCAAACCAATCGGACCACAAATACCAAATTTAGTTTTTAGGTTGATTGTGGCAAAACAAAAAACATATCGATTGTATTATAGGGTTAATGGATATAATATATATGGTGATTTTAGATATAATAGTTGGGGGCTATAACATATCCAAAAATAAATCAAATCGGACAATAAATAAAGAAGTTGGCAATTGGTAGTATATTTTTAATTTTTTTTTAAATTTGACTGTAGTATTGAATTTGGGAAATGTAGGGGGAATTTTTGAATGCATTAGCTTAGGATAATAACATGTTCAAAAATCAGTCAAATCGGACCATAAACACGAAATTTAATTTTGTATGGATTATATATATATCAACTATTCAAAGTATAAAATTTTGAACTTAGATATGGTAATTATACATATAATAGTGTAAGGCTATAACTTATCCAAAAATCAGTCAAATTGGACAGTAAATAAAGAAGTTGTCAATTGGCACTATAGTATTAAAAAAAATATTTTTTAACTTGACCGTAATAGTGAATTTGGGAAATGTGAGTGGAATTTAATAATGCATTATCTTAGGACAATAACATATCCAAATTGCAGGCAAAACAGACCATAAACACCAAAGTTAGTTTTTTAGCATGATTTTGAAAATTAATTTTAAAAAATATAGAGGAGGGAAGGGGATTGGGAAAATGTATTTAATATAGGCATGGATCGGGTACTAGTAAAGGCCAAAAAGTAAATTTGTGTAGGGTAGGATCGGGTGTCGGCTCAAAAACTGATCCCCATAAGAATAACATGGGAAAAAGTGCCGATTACGCCCCCTCTTTGCCAGTTTGCCTCTACTAAGTTGTTTTTTAATTTTAATTTTAGTATTTTAAGTAACCT
This sequence comes from Allygus modestus, assembly GCA_963675035.1. Classification (NCBI taxonomy): domain Eukaryota; kingdom Metazoa; phylum Arthropoda; class Insecta; order Hemiptera; family Cicadellidae; genus Allygus; species Allygus modestus. The sequence continues at coordinate 391,015,735 of OY776111.1, forward strand.
CCGTACTTTACGAATTTCCGATGCAAATATGTGTGTCGCACTACTATATAAAGCTACTTACCAAGTTTCAAAAAAATACATTAATAAATAAGAAATATATATCATTTTATTTATTCTCCATAAAAATAACATTCGGGCTGAGGACGCAGATTTGCTGTAACGAGGAAGAGAATAATTTTTCTGCAATTATCATTATAACTCGACCAGGTAAAGCTACATACCAAGTTCTACGAGTTTTAGCAACGAGTTTTAGGTTCATAACTAAGTGAGATATGAAACGTTACTTATTCTCCATATAAATAACATGGGGGCAGAGTATGGAGGTTCGCTGCAATGGGGACAGTAACAAAAACTTTTTTTGTGAAAATATCAATATACCACAACCAGTTGAAGCCACTTACCAAGTTTTATCAACATAAATTCATAAATAATCAAGATATAAAATTGTATTTATTCTCCATAAGGATAACATTGGGCAACGTACTGTATTTAGCACTTTGAATATCTCTGCAACGGTTGGACGACTAAAACACCAAAATTATTGTTTTTTAGAGCTAAAGCTTATTGGTAAAAAGAAATGTTAAGTTTTCAGTAAAATTATTTGAGGAAACTCTAAAAATCTTTTCCCCATAAGATTAACAAGGGAAATTTTATGAACAGGTTTTTTTACTTTTCTCCGCAACCACCTAAACTAGGTTAATGATTCAAAATACTAAATTTGTTATTTTATTAAGTTATATCAAATTGCTATATCCAAAATTGAGTGTTTTTAAAATTTTAGGGTCAAAAATGCAAAAAACTGATTTTTGGAAAATTATTAACCTCCATAAAACCCCCTTTTTTAATGCATGACTGATAGGGAGATTGTTATAATAAGTTTATATTTACCGAATAAAATCAATTTAAATATTTTAAGTTTCCTTGGTAATCTTGCAAATTACATCAAATAATAGAAGTAAGACTCTTGAGCTTGGGCCCTCCAAGATATATTTGAAAACATAAAGCCAAGGGAGCTCTCGTCTCAGACAACATGCTGTGGTTTGCATGTGTGTATTGACGTTCTCATTCACACACACAAACCACAGAGTTTTCTGTTTGGTAGATGGATACTTACCGTTGTTAAAAAATATCCTTTTATAACAACAAAGTTAATGAATTCGTATGGGTTTGGAGAAAAAGGGATTCAGTATGATACTGAAATATGTTCGGTCCTTTACCTCAGCATAATACAAAAACAAATCCACTGGTCTCGTAAAACTTGACTCCAGTTTTGCATGGCGGATGTTATTGATTACGAAAGTTATATTCATTATGTTAGCCTTGTAGATTGTATAAAAAAATATTGAAAACTAATAAAATATTGGCATATAACTTTTGTTCTTAATCAGTTTTAACGTTTACCAATTTAAAAACACGCTAGTCTAACTATTTACTTTAAAACTGTTTGGTTAATACTTCATTCTTAGTACTATTTCAAATTTTTTAGTGTAATATTAGTTATAACTCAAAATAAAACTATAAAATTATATTTGATGTCCATATATCAACGTTCCCTAACCCTACTACTCAATATTGCAGCGTTTGCTTTGTTCCCTTCTCTAAGCTATCTAAGTATTATACTTTATGGCATTTTAGAAATGTCGTACAAACGTAAATAACATTTTTTAAATGTATATTTTTATATTTTTGTGCTTTATAAAATAAGGGTCAGGAATGTTAATAAAAATGTACTCATTGTCAACATAAGATATATATAGTCAAGTTGTATATATTGGTTTATATTCTTTATACAAATTGAAGATCGAAATTTGTCATACACTTTCGATCATTGTATGAGCACTGTATGAGCCTCGTGTCTGAGACTCAGTTGTATCACAGATACGGTGACCACTCAGCAGATTGAGACTGCAGCCCTTCTGATACGACAAGAACCACGACCTCAACAGTCCAACAATATGGGTGGTGGTAAGATTCATGCACCTCTTGAAGTATCAAAATATATTCGTAGTTCGATTTAAATCCAATTATATATATTTACCGGGTATACAAGAAACATGAGAATATGTTATACAATGTTTACGCTCTTAATATTATTATTTATACAATAAACATAAAAATTTATCCAAATAATTGAGGAGTTTATTACATATAACAGAAAGAATATATTACACGATTTCAAAAGACATTTATGTATAATGGTATATTGTAGTGATTATTCACAGCAAGTACATAATATCTTTATTTCCGTTAACTAGTTAAGTGAACACAATGGATTCGTCAATTTATTTTGCACCCCACACCTCCATTGAATATTATATGATTAAATACCCCCGTAGCAGAAAACCTGCATTCTCAGCGAATTCCTAATGCATATAAATTTATCTTAATGCCACATAAAGCCACATATCAAGTTTCATCAATATACATTCATAAATAAACGATTTATGACATTTCAATTATTCTCCATGAGAATGAAATGGCGGCTGAGTATACAGGTTTGCTGAAATATGGGAAATATGAAAACACTAAAAATGGGTTTTTATACAAATATTAATATAACTCAACTAGGTAAAGCCACATACCAAGTTCTATTAATTTATGTTCTTAATTAAAGGAGATAACACTTACTTATTCTCCATAAGACTAACATGGGGCTGAGTATGGAGGTTTGCTGCTACGGCAACTATCGGCCAAAAATGGGTTTTTGTGCAAATATCAATAGACAATAATGAAATGAAGCAATATACCAAGTTTCGTCTGGATAAGTTGATAAATAAGCGAGATATACAATTTTTATTTTCCTCCATAAGAATAGCATTGGACAACGTACTGTGTTTAGCACTTTCAATATCTCAGTAACCAATTGACGTAAAGCAACGTTTAAAACACCAAATTGTGCGTATTTAAACAAAATAATTTTACTTTTTCAAAACATATATGTAAAAAACTCAAAGAACCCATTTTTGGGGAACAAAAGTCCCCTAAAATACCCTTTTGGATAGGCCGATCCGTCTGGTTTTCGAACTTACAATCATAAATGCTGCTTTACACATTTGTACTAAATTTAATCAAAAATCGGACCATTTTTACGAGAGTTTTCGCTGCCACGGACACACACACACACACACACACACACACACACACACACATATATATATATATATATATATATATTTAAATATATATATACGGTTTCGAAAGAATGCTGTTTTTGGGGTCTGGGGACCTCAAAACGAAAAGTTATCATGGTCCCGGGCCTAGGTCTTACCATGCTGACTACGGTAATAGCTTCTTCCCAATAGGGGAAATTCGCTAAAAAAATTATTAAATTGTATTGTTTGTATCAAATTTGGTTGTTCAAGCGAAGGTTAACCACATCAGCACATAAACAGAAGTGCCACACACAAATCTAAATAGTTCTTTCGTGAAGGTTTGGTTTTAGTTACTGAAAACCATGAATTAAACACACATTAAAGAACCATTAATTAACTTGGCTGGTAACATTTATTTTAGCATTAAAGTCCGCACACACAATATCTACCTTTCCTGGTCTGTTCACAATAAAAGTTGGGTAATTAACAGCACTAGATTATGTTAATTGTACCAGTAAGAAAAGTTATTGTACACGATTTACACTAAGTTATTTATATTCTCTGATTCATTTTTACCAAATTCCATTAAACAAACAAATCAACGTTCTATTTTAGTCTTATTTGTTAAAAACAACAGAAAGTGAAATATATCTGTTTTTTTTTCATTTATGTATAGTGAAATTAATAACAACCCGCTCTTTATTTCCTTGATGTTAATAATCCTTGGCTTTAGAGATAATAAAGATATGTTTATTTGGTAAAAATCTTCACTATATAAAACACTAACAGTGAAATTGTCTCAGAAATAGTAGATTATTTTTAGTAGTTGAAGCAAAAACATCTCAGTTTCAAGAACATGTTGAGTTAACAATGTACAAGAGAAGCTGTAAGGTAAAACAAATAAACATTGCACACCCTGAACACACAATGCTCCTGGGGCCTCTTGGACCACAATTGTGTAATGTTTACAATGCCCCATCACTACGTCTAACAACTAGTAAACTTGGTACCGGGACGTTCTTTGAAAATTTACCGGGCTGAAAACGTTTGTGGATCTAAATTATAATTCATTGTAAAATAACTAATAGTTAAATGACGGTTTCATTTCAAAGTGTATTGTATCAAATATATATTTTTATTTCAGTTGGATTCTTAGTTGTAAAAAATACAATTGGTGATATTATAAAAAACGATACTGTCTTATAATTGGCTTGACTTATCAAGCTCATAAGTTCAAAACCTGTGAATTCCCTAAGCCTAAATGTCTTCTAAATTGTCATTGCTGTTTTTATTTAAGATGAACACATTACAAATGTTTAGCCTTTGTTGGACTTATGGGCAAAAGCATTTATATTGCAACGAAAGTTACTTATTTACAATCAATAAAGAAACAAAATAATACTAATTGTTTCATGTTTTAATAATGTATGCTTGTATAATATATTTTTTAATGGCTTTATAAACATTGAAGTCCTGTAATATTCCAATTGTAGTGTAACCGTTCAACTTACCTGCTTACATATAGACCTCAAAAAACTAGGTTATATTATTGTTTTTTAATAACATCAACAAATCAAGCCGACGCAGAAGACATATTGACCAAAAGATCACTTCAGCCAACTGCCCGAAATAATCAGGTGTTGAGATCATCGAGATATGAAAACCTATCTATCTAATTAATAAAATAATCATAATTAAAAAATCTAAAATATTATTTAAATTAAAAAAATTATTCAAAATCTATTTAAATATTAGGGAATAAAAATCTGGGGTAATATTATAAAATAAGCAGACCTTGTTATAGAATAAGTCTTAATGCAAGATATTCTGTTATTACTTACCTGTTATACAAGTTCATATTTGAACGTCATATTTATGACAGGGGTGTAAATAATTTAAAGTAATTTCAACTAAATTCCATGAGTCTATGTTTATGCGCGAATTTAAATACTAAATATACATAAGTAAAGATACTATTTCATCCTTTACCCTGGATGTTCCAATATGTGAAAGTGTAACCATATAAATCAATTGTTATATTAAAAATTGGTGAAAACAAAAACCAAAACACTAAAAGTTTTGATACAACTACCAAAAAGTCGTAAGTTTTATTTCAGGAAAATTTACAAGAAATAAGATACCAATAACCCATGGACATTGACGAATGGAATATCTAGAGGAATACGAACTTCAACTTCAATCAATTTGGTAACAGCTAATCAAAATTTCAGCATATCTCCAAGACTTCAGATTAAATAAGAAAAAAATAAAATTAAAAAAAAACCATATATGTAATTAAATTACGAAATTAAATTTGGTATTTTCGAGGAAAACTATTGAGGGAAAACATATTATTTGATTTCTGATGAAATTTTTATTATTGTTGCAATTTATATGGACATAAAGGTAATACATCAAATGCACCCTTAAGGCAAAGGACTATGACCCTGAATAAGATCTTGAATGTAAACCCTGTGTAACGAGTTATTAGCCGAGGAACGTTTTTAACGATCAATTTAACTAATGTTGAAATATGAATGTATTTAAATAGCAATCTTGAAAGAAATTTGATTAAAATTTGAAATTATACTGAAATGTATGTTTGATTTATGAGTTACGTGTGGACCTTATGTGAATAATAATATCGTATAACGAATAAAGTGGTAGGTAGTAGTAGTGACATTTGTAAAAGCCAACGTAATAACTAACCTGCCAGTTAGACTTACTATCGTCTTGATAAGAATCCTCACTAAAAATAGTTTACTTTAATATACTTCAGAGCGAAAGCCATTTTGAGACATAAAGATACATGATATCACTATCCATGTAGTTTAAACGAAGCATCTTCTTTATACGTACGACATGGATACAATTACAGTTATTTTTAATGTGATCACGTTGTAAAAATAAACGTGGTCAAACTTCTTAGAAATATTTAAAGAATTTAGTAATATTATATAATACGATACAATATTTAGATTAGTATGTGGAATGAGATTCACTGAGCTATAAAAATAAAATATCGATCATTTGAACTAATTAAAATAGAATCTAGTTTTCTTTGTTTGTTTAAGATCTCGCTCGTATTGATGTGATATTTATATTGCATGGAATCCCCTATTAATTTTTAATTCAAGGAAAATACACTTATATGATTATAATATATTTTTGATTCTAACTATAAAATATAGATGGTAGTTCTTACAGACTGGAATATTAAATGAACATGAGATGACTCAGGCATTTTGCGAAATAGGTTGTTAAAAAATAGTGCTATTTGAACTAGTGACACTTATTTACTACACTATCTTTAACAAATGAACTTTTCCTAGAATAAGCCCACATACCATATCCTCATGTACTTGAGCCTGATAATAATAAAACAATTAAAAAGTGTACAATTTCTAGATATGAATTTAAATAAAAACCAACGTTAATGTGAGCATAAACTTACGTGAGTCTTATAGACGATCATTAACCTAAACTCATAGTTTAATATTTGCAAAAAAAAAACAAATTATATTTAAGTATATAGAACAACATTTCCGGTGAGAAAGTAAAATAACAAATCAAATTTTCAGAATATCTTTGAGTACGCTGTCAAGGATAGAAATAACAAAGGAAATTAATTTATATGCTAATAGAACAGTGTGGCATAGGATCTGAACATAAACAAATGTAAAACCACGTCGTGGCTGGTTATACTTATTGTAAGTCTCAATATTTAGAGACAATTCAAAGGCATGGTAAATTACTTTAGATTACCTGGCTATTATGAAGTTTATATGATACGTTTTCTATCAAACATTTCAAACCAACACACACTTACACAACATAAAGGTGACTCATTTATCTGATACTGAAACAATATAACCTAATAGATCACTAATAAGAGGTCTCAATATTTTACTTTGAGGTTTAATAATGCAACCTTCCCTAGTAAAAAAATACAGTTTTCTGGCCCAGATCTGGGCACTTCCAGAATTTGCTAGAACTGTCCAGATCTGGGCCAGAACACGCCTGAACCCCAGCGGCTATTCTGACTCATTAGGATGGAGTGGGATATACAAATTACCAATAGTCTACAACTACACGACTCGTACAATACTTAAGTTTTATTTTTTTAAGCGAATCTACTTGTGCACATCACTGCAATAAAAGTAATAAAAGTTGGAACAAATTCATTTGGTTCATTTGATTTATATGTATCTATTCTTGCCATGTAATATGATAAACTGGCATAAAATTAATCTATATTTAATATAATTATAATGTTAATAAGATACAATAATATTATTAAGATAATTAATATTAAAATAATTATAACTGGGTACCCTTAAATTTTTTTTAAGATAATAACATAAATATAATACAATGTTAATTTAATTTATACAACAATTAACCAACCTTGATCCAACAATATTAACAATATTAAAAGACGATTGCTCCACAGATTTTGACCGTTTTGAGGATATAATCCCGGCCCGAAATAATCCCGAGGTAAAATAAATTCTGCCCGAAAACGGGATTATTTTTCTAAAAAAATCCCGTAATTTCGGAACCTGTCCAACCGTAATCATGAGCTAAGGAACAACTATACGAGCTTTCTGTCAAAGTAAGGGCGTGCGGAACTAAAATTCCCTCTAGCAAATTGATCATCACACTTCTAAGATTACAAGAAATTGACTCCCTTGGCTGACTGGCGCCCTAGCCAGCTGCAGCCTGTCAGCCTAATGGTTAACCAGGCCCTGGTTTTCACTCGTGCAAACCACTGTATTTCATTGTCATTGACTTGTGAGTTTGATAGCAACCCTTTTAATTGTTTATTAAGAATTACTATCCTCCTCCTATTAATTGGATAATCGAACGAAGTGAAGTTTATCCTTATACATAACATTACTGCTTGGACTGGTAAGAGAATCAACTCAACTGGCGTGTCTGTGACCAAAATAACTCGATAACGCCTCCACAGTTAAACTTCAAATTTTCCAGATAAAATTAACAGTACAAAATCTCGGTCGAGTTCGTTATTCAGATAATTTCATTCAGTATTACTAACATTATCTTAAAACCAAATTTATGTTGTTCTCCATAAGAATAACACTGGAAGCCAATTTAGTGGTACTTGAATCGTTAAAATTTAGCCGACGTCTATGTTTCAACAACAGGGTATACTTTTTTATACTGATAACAAAAGGTTTTCATATAAGAGAGATAAATCGAAGTAAATTTTTAAGTAGGGAGCATAATTATTATTTTATAAAATTATTAAGCTTACGTTATTCCAAAAATATCCGTACAGTTAATTTTCCCTTAGTATGCCTACTCTGTGTAAATATCGTCAGTCGTCAGAGGTGACGATTTAAAAGTGGCAGATGACGCGTGTGGCAGATCAAAAAGCACAAAATACATGACTGTAGATACTGAAATATTAACTTAACTTATAAAATAGTTTGTTTTATTACAATTAGTAATATTGTGATTGTAATGTGTAAAAAGTACAAACCCTCAATTCTTCTAGAAAGCTTTGATCAAGTTAGTCACAGTAAGCGACCAACCTTAAATTTATTTTGTAGGACAATTATTTGCTAGCTTTTGACTAAATTAATAATAACAATACTCTACATTACCTAAAATACATTACCAGTAATGTCGTAGCTTACCACAATAAAATATATAGACTATTCCAACCAAACAGCCTTTTTCGGAAGGTTATCTTGAATGATTTGACATAGCCTAGGGTTGGATCACAGTAAGAGTAAGCCGACATTAAACTGGTAATAAAAGTGTTGTAAAATACTTTAAACACATTACCAGAAACGTAGTGAACCAATTTATACAACATTGCCTTCAATAAAAACAAGTGATAAATGTATGAATATTTTTCTACGGATAAAAGGTTAGGTCTGCGACGGGATCCGATCCTAAGACCTTTCGCTCTGAGAGCCAGTGCGATACCCACCGAGCTATTGCGTTAAGTGTTTTTTTTCGGGGAGAAGAGACTTTGACTATAGCTATATAGACGTAAAACCTGGATTCTGGTGGCAGTTAAATGATACCGGAATGTATTCTGATGATGTTACAAAAATCAGATCTTGAATTTTTTATGAGACCCGATTTAAGTTTGATCATGTGTTTCGATTATCCTTAACGCGAGGAATGAGCGTACACCTAGTTATCATACTAACTAATCAACTATCTGTATAGCTATTTAATTACTAATTCCCAATTAGATGATACAAAATTTTAAATAATATTTGTGTTTAACATTTCATGCATTGTTATCATTTCATAACTTTTTTCCCAAGCCATTCCCAGATTTGGCTCAGAAATCTCCAGATATGGCCCAGACATCCCCAGGTATGGTCCAGACATACCCAGCTCTGTTTCAGATCTGGCCATACAATATTTTTTCACTAGGGTTAAACACTGCTCAATGAAGACATTTTTACTGTATCATGTATATATAAACCGGGCCAATTTCAATGCAAGCTTTAAGTTGATTGTAAAATGGTCTATAGTATTTTGAAGTAAATACAGTCGAAGTATAAAAACACCAACAAACTTTTGCCTGAAATCTAACACTGGTTGTATCCCTTGATAACAAAGTAATAAAATGAACAAAGGAGAATATAATTTGTTATTGTAGGTTCCTGAACGAGAATGGTTGTATTACGAAGCGCTTTTGTTACGATGGTGGCCTCATTTCCTGACTGGAATTACAGGTCTGATCCTGCAGGTACCAACATATTATCTTAGATATTAATTTCTACAAATATTTTTTGTATTATTATATTTATTTTCTCAATAGATACTAGCTTTTTGGAAAACAATCTGCAAAACTGAATACGTGAGGTATCAATTTGTAAAAAATCATCATTTTTAATTACTTTTAACTCTTTGTGAATTACACATAGCGTTTTAAGTGGTTGTCTTAGAGAATTTCTCCTTTAGGGAAGAATCTATTACCGTAGGTCTCATGGTAAGACTTAAGCCCGAGACCATGACAACTTTTTGTTTTGAGGTCCCTAGATGTCAAAAACACTATTCGTTCATATATATATATATATAAATATATATATGTGTGTGTGTGTGTGTGTGTGTGTGTGTGTGTGTGCGTTTTTGCCCGTGTAACTTGAGTAAAAAAGTCCGATTTCGGTTAAATTTGGCCAAAATGTGTATAGTAACATTCATGACTTTAAGTTCGAAAACCATAAAAATTATACCATGGGAAGGGGGCTTATGGGAGTTTGAAATTTTACAAAAATCAGTTTTTTTTCATTTTTAACCCTAAAACTTTTAAAACACTCAATTTTGGGTTTTACCATTTTATAGAGCTTAGCAAAACAAATAATATATTATCTTGAATTATTAACCCAGGTCAAGTGGTTGCGGAGAAAATAAAAAAACCTCATCATAAAATCTCCCATGTTAATCTTATGGTAAAAAGGTTTTTTGATTTTCCTCAATTTATTTTAACGTAAACCCCACTTTTGCTTTTACCAACCAGCTCAGCTCTACAAAACAATCATTTTGGTGTTTAAATTGTGATTCTACGTCCAACCATTGCAGAGATATTCAAAGTGTTACACACAGTAGTTGTCCAACGTTATCCTTATGGAGAATAAATAATATTTGATAAATCGATTATCTATAAATGTATATTGATGAAACTTGGTATGTGGCTTCACGTAGTACTGGTATATTGATATTTAACAAAAATTGATTTTTTGTTGACTATCCCCGTAGCAGCAAACCTTCATACTCAGCCCTAATTTTATTCTTATTGAGACTAAGTAAAGTTTTTGATCTCCCTTAATAATAAACATAAATGAATACAAATTAGTATGTAGCTTAACCTTGTTGAGTTAAATTGATAAGTGCACAAAAAATATTTCTTCCATTTCTTTTTGCAGCAAACCTACGTACTCAGCCCTAATGTTATTCTTATGGAGAATAAATAAAATGCTATAGGTCCCTTATTTATATTTGTATTGTTATGAGACTTGGTAAGCTTGGTGGTTTTATGTGGTAGTGAGCAACATATGCATGCATTGTAAATTCACTAAGTACGCAAGTTTGCTGCGACGGGGGTATTTATTTAAATCATTCCTAAAAATATAAATAAGATACAAGTTTACTATAAACAGTTTATAAGCGTTTACAAGTGATTATTAAATCTGATTGTTCTATTAAAGTTTGCTGGTGATATGTAAACACAAGCAAAACAATGTATGCCGGCTTCCCAGGAATATTGCATTATCCGTAATGTTTGTTTTATCTAAAAAGTGACATATACAAGATAAACCTAACATGTATATAGCATGGTTAAGGTTAAGTTCAGCTTTAAAATTAACTTTAACGTGTCAGAACATATAAGCTAAAGCACTAATTTAAAATATGCTTGGTTAAATTTGTGTTTTATACTTCAATCTAAATAAGCCCTCCTTGTATTACAAACTGATTGACATGTATAAAGTATTTCCAAACTCTTCTCATAGAAACTTCATAATATCGTTCCTGGATTATACAAACATAAATGTTTAGGTAGGTTATAGCATACATCGCTTCACTTTCCACCTGTATATTTGTATATTTTGTATTAAATTCATGTCATATTTGGAATAATATGAAATATTTACTTCCATTATTTTAAATTCTTGTTAGAGGCAAATGTTATATTTAACTTGCCGTTCCAAGCTTATAATGCTTTAAAATGAAGTAGTTCATTATGATAATTTTGTTGGCTTGTTCTCCATGTACAACTGATTATAAATCAGCTGCTGATTGAGTTTTGCCCGTATATTTATAGTAGATCCTTAAATTCCGAAAGTCTTAGCTGGTTTTTCGGGTTTTCTTCTGCGGAATGTTGTCGCTTACATGTTCAACTTTTTATATTTTTTGTACTAGTTTTCATTTGTTGATTACTTATATTACTCCGCCTGTTGTATATTTTAAGAATGGAACAATTTAAACTACATTTAAAACTCCAGCAGTAAAGTTAAGTAAATAGTTAAAAAACATTCGAAAACAGAGATAAACGTTAGATTGGATAGACATTGAAAAGTGCTCACTTGGTAACAATATATCTATAAATATTTAATTTGATGTCATCTCTGAATATACATCATTCATGTTTAGTTGTTTCTTTCTCATAAATGAATGCCTTGAGGACATCACATATGTTATTTATTTAATTTAGTTATTACATTTACACATTGTATAAACAGTTAATATGATTTAAAAGCAACTTTAAATGCCACTGGATTTATTTTGAAGTCAATAACAAAACCTTCCATTGCGTGATAAAAAAATATAGTAAAATTATCTACTCATATAACTTTTTTGACAAATCAGCCTTGAATTTATACGACTTGTCAAACTGAATTGTCAATGAATAGTCATTCAGAATGAATTACATCCAAGCATACATTATCCGTAAAAATCTTTTATATTTACCTATTGGGTTACCATACCGCTAAGGGACTCGGGATACAAAACATTATTTGTTAAACAAACACTTATTGTCTGAAAACAACTAAGTAAAATAGGACGTTCTCTATACGTTTTTTAATTGTTAGATTTTGTTGCAGCTTAAGCCATGTGTTTCTCTCTCTAATTGGTATTAATCAGACTATTAAATGTCTTATTAATTAAAGTTGGAAATATGTTTAATTAATTAATGGAATTTAATTAATATGATACATTTTAAAGTAAGTTAGAAGATTAATTTATATTTTCTGTGTTAGACAAGTTCTTTATCATCACATAACCAATTATATATTTTACATTTTATTTTCTTCAGAGTGATTAAATTATAATAATAATAATAAATACTAATAATTAATCCAAACGATGTTATATGAAATCACTATAGGGTAATTTTTTTACCATTTTAACACTTAATATAATTTTACATTTTTTATTTACTTTATTTTACCTCAATAATTTAAAATCTCGAACGAATTCAGCTATTGCATAGCTGTATTGCAGGCACGTAAAGGAACTCAAAGACTTTTGAAACTCCCGGGGCAGATCTTGACATTGCTTTGAAACTTTCTTTATTGGTAATTTAAATTATATTTTAGATATATGTTCATGGTCCAACTAGATATCAATCCATTTAATTGTCCTTCATTAAAACTAAGGCAGGATTTTGGTGGGACATGTTTCAACTTATGATTATGTTGTTTTAATACAACTCATTTTCGTTAAATAACATATATCAGTGTCATAACAAATCTCCCTGGGTATACTGTCAATTCATGGGTATATAGCTGTGAACATAAGACAATTTACAACAACTCGTTTTGCGTTTAGGCCTATGACACACCACTAATGTTATAATTGCATTTATCTGATTTCTTGCAACCTAGGTATTTGCATGTTTTGACTTTGCAAAAATAACCTTTTAATGTTAGGTTTAATCAAATTAGGTTTTGGGCTTACCGGTTCTCTATTATTATTACTAAAACAGTTGTCGTTATACTGAGCTAAATGAGCTTCTCGTTAACAAATGGAATAAGGCAGACTAATATAAGACTTAATTTAATAATGTTTACGGAGAATTTGTGTTATCCTTATGGCTTTCTTTTTTAAAAACAGAGATTAAGCTTTCTATTCATATATTTAAGTACTACTAGTTGTCCTGTTGCTCCGAATCTGAGCAAGTTTGTAACCAACGGAAGGTTTCTTCAGTTGTAAACAAAAGTAACAAAACATCTGATATTAAAATGGATAATAACAACGTACTTTCAATCAACATCCGCTGTCAATAGTGCCACTGTTCCGAAAATTCAGCCCTTTACTGTGTTAATGTGATGCCCTGTCTTATAATTCTGAGACTATTGGCAAATCTACGTAAAACTACTTTTAATTTGGCACCTCAAACGTTAAATTCCTCCAGCCGTTATAAATTTATGTAAAAACCCCTAGCGTATTAATTTATAGAAGATATAATCTGAGTGGTTATTATTTTAAACTAGTAACCCAGGAATATGAATGGACTACTGATTGATATTTGATTAACTCTACGACTTATTCAGACCTAGGTGCATCTTCAGATTGCTATTTTGAAAACTTTATATATCAATAGTGAATTTTAGGATAAATAAATATAAGTAACATATTAGTAACATATCAGATAAGGAAATACTGCATAACATAATTTTAGATTTGAAGGATTGGAGGCATCATCATAAGGCAAGTCTCCCAAAGGAATATTGTAAAGCCACCTGAAGGGGACTGCAGGAATGGGAAAGGTTCGACAAGGACAGCATGTCATCACCAAAGGGAGATAAATTCAGGCCACAACCTATCCAGCTCTTGGCTTAGTGGAGAATTCCTGGTTAATACGCTCTTCAAACCGGATGAAGGGCAAGAACTTCCTTTCCAGAAGGGACTTCAAAACTGGATTCCAGAACCCAGAGTCCTGTTCTGTTTTGCACTCTAGCCTGTTAAGACTTTAAAAGTTTAGGAGCCTTTCTTTTCAGTCAGCCCCCCCCCCAACACAGGTGGTGTGGTATAGAATTGGAAAATGTATCTACTACGTGCTCCTAGGGCTCAAACTTACCTGATAACTTTCTCAACTGAGAGTTCCAGATTTAAAGAAAACAGTCCCGTAAAAACGAGGGACTACAAAGAAAGTGAGTGAAATGGAAGCTGTTCACACTGGATAATCAAAATGACTTACCAATACCAGACGCAGTAGCTCAGAGGTAGAGCGCTGGCCCCGCATGTCAGTCGTGGTCAAGCGTAGGTTCGATCCTGGCTGACTGTTGTGATAATTTTTCACGAGCAATCAAAATGTGACTTAATGCCATTACGTTACCTCTAATCGCAGTCTTTGGACCCACGCAGGCCCTATTGGCCTATAGCGATGGGCAATTGAGGTTTTTGTTTAAAAATATACCGTGACAAATTGTGTTTGTTGTACTTTCCAATGTCGACCTCAAAACTGGCATAGACCAGTTTGAGAGCAGTTAAGTTACAAAACTACTGGTTAGTCATAAGAGTCGGTCAGAAAACACAATATAATGCCACAGAGATAAGAATGATCCTACAAAGAAAGTGATTGAACATCACCAAACCTCAAAATTATCTACTAAATCAATAGTTACATTGACTGTTCATTTATTATTATTAAAACCACCACTAAATAAAATATAGGGTTTTCATTAAACTTACTTACCTTGAATTATGTTACTTATTATACAGAATTATTAAAAACTTTATAATATGAATGTAAAGACTGAATAAAAGTTCAAAAGTCTAATGAAAGGAGTGAGTTGTACATAACGTGATTTGTGTAAACTAAGCTAATATAGCAAAACAGTCGGGACGATTAAAATATCTCGTATTAAACAGTAACGATTGTTTCAGCGCCACAGCAATATTTAAGCCAAACAATAATTTTTTATCAGGTTTTAAAATAATGCGATTCATTTATTATATATATTACAACATATAATGCTAGATATTACTAATTGAATTTCCTTTATACCGTTGTATTTTTCTTCTGTCAATTCACCTAATGTATGCCTATAATTTATACATGCTTTTTTTGTGTTAGACCGTTGTTATAATTAATGCAAATAATTTAGGGATCATATTTTATTAGTTTTAAAACCATTGTCCTACTACTTGATTTAAATTTTTATAAAAAAGAACATATTGGAACAAAAACACATTTTGAACAAATTACATATATAATAACTTTCCATATTGTTCAGTCTGCTTTAATAGGATTATTTATTTGGATTTTTAATTAGATTGTCATCAACCTAACGCAAGGAAAAAACCATTGTCCCTGTGTAATGTAATAACTCGATATCACAATAAGATTAAGATCCATCTTTAAAGTTTGGCAAAGGTTCACAGTATCTTTCTGTTCTTAACAATAAAAAAATAAATGAGCCTGGGGATAGGATCCAATAATGTGTATATATTATTATGTTTATTTGTATCAAATAATACTCTATAACAACAGCACACAGCAATATAAATACTAAATTTTACATTACATAAATCAATTGTAATTATTATCTATATTGTTGATTTATGTAATGATATATACCTTATATTAGTAGAACAAAAATTTAAAGTAGACAAATATTTAACGTTTAATATTCACAGAATCGAAAACAATTATAATTGACCCTTAGGAGCAAATCAGGTAACGCACCATTTAAATTGACCCCTGATAAACATAATTTTTTTAGTTGAAGAACCACTCTAGTATTAATAAATGAACATCTATAATATTAGATTTAATGGGAAAGTAAAGGACGTGGTCCTTTCAATTTCTTGTTGCAGAAGAAGTTTTACTCGCAGCGGAAATATCAGTTATATGAAATGAAGAAAACTTTAAAATTTCCCATAAAAAATGCCACTTCCCAATTGATACAGAAGTAAAAATATCCTATGGCTAAAATAATCAATTAGGTGAATAAATAACTAGTGATGGTGAGATCCATTATTGTTAATGGATAACCTTAATCGAAGGTTACTGTTGATAATTATTTCTTCGAAGTTGCAAATGCGTTACGAAAATATGTTCTAACAGTTCCCTCTATTCTTTGGCTTTTCATTTTAAGTAAGCATAAATTGTGATTAAGTTGAGTTGATAAATGTTCAGTATTAAATAAAATATACTAATTGCCTTTTCATGTGTATTAATAGTATACCTTTTGAACTAGAGAACTCCAATATAGAATATTTTACGAAAAAAAATAGTTGTAATACTATAAAATGTGATATTTCTCGAATTAAAGGATATTTCATGACACGTCCGTGACTAAAATAAATCATTGAAAATTTGTTTAAACCTAATTAATTTATTTGGTCAAATCAACTATTTTAGTGGTAAACATTGAACTTAAACTTTTTGCAATGTATAATATCTAAATGATAATTAAACCGTCCTTAAGTACAATATTTATTATTATTACAGTTAAATAAGATTGAACTAGTATGTAAACAAAGTATAAATAATTGTTCAACCATGTTATACAATGTGACAGTGGAGATGAACAAAACCAACATAGATATGACACCATACAATGTTTAGTTGGAGCACGCAACTGGTATTGTAGTTTTGAGAAAACAACTTGACGTTTTCACTGTATAGCATTAAAGGGACTAAAAATATATTTGATACATTTTTAGAAGCCATCTTGGATAGTAAAGGAAATGATGGAATAGTACAGAAGAAAGTGGCAAGTTAATAACAATTAGGTGCAGAAAAATTACAACATAGAAAAGATAAGATAAAAGAACTAAAGATAACCGTTTGAAAATTATAAATCAAAAGTTAAAAAACTTCTGGAAGAAGATTAAGAAGAAGAATTTTATTTTGTTAAAAATCTTTAAATAGTTTTTTTATGAAAAACAATAAAAAAGTTGTTTGAGTGCAAATTAACAAAATCTTTCAATTAATTAAGACTGATTAGTGGGTATTAATGTTATTCAAATAATGTTTGAAGAAGAAACTGTTAATCTACATCCAATACTATTCAAGAAAAATATTTTGTGAGAAGAAATCAAACAAAACTAACTTAACAAAAAAAATAAGATAACGTAAACAATATAATCTATTGTTTATGTGATCATTTTTTGTCAATATTGAAATGTAAAAAAAATCTGTTCCGTGTTGGTAAAATGTAAAATGTGTTCCGTGTTGCTTTGTTTGTTTATATATATATTTTAAGTTTATGGACTCGGACACCGTTGGAGCGTTTGCCATGAAATTCGATATATAAATGTAAAATTCACGGAGAAGGTTTTTAAGCCATCCATTTCGTCCTAACTCAATTGGGTTCCTCCCAAGAGGCCCAAAAGGGTTACCATATAAACCTTATTGTTAGATATTGTTCTTTACATAAAAGCTAATGGCATGCTTACTTGAACAAGTGATCTTGGTGATATTGGCTTTAGTTGGTAGTAGTCAAAGGCATGACAACGTCTGACGGGTAACAGCTATTATTGTATAAATGTTTAAAAAATGCAACCGAGCGAAGTAGCTCAATTATTGCTCGCCACATTCGGGAGGTCTTTGGTGTTATCCCAGCCCAGCCATTCTGAGAAGAGCTTGTACGGTTTCTCAACTCATTTAGGCAGATGCCGGAATGGTTCCCAAAAAATGGCCGTACTCCGCCAGGAAGGGAAAGATAGGACTCAGACTTACCTTAACTAGATAAAAGATTCCCCCATAAATTAACTATTTTGCTGTAGATTCCATTGTTAAACATTGTTACGGAATAAATATTATTATTACCACAGAAAGGCTAAGATACGGCCTTAAATATATGTCAAAGTCCATTGGTTTTGGCCTACGAAGAAATCTTAGGTTAAGGTAAAGGTAATGAACGTTAACAATTATTATTTAATAAATTTAAATCGTATACTTAAAATAAATATACTTAGAGAGACACATTATATGTGGACAACTGAACAAAACATAAATGTATTTGATTCAAGATTTAATCTTTAAAAGCATTTTATATTATTTTAAATATATTTGTCATTTAAACCTACTTTAACTTTACTTTGAGTTACTTCACATTTTGATTAGTTTCCTTTTCAAAATTAAAGGTTAAAATCACTGAGAATACGAGATTACATAAGGGGTAAAGTACGCTACAGCCCAAATCCGATGGGAAAAAAGAGTTCCGGATCGATATATTGACACAGAGTACAACATCGATTTATAATGATATCTTTGAATATCCAATATTATTATTTTCAGTAAAATCAACAGGGCGAGACTTAATAGTAATTTTAATCATATTTACTGCAGAATTCACAAATAAGTTTAGTTTTTATCAGAAACTTCCCGTTCTGGTACACTTTCATAAGCGATAATATAAAAAACCGAATGAAATTGTTCGATACACTATAGCTATTAAAATAAAACCTTACTCATACTTGGCCTCTAAGTCTCTATTCAATAATTTGAATAATTTGTGTGGTAAAATCCTTAACCCAAATAAAATTTCCTTACAAAATATTTTTCAAAAACACATTTCATGTGTTTTTACCCCTTCCCAGATCATGAACTATTTTTTTTATCTTAGTAAGCATTTGTTCTTACGATACGTTTCTACACAATATAACATTTCTCTATAATTGTAACACACTATACAATTAGGAAGTTTAGGAGGTTATTCTTCCTACATCACTAAAATAACATTTAAACTATTGAAAAATCCAAATTTATCCTTCGCGGCCAAGTAAGCTACAATTTCCTGCCACAGCGCGGGCACCTCCATGCCTCTTGCATACACGCAAATGTTGTTTATACTCAAGTACAAAGTATTCGCGTACTAAATTACAGTACTCAAAGACACGCCTGTACTTGTACTCACTGCATCTAGAAAGTGTTTGATATACATGAAGTCCTTAAATGAAACTTGGTGAGTGACTTGGAGTTAGAAACTGCCAAGAGCACTAAAGTAATAATTTCTTTCCTGTTAAGAGAATTTGTTATACCGTCGGAAAGATATTGCGTGACAAGTTTCTCATCATTTCTACACAATATATTCAACTTTGGGATTATTAAAGGTCCGATCATCCTTATAAGTGAAGAATGAGCGTATTCCTAGTAGGTACCTAACACTATCTCTTGATCAGAAAACATGGTTTGTACAGAAAACACAACCTGAAGTTTATTTCAAAGAATAAGGTTACCAATAAGCACATCAATGAACACAGCTGTTTTAATGAATGTAAACAAAACTGTTTAAGCTACCGGATGCAGGGGTACCTACATGAAATGTTTGATTTGGCTCATAGCAGATTTATAGACAGTTAAAACCCCACCATTATTTTATGAAAACCCTGTAGTTCACCGACGCTGCTAAATTAAAATACCCCCGTAGCAGCAAACCTGCGTACTCAGCGAATTTCCAATGCATATATATGTATCTTAATACCAAATAAAGCCACATACCAAGTTTCATCAATATACATTCATAAATAAACGATTTATGACATTTTAATTATTCTCCATAAGAATAACATGGCAACTGAGTATGCAGGTTTGCTGAAGTAAGGAACACAAAAAATGGGGTTTTATACAAATATCAATATAACTCATGTAGGTAAAGCCACATACCAAATTTCATTAATTTATTTTCATAATGAAGGCAGATAACACGTTACTTATTCTCCATAAGAATAACATGGGGCTGAGTACGCAGGTTTGCTGCTACGGGAGCCTTGGGTAAAAAATTGTTTTTTGAGCAAATATCAATGGTCCACAACCAGATGAAGCCGTATACCAAGTTTCGTCAGTATACGTTCATAAATAAGCGAGATATAAAATTTTTATTTTCCTCCATAAGAATAACATTAGACAACGTACTGTGTTTAGCACTTTTAATATCTCGGTAACTAATTGACGTAGAGAAATGATCAAAATACCAAATTGTGTGTTTTTTTAAGCTGAATCCAATGGAAAAAATAAAATTTGACTATTTCCAAAATTATATGTAAAAAATTCGAAAAACCCATTTTTGGGGTACAAAACCCCCCCAAAATACCCCTTCGGATAGAGCGATCTGGCTGGTTTTCGAACTTAAAGTCATAAATGTTGCTTTACACGTTTATACCAAATTTCATCAAAATCGGATAATTTTTACGAGAGTTATCGTGCTCACGGACACATATATATATATATATATATATATATATATAGATATATATATATATATATATACAGTTTCGAACGAATGGTGTTTTTGGGGTCTGGGGACCTCAAAACGAAAAGTTATCATGGTCCCGGGCCTAGGTCTTACCATGCCGACTACGGTAATAGCTTCTTCCCTATAGGGGAAATTCGCTAAAAATAAACACATTGTTTTTATTCTGTGTTGATTATAAGAACGTAGACTTTAAATCTCCGGCCAAATTTGGTGCACAGCCAGGCCAGATAAAAAAAACGGATGCTGGAATAAGCGATACCAGTTATAAAATGCCAGAAAATTAAAAATGCCTTTTTATGATCACGTATGTTTTAATATAAATCAAAAAGTAATTTTAAAGCATGAAAACAATGTTATTCATTTACCTCAATATAGGTTATAAAATACATTTAGCAGCCTGACCTGTGTTCAATATTTAATATAGGCATACTCACTATATATTAAATGGGTGAATTTTGCTTTAATAAATATCTTTTAATTGTTCTACAAAGGTAGAAAAACTACAAATTGTAGCCGTATTACATATGAACTATATCATTTCCAATAACACTCGTAAATAAGGTTGTAGTGGGGTATTATAATAATGACCTGTTAATATATCTTTCCGTAAAAGGATTTTTATATCAAAAGGTAACTCATTGGTATTTAATTACATATTTTATCACAGTAACCAGTATTCTTACATAAAAATTAATTACGAGTACCATTTAATTTTATAACAAAATAACATATGCTATGCACTTTTTTAACGTAAAAGTAAAAAAGAAAGTCTTACAGTATCTAAAGGTAAAAGAAGTAGAGAACTAAAATAAAAACAAAACACTGAAGCAAAACTGGCATAAAAGAATTAATTAGCGAAGTGAGCCTGCATACAACTTTCCTCTTAACATTTAATATTAACACTTACCCTATTCATGGAGTCGTTTCTTTAGGAAAAATTAATTTTAATCACTTATTTTTATCATAATATATAAAAGTAAGTTTTTAATCCATAAATATTTATTGTTACTCCATTGAAATAGGCCACATTTTTCATTTTCATTTGCATTATGTTAAATAAACAACAAAATAATATGGTTCTATTGACCTTGGTTATGCAATACAATTCTTAACCGCTCAACTATGAACAAGGTTGAAGTTATTCACGATATTCAAGTATATACAAGACAAATCCATGCTATCCTGAAAATAAAATTATAGTTCGAGAGTTCCTTCTATTTACAAGCTTAATCAAGTTACCTACACCCAACTGGTGTAACGAAGTTAAAAAGCTTGATACAATTCTGATAAAAAACTTCCCTTTTTAATCTAGGTGGCATGGTAAATATAATTAAACAAATCCCTCATATTATATTTTTTCACAAACCATGACACTATTTTATTCTTTACTGCATTTAATTCGATGTTGGCTTCCTCACGGTTATTCTTATAAACCAGCACCTTTAAATATTTTATACCCAGCACTTATCAGTAGGTAATAACAAGAACCTGAACGTATTTATAAAAATTATGATGAACGTAAATTAAATAATTATTATTTTATATTCGATCAGATCCAAAATTTTACAAACTAACCGCTATGTATTTTATAATTTTAACGTCAGTATGTAAATAAATTGTTGTATAAACTTTGAAAAAGGGTGCAATATATTGAAAGTAATAGTCGCACCATTATTTGAAGTTGAAGCTTGGTAGCCAATAAATAAAGTTTCAAAGCGATATCAAAGTGTGCCTCCGAGGCTCTGGAGTATTTTGTGCTCCTTGACGTGTCTGGAATGCCACCGAACAATACATCGCCTTCTCCCAATATTTGATCACTTTTGGTTATTTTACTACTATTTACTTACACTTCTAAGATATAAAATCAAACAAGGTCTTATTAACGTTGCTTTCTTATTACAATAAAATGTAAAAGAAAAACTAATAAAATCTCTGTAATTAGCACTTTAATTGACTGTTTGACTCATCGAGTCATAATATTTTACTTCATAAATTGCTTTAAAATTGTTCTATCCAACCAAAAAAATTATAACTTTAATGTTAACGCTATGATATGTAAGATATCATACCCTGTTACCTCTACACTTTACTGGATACTCATTATATCAATTAAAGGTACTTTTCCTTTAGCTCGACCACTCCCCATTTAAAGTTCGCTGTAGCTGTTAGGCTGGTCTAGGTTACTGTATTTATAAAAAATGTATTTTAAGAGTATATCTTTTTTGAGTTGAGTACTCCTGCTATTATTTTACTCTGTACGAATGTTTCCTTTGCTGGAAAAAAGGAAAACTACTGTATCTATGCATTTAAGGAATAAACAACAGTTGTAAATATAACTCTTATTAAAATTTCAGGTAACAAATGTATTTTATTTTGTGGGAATAATAACACAGTACAAATCGGCGCAACAGGAATGTGCTGCTCAAAGTAGGCCCTAATTTGCATTATTTGCCACATTTCGGGGTTTGCAATAAACACAACCAAACACGATGTCATGCTGTATTCCTCTACATTTAAATACTCATATACGCTACCCAATTTCCATATAGAATACATTTGGGCACTGTTTGCACTGAGAACAAAATATAGCATTTTGAGTGATGCTAGTGAAAAATAAAGTGTATGCGATGTAAACCATATTTTTTTTCTTATATGTAGTTCTCATTTGGTTGAATGCATATATTACTTGTTATTTAAATACGTAAGTGTTTTATATACATATGATAAGTGTTTTTTACATGTATTATCATGTTTATTAACTGTTCCATGATAGTGCCCAGCAGCAGAGATGTCCGTTGGAGACGGAGCCTGCAGTCGACGTGACCTTGAATAAACCAATACGCATCACGCGCGGTTGCCAAGCTGTTTTCCCGCTCTAACAGCGCTTGACGCCGAATCATTGTACTAGTTACATTAAATCAAGGCGCTCGGGTAAAACATGTAAACTCCGATTTATCCTATACCTAAATGTTTTGAATTTCCATAGCATTACATTGGTATTATTAATATTTAACATTAATATACCACCCTATAAATATCAATTTTACTTATTAGTATTATGTACTTATATAAGTTCCAGCATTAGTTAGTTTAACCGTTCGGACGCACCTTTACTCTATACTACCTTTACCCTTTATACCGTTACTCATTAGTTCTATAGCATCTGAATAAACCATGGCCGACACTTATTTTATAGAAGCTGGTAAAACTTATTTTATGACTTGTGTAGTATGAATAGATCAATAATAGGTGCAGCCCTTGAACGAATAGATTTGCAAGTGTATGTAAGGAAAAAGGTTAAAACGGGTAAACTGTTTAAGTAACATTAATATGAAACTTTTTCCAGCGGAAATTATTGATATTTCAAGTACATTATGAGTATTAAAGTTATGTGGGAGCAAAGTATACCGTTTTCGGGAAATAAATTAGTGTATTATAAACGTTATCAGTTGAAAATAATATAATAAAGTCGCCAATTTTGGGTAATCACGTATTAAGAGAGGCAAGTCAAAGTTTACTTTTACACTATATTTGTCACCACTATTGGATCTGACATTGGGATCGACTAAGGTTTGTAATAAAACCTTTTTGTTTTTATAACAAAACTAATAATTACAATTATCCTACACTGACATAACAACAAACATATCCCAAAACAAAACCACGGTTGTTAGGCGCAATGCAGGGTCGTTGTTAACATTACACGTCGGTGGCTGAAAGTCCCCGTGAGTATTGTATGTCCAGTGCTAGCAATGTTTATGTTTATTTTATATTCCCAAGTTCATAAAATAACTGACTATAAATACATGAATGTGGTGGACATTCATCTTATTTCGAATCAAAAATTAATCTTGTGTTTTACATGTGCGAGACACTTAACATAATGCATTTATAAGAAGAAACACACACACACACACACACACACACACACACACACACACACACACACACACACACTCTTCATACATTTATCTGATTCCATTTCAAATAAAAAAGAATACCCGTCACCGGAATACCATAGTACAAGAAATTTGGAGTCATTACTTATTTGAAAGCTTTAAAAAACTATTTCCTTTTTACAAAACTACATGATAAAACTAAATAGTACGGTTACGCTTGACTTAGTTTTATTGCTCTTCCTTACTGGCTTTTATTAACTGTTAAGAATAAAACTTAACCATTTTAGTAAAGAAATATAACTATTTATATTCCAATGTCCTAAACGTAACTTATTTCATAGCCAAGGAAAGAGTCCGATGTTTTGTTGTGCTTAACATTTTGTACGTCCCAAACCTATCTCAGAGAGCAGTCGTGGAAATAGCAAGTCTTAACTTTTAATGTAAGGCAGCTGAAAATACTGCTCGGATACTGTTTTAACATTTTAAATTTATGTTTTGAATAACTCGGGATATTTTTATAGACTTTTCCTGTATGTTTAATGTATGTACATAAGTTCAACATTTTAGGGTTAGTGTATTTTAAGTAAGATTATAAAAAACAAATTCTATCATACGTCTTCACACAAAAAACCCACATAATTTAAGTTTTTTTCAGCAAAGTTGATCTTAATAATATATTTATTTTCAACCAAAAACAAATGTTTTACATCAATTACCTTTATCCTACGCAATCACAATGGTTCCACGGTTATCAGAATAGATAGTGAATTTCTAAACTGATGAAATAGGTGTGAGTTTCAGATATTAATATTTATCAAAGGAAACCTGATATGATTATTATCAGTTTTAAGAGACTGGTTGTTAGAGTCCCTAAGCAATTATTCAAACCCCTCTTGAATACGATATTAATTGATTGCACAAGTTATAAGGTAACTTAGTTCAGTGTACAAAGTTTCTACCTGCAACTGTTTCAGATATAATTTACTTTAAAGTCAATTAAGACATTCAATTGCATTAAACAACTATTATATTAAATTGGATGGTAATTTTTTTAAGAATCACGTAAAGAGGACCTGATATTCAAAACTGTTATAAATTAAAAATTCAAATGTATCCTTTAAAACGTTTCTTATTTTTACAATTATGTTTTCGAAAATCTACCAACCATGCAGCAACAATAAAAATAATAATATTCTATAGTTTATAGAAAATATACCCAGCTACAACCAGTTGTAAGGTAAGAGTGAAATATGATGTTTAAAAACACAATATTTCTAGTATGTTTTAAATAAAATTCATTGAAAAATATATAGCTCAGTTTACTTAAAATTAAATTTACAATAGCCAAATTTTACTATATCATTTTGATTCAAAATGATATAGTAAAATTCAATGCTTTATTTATAACCTTATGAAACATGTTAAAACATCACGCATGATCTTTACATCGATTTTAAAAATCTAATGTTAAAAGGGCCTCAAAAATACAAAGTGGCAACGTCAATATTACAAGGCATTAGACACTTGAGTGTAGCATACTGAATGTGGCTAATGGCTTGGGATGCCCTACTTGACACGTACTGAACATCACTATGTGGTCATTAGTGATTATGCGATGACTGGTCTGGTCTGTTAGATTGTCTCCGAACAATCTACTCAACTATTATTTGCGATAGCTTGAATACAACAGATTATTGTGGATTCAAAGTAGTTTTCGTATATCACGCAGGCGAATTGGAGCCTAAAACAAAAACAAAAATATATATATATATATATACTTATTTATTGGCAGCCTTTCTGCTTTCATTGCCCATCCACATATTATTGATCTGATCGTAGAACTTACTGCATCAAAACAATAAGTATTTTAATCAGTTTCTGTGTGTATTTTAACACGATTAATAATAAAATCACTTGCACTTACTTTATTTATAGTTTTACAGCTATTGTCATAAACAAAATGTATCTAAGTTAAAAAGGACTGTACTAAAAGCGTAAAGGTTAATCACTGAACACCTAATTAATTTATCATGAATTAGCCCTTTCTCAGAAGTAGCCTTTCTCTTTAAGGTTGTTCCTCCAATATTCTACCAGATATTTCTTCACTATATTTGCAACTGTTAAAGAGTGCTGGTTTAAGTAGTATTGCTAACGTCAGGCTGTCACATTTGAAGAGTCTTTTGGGAAATATTTCCGAGTCAAATTTTTTAGTCTCCAAAATCTTCTAAAATTTAAAATTATATCATATCCTGTATAATTCAACTCACAAGATATCTTCACGAAAGCCTTTACGCGTTACGAAGTTAGTAAGTTATTTTTTTGTTTACTTCAATAATTCATTTATAATTTTAAGCAATGCATTTGTTTGTTCTAGATAAATAAAACTCAGATTTGTTAAGTGATAAGATATGGATTATGATCCAGTTTGAATGGATGTGTCTTTAAATCACTAGCCAAGCAACTTTGAAATATCTTCGAGGGTTTTGTTTTGTTTCAAATTTGTAAAAACCAAACATGACAATTTTATTCATCTTAAAACAAAAAGATCACTTTACCTTTATTTAAGTTTAAATAGATAACTTGTGTACATAACATAGTTGTATTTTTTTACTCGCATTGAAAACTTGTTGGTGTATTTGAATAAAACATTCAAATGCCTGACTAAATTTGCAAAATATAAGATTCAGCTTTTAATTACAATTATGTACGTTGTTTATTAAATATTTATAATTTATAGACCGTGCACAATAAATCTAATTCCTACAAAAATTGTAGTACATTCAAATGGTTCAAAATGCATCAAAGTCACTTCGGGTGAGTCAGGCCTCAAAGCCAATATGAAAGAGAATACTAAACACCCGTCTTGGAGCTTTCTTTTTCAAGTAAACTGTTTTACAACAGATTCGATTCACTAGATGTCGTCTACAGTTGGGAATAGATATTAGCGTAGATAATAAAAAATTCTAATAATAAGGAAATTAATGAAATACAGTTGCAATATCAATAGGTTTAGCAGTTGTATTTGTTGTGCTAAACTAAAAGTAATTTATTTTGTTGTCACTTGTAACAGTTTTACAAAACTGATAAGACAATTCTAGCTTATCGCATGGACTATATCTATAGCTGTGGTGTTGTCTACATCAGGTGACATATCAGAATCACACTTCAGTATTTGGAAAATTAAAATTACAATAAATACGGGTTTATTTTTAAATAAATCCTTCCGAATTTCTATAAAGTTTTTAAAAATCGGATGGTCAGAAAGCAAGCTAATTATTTGCATACTCTTTGATAATTAATATCTGGATGGTTATCACTTCCATTACCATATTGATAGTTCTAAATGTAATTCAAACTGGTCCACAGAATGGTTAGCAAAGGACAAAGCCTTTACGCAATTTCTTATTGGTTCAGTTTTGGTCTTTTCACTGTTAAATCTTGCTTTTGAATGAGTACACGAAGTAATGTTTGTGAAACATGTCATTATTCATAAACAATTTATTATTATTGTTTTGGTTAACTATATTAGCGTTAGAGAATTATACTTTGAAAAGCTATACTAAAACTTCTCCATGACACAAGTTTCAATTTAGTATTCTTATACAAACTATAGAGAAAATATATCACTATTTATGAAAATATTTGTTTATTAATGTAACTGTCAATTCCAAAGGCACGTTTCTAGCAATTTTCATCAAATTTGATCATTGCCATCTGTCATTAAATAATATCCATAGCCATCTCCTATTTCTGACTACGAAAATAGGATTTCACAACGAATTGCCTGTAGTTCTCATCAAACTCTTAAACCTGCAATGTTACATTAACAAGTTTAGAGTTTAAAATCAGATTTAACAAATCATTTGCCACTGAATATTTAGAACCCTGTCGTTTTGAGTTTTAAGTGCAAGATCAACTACGTTTGAACAAACAACACTTGGAGAACTAAAATTTTTCTAGAATTTACATGATCTTTTTTTTTTGTTTTCGACAGTTACTACTGTTTAGTTTTAGGTATGAGCCTGCTTCTCTTTTAACACGAGTTTAAAAACCTTGCAGAGGTAAAAAATGTAAGAGATAATTAATTCATTGGCTAAGGATATTACATCGTAAGTTACTTATTGCTAAATACGCAGTCCCCTAGATCATCATGAATGACCCCACTTGTTTAAATCTAAAAATTATGCAGTGTACAACTTTGATAACCGAGATCTGTTATAAACAAAACTTTCTTTCTGTTTTAAAAGCATTAAAATTTATAGAAGTTTAGAGATAATTGCATCACTGGATGACCAATTATAATTAATAGAAAAATGCCTTTTTTGTGAATATATTTTTGGACATATGTTTTGTTTTGTTTTTCAATGAAAATTATCTTTTCAAAAAAGTTTATATTTTAAACATTTGTATGATACTATTGAAAATACAATTGAATTAAATTTTCGCGTAGTAAAAACATGTGTTGAACATGTGTGTAACACTGTGTAACAGAAAAGATGAAAACAAGCCTTCGTTATTTAATTGTTGGATATTTAGTAATAGTAGTAAAAACAGAACAATCAAAAAACTTTGGAGGGACCATTATTCAACGTTTTGAGAGCATTTACTACAGGGCTTGATATTTATTCTTTAAAATTTCACTGTCAACAGTACAACTTTCATCTTTAGCTTAATGGAGTCTTTTTCTCTTCCAGAGGGCTAATCAATTTCTACTTGAATGCTCAAACTGATATATTACTTTCTTTGGCACATATATTAATTTGTATGTTTTTGAAATGGTTTCATGAAAACAAAAATTACTTAAAATTTCTGCTTTTCAATACAATTTGTACTATAGTCAGTGATAAAAAGGTTTGGAATTTGTTAAAATTCATAACATAAAAATTTATCTCATCATAGGGCCAAGTAAAACTTCCTCAGGAAATACAGGGCCACTCTACCGACATTAGGGAGATCTTCCAACGAGAAAGCGCGAGCAGACAATAGTTTAGTATTTGTTTCATAGTCCGCTATTCAGACTCACAATATTACATAATTAATACAAGCAATATTTTGAGCTTTAATCAAATGTTTAACATTAAAAAGGTGTTATAATCTTATTTGCAAATTTTTATGAGGAAATTTTAATGCGGTCCCACAAGTTTTTATTTTAAGACTGATTTTGACGGTTGAACCGTCAAGTTAAAAAGATTTTCCATATCATGTTTCAAACGGAATTTTTTCCCCTCAGCCCACCCCATTGGTCGTCAAAGTTCCTCTAATATTTTTGTGAAAGAAAAATAATTTCAGTTTACGAAATATGTTGTTATTCATATAACCTTAGTTAACGTGTTTCAAGTTTTATCGAATAACACTCAAACGAAAGCATTCACACTCCTAAATATAAAATGACGTAACTTAGTAAGTTAATTCATTTGGTAGTTAGGTACTATTTAAAGTTCTTTGTGTACGCAGTTTGCTGAGTTTGATGGGTATTTTTTTCCTTTATCTATTGTAAGCAAACAATTCTTTAAATAACTTCAACTCACCATCACCAACAAAGACATTTTTACTGCTATGTTTATGTATGAATAAAAATAATCTATTGTTGAGTGTTAGCCCTGGTTTAAACATGATTTATTATTTTTAGAATAGTAATCTTGGTTATTATAACAAGTAGAAGTTCAAGATTAACAAATAATAGATGGATCTTAGTCTTAATTTTTGATTCGGTATCAATCTTGTCTGATATATTAACTATATACAAATGTAAAATAGTTGTTCTGTATTTTGGGGAAATTAAAGAATTTAAAATGTTTCGTTTCGTCTTAAATTTCATAAAACTATATTATGAACTATAAAAACGCAGAATAACGAAATGTGTATAGAGTGTATAGAAGACATGCGATAGCATCTCTAAAGAGCCATTGTTGGTCATGAATCCAAGCGTAAACTGTTGCGTGGTTAGTCTAATCTTCGACATTTTATGAACCTTTGCATTCGCATTCAGTTATGAACCAGTCTATAAATTAATCCCATAACCATAAATATTAGTCAGTGCACATGCACTACTAGGGTACATATCCTTTGATCACTTCGGATCTACTTTCTACTAATATTAAATATTACAAAATGTGTATTAAAATATCTTTCCTCAGTATTTCAGGTGGATAAGTGCAGCCAGATTGACAGTGGCACAGCTAGAAAGAAGAGCAAATGAAGGCGAAGGTTAAATGAACGAATACCGTACAGTTAGTGCTCTTCCCTTGATGCCACCCTGCTATCGTTACTCTACCAGTCAAAAGACCAGGCCCACCGACCAGGTTCGGCCTAGCTATTTATACTTGTCTATACTCTAACAACTATGAATCGGCTAGTAAGACTGGGCTCGGGGCCCTTAAATATTAAGAACTACCCAACACCGAACCATATATTAATTGGTAATGCTGTAGCAAAGTAATAAATAATTTTTTAAAATTAAAAACCATACATTTTAAAAAAGGAAAATATAACTAATAATTATTTGTGAGAGTACTGTTTTGAAAATTTACAAATAACTGTCGGTAATTTGTTCCATCTTTCATTAATATTAAGAACTCTAAACATGCAGAATAACGGAATTGTTATAACCTAAGAGACTAAACAAAGGTCTCGTATGTATAGAAGACATACACATGGCTCTCGTGTCTAAAGAGCCATGTTGGTAAAGATAAAGACTCAGATTTCGGATTAATTGGTATATATTTATAAATATTGTCAACTATCCAAATCATAGTTTTAAAATAAATTACACTAATAAAGTTAAAAATCCCATTATCTAAATTAACATTATTAGTTATTCAGTCATGAAATAAAAAAAATGAAATTAATCAAAATGCTTTTACACTGGCTATAGGCAAATTGGCTTAGCCAGTTTCCTGGTCAACGTCCGCAATCCTTTGAACTTTGGCCGGGTTCAAGCCACTTTGATCTATGGAACTTTATAGGAACTCTCAAACTCCTCATGACTTAGCACTTTCTTCTCAGTTCAGATTATACATTAGGTACATACAAACATTCATTTATGTAAAACATTATGAGCTTTTATTATGTCAAGGATAATATAGCATGATGAAATGTGGAAATTAAATAAATACTAAATACTATATACAAACACTTTCACCTAAATTTGTGTATTCTTACCTTTTGTAATAATTATGAATATCACCTCAACTAAACCTCCCCAAACCAATTGTATGGATGTGGGGAGTACATAAAAAAAACACGTATCCAAACCATACCATAATAATTTACGTAAGTACGATCACCTTTTTGACCTAGTCATTGGGCATCCAAAGTAAGATTTTATAAATTTAGGTTATATGTATTCTTAATAAGATCAACTTATAAAACTTTGTTCCGTTCCGAAAGCTTTGGACGTTTGATAACCTACTAGTTTTCACATCGCTTTGGCTCAAAATCCTAAATGTATTTATTTATAATCATTTGTTACACCAAAATGTTAAGGGTTACTACATTAAAATGTTAAGATAAAACATATTACCTTCATTAATATGTAGTACCGCCACGTTCTGTTATAATAATTGACGTACTCAAATTACTTTTGTTCATAATTATAATGCGTGTAATGCACGTAATCAATCCTTATAAATCTTGCCTTATAAACATGAACATACTTCTACAATAAAAAAATATGTTAACATGTTAAACTACCAAAAAACCCTGACGAACCTTCTTTAAAGCTAGAATGAAATTAAAATGTAATTATCACCTATAATATACATATACAAATTTTACTACATATACATATGGGCTGTTTTAAACACTATGGTTTATTATTAGTAGGATCAATCTACGAGAATATTACAATTCTTTACCAATCATTGTAAATGGTCAAGAAAGTAAGTTTACCCTGGTTTTTATTGACTGTATTGTATGTGTTATGATTGCCAGTTCCAGTTTATCTTTAAGAAATACGTAAAAGGATAGACACAAATCAGGAACACTGGTAACAATACAAAATGGACAACGCTGCGAAACTTGAGGAGACCCCGTGCAATGTTTACGAACCCAGCACACACGAATAACAAAGACAAGTGTGGTGTTGGTAGTAATAGCAACGGTGTAACACCTTGGTATAACACTTTGAGTGGTAAGGACCAATATATTCTGCTGTTGAGTCTGCCTTCTAAACACATTGGTAATCGCTGTAGAAGTAATTATCCCGTTCCCAGCTCCGTGTAGGTAACGATTTATAATTTTAATATATACAGGGTGTTTGAAAAGTCTGGGTACGGCTTAATATTTTACAAACCATAGCAGAAAACATCTATAAACTTTGCACAGTGTCATATGGCAATGTAAA
Source organism: Allygus modestus (assembly GCA_963675035.1). Lineage (NCBI taxonomy): Eukaryota > Metazoa > Arthropoda > Insecta > Hemiptera > Cicadellidae > Allygus > Allygus modestus. The sequence continues at coordinate 391,048,772 of OY776111.1, forward strand.
CTATTTTTCCTTGCTATTGCCATGACATGACAAGCATGGGGGGACGGCCCACAGAGGAAGTCATAGGAATCTTAAATGTAAGTATGGGTCGAGTGAGTTCAAAGTACCTCATTTCAAAGAGCTCAGTTAGTAGAGTTGAATGCCGCAAACCGCATCTCAAAAGATGCATCCAATCATAAATGGCGGGTTGTTTTAGGTACACATTGTGAAGTACATTATGCACTGCCATTTCTGACTGGATTCAAAAATAAAAATAAAATTAATTCTAAAATGAAGTGGTAAGTTAAATAATCTCACCAAAAAAAACAATGGTAGAACTTAAGTATTGATATTATCCATTTTCAAATGTTTAAACTAATTTATTTAAGAGGAACTTGGATGTTTACTATTGGAAATGTTTCCATCATGAATGCTGTCACTTTCTAATGCTAGACAAAATGACCTGGGTTTTCCCTCCTTGTCATTTCAGGTTGTTATCAACAACAGACAAAGTCCTACAGCTATGCATTCCTGTTACGGGAAATCACATTGTTAGTTCTCAGTTCTTTCAGATTGTATGTGAGTGCGCGTACAGTGTTAGTTGTTTATAGTTTAAAATTGTTTAATTTCAAGTTAGTACCGAAAGAGGAATGGAATTATCAGACATTGACAGAATTAATATTCTCATTATGAGAGGATATGGTGACCTCAAGCGCTCTTATCAAGCCGTAGCAGATTTATTTAATGAACGATTTCCGAACAGACCACCTATTTCAAAAAATGTTGTCACCACCGTCCGCCGTTTCGAAGAACATGCAACTGTAAAAGATCTTCCTGCACTGGCAGACCTCAAACAGCGACTAATGAAGACATGGCTACCGACGTGCTTGTAACAGTCATGGAAGAGCCACATTCGACTATTAGGAATCTTGCTAGTGAGTTTAACATTAGTTCATATTCTGTATGAAAAATTTTAAATTCTAACAATTACCAACCTTACAAGGTACATCTTGTACATGAACTATCCGAGGATGATTTTGACCAACACATCGAATACTGCCATACAATGATGTAAAAGTTAGATACAGACCCGAATTTTGTTAAGAACATTGTTTTTTTCAGACGAAGCAAGTTTTTTGTTAAATGGAAATCTCAACCGACATAACTGTTGGTACTGGTCAGATAACAACCCTCACTGGAAGAGAGAATCCCACACCCAACATCCACAAAAAGTGAATGTTTGGGCAGGCCTGATAGGAACCAATGTAATCGGTCCTTTTGTTATCGATGGAAATCTAAATGGTGATACATACCGGAACTTGTTGGTTGACAGAATCATTCCAGCTATCCGAAATTTAGGATTAAATTTTGATTCTGTTTGGTTCCAACAATATGGAGCGCCCCCTCATTATGCGGTAAATGTACGTAATCTTTTGGACCAAACATTTCGAGAACGGTGGATAGGTCGGAGAGGAATAATAGAATGGCCTGCTAGATCACCAGACCTGTCGCCTTTAGATTACTTCTTTTGGGGATATTTAAAAAATAAAGTTTTTCAAACCAAACCTAACGACATAAATGACTTAACACAAAGAATATTACATGAAGCGGCAGAAATACCTCCTGAAATACTACGCAATGTTATGGATGGCTACTTCAACCGGCTAGCTCACTGTCAAACTGCAATGGGAGAACAATTTGAACATTTATTGTAAATAAAAGGTTAGTTTCAAATTATTAACAAGTAATTACTTTGTTCTAAGATTGTATTTTAACATAGTGAATAAAATAACATTGCCAGTGTGTAACTAGTTAATTCATAAACATAAAGACGACAAATTCATTTTAGTTTTACTTATTGTGTTATTAGTTTTAATAAAACAATTTGCCTAAAACAACCCGCCATTTCTAATTGGATACATCTTTTGAGATGCGGTTTGCGGCATTCAACTCTACTAACTGAGCTCTTTGAAATGAGGTATCACTCTACCCGTACTTACATTTAAGATTCCTATGACTTCCTCTGTGGGCCGTCCCCCCATGCTTGTCATGTCATGGCAATAGCAAGGAAAAATAGTTTACATTGCCGTATGACACTGTGCAAAGTTTATAGATGTTTTCTGCTATGGTTTGTAAAATATTAAGCCGTACCCAGACTTTTCAAACACCCTATATCAAAAGAATTAGAGCGACATTTTACAAATGTTTTACAAGCGTATTGAAATTTTAATTATTTTCATCTAATCCCAAACCTACATTGTAATTACTTTTTCAAATAATTATTTCCAATAACAAAGTCACAATCGGGTGCTGATACTCTTTCGTAATGAAACCTACATTTTGTTTTAGAGTATCATTTTAAATCAGTAACTTGAAAAAATGTATCCTTGTTCTTTTATTTCCTATGACAATTTAATTACTAGGGGTTTTACTAAATTAGTTAGGTCAGTCTGGGTTGCCGTGCAAACGACTGCACGGCCAGGGCTTTTACAGTTTATTTTGATTGTGGTTTTATTTCTGCTCTGTATTTCAACAAGACAGTCTTTCATGGAGCTGCACAGTTTTATAATTTTACTTTGATTGTTTCTATTTTAATTTGTAAGTATTGTTTCTCTTACTCATGAATAAATAATATTTATTTAATTATAATGATAAAACGTTCAAACTAAGTTTATTGAATGGAATAATTCAAATTCAGCAATTTATTTTTCACCTAATACCATAAATCATTAATAACTCATTATATCATTAATCGTCACACAAGTTTTATTTCGTTCTTTAATAAATAAATAAAAGTAAACAAATTAATGATGGATAAATTGGTGAATCGTATTACTTTGTATGGCTACTTATACTCACTAATAATCAGACAGAACAAATTGTCTTGTCCCTAGAAGGTTACAGAGGCAGCTTGAGTGTCATTACAATTTCAATTTATTGGTTAAGGCATCATAAATAGTTCTATTGAGAAAAACATGTTTCTGGGTAGAATATATTTACGAGAAGGTAAAAAATCTTTCAAAAGAGCTATGGTAATTATTCTTTCCTTTTTAAAAATCACTGAACAAATATTTAAATGTATCAGATCTATATACGCGCGGCAACGCCAACCTAAAAATCCCACAATACATCCTTTGCCCCTTCAAAGTATTAAAACCCTGCAATTTGTTTACTTATTATCTGTGTTAAGTATTATTGGAATAACGAGGAAAGTCACATATGTTACAATAGAGTTTCAGTCCATATGATGTAACAAACAGTATTCCTTCTATAAGAAAAAATTCTTCTAATTGCCGTTTGCTATTAATAATAAGATAACTATATAATTTTAATAATAATTACTTTACTACGGTGCTTTATTCGTAAATTACGTCTACATTTTTTAAATTTTCACCGAATATTTCCCTTGTTCATATGACTTTTCATAAATGTGGAGGATAGTATAATAAATTAAGCAGAGCAAAATCGTAATAAAATATCTAATTCGGTGTAAATTCGATAAAAGTAACAAATGATGCAACGCAGTCGGAAAGCTTATGTTTGTTAATTATTGAATATATTAGGGTAATGCCATGTAATCCAGTGGAAGGTGATTAAAATGGATGATTCTTCATGTGTCGTAAAGACCGGTTATTCTGCATTTCAGCTCCAATGATCGAAATCAGTAAGTTCCAATGAAAGTTGATGTGGAATCAGTAAACGGATGAGATTTTATGAGTATAGATGAAAGACTGGCATGCTTAAGAAAGTTATATTGTTACTTACAAGAAACCTAAATAATTTATACATTCACCTAATTAGTTATTCAGGCACTAATTAAAGGTTTTATGTTCAACAGCAATGTAATTTAGTAATTATGTATGTGCAAATAATTTAGTTTTTAAAAACCGCAGGCCAAATATTACTACAGATAAGAGACAGTATTTAGGACCAAATATTATATCTTACTGAATAATCCAGTTATGAATAATGTCCAATGTCTAAATAAAAAATTTGCAGAAACCTGAAGTGCTTCAATTAAAAGAATGAAATCGTAAATTGTTCTTAGACCGAAGGGGTGCTTGGTTATATTTGTTAAGTCCAAGATGCTAACCGTTAGGCTAGCGAGATGCTTTAAAGTTTAAAAGTTTAATATCAAAGGCTCCGAACCATTAAATAGTAATTTAAATTCTTCATTGAGAATAATAAGCAACATATGTTTTTCAATAATATATCCGTATGTTTGTAGTTGTAAATAAATATGTTTCTCCAAGGAAGACGTTTGTCTCTATTACGAAAAAAACACTGACTGGTGAAGCAACCATTTCATAGCAGTAATTTTACCCAAACGAATAGTATTTAGTTTATACATTATTTATACATATTTTTTTTATTGTTGTATACAATCCCATTTTTTCCTATGTGCGTTATGATTATTTTTTAGTGTATACTTAGCCAAATCACAAATCGTTTCTATGATTAAAGTTAACTTCCTAATTTAATAACTTCTGTTTTAAAAAATGTCCCTGATAAAAATCTTTCTGAAATCAGAATTGTTTAATTTAAAATTCATTTTCGGATACATAATAATCAACCGATAAGTCACTAATATGTAATAAATATTACATATTAGATTACATATTGTAATCAATCAAAAATATTTATTTGTCGTTTTCAAAAATTGCATTGATAAAGTCAGATCTCATTCAAACACAGACCCAGTCAAATACAAATAATTAAAACTAATATAACCTAAACAAAATTGCAAATCCTTGATCAGTTACACGGTACGTACATGGTAAATAATTCTAAGTGTGTGAAAGGGAGATAGAGAAAAAAAGAAAATTACAATTGCCATACGTCATAATTCGCCTAACTTATGAAGATGTACTTGGGTACAATAAAAAAGACAATTTTTTTGGCGTAAAAACTCTGAGAGGAAATAAAAAGGGTTTCTTAAAAGCCAGTTGTAAAATGTACTGAGAAAAATATTTACAGTATACTTTTATTTAAAACGTTACTCAATTTATTATAAATCTATTGGGAGGTAATAATGCGAGTGTTTAGTGTCTTAAAAATACAAAATAAAAATGCACAAATATTCAAATGTAATATAATATTATGTATATTAATAAGAATAAATTATGTTAAAAAAACTCAATACTAAAATTGTAATGGTTTAAATTTAAATTGTAAATCATAAATTCTTTTTACTACAATTGGCAGAATTATATTCTAGCATTATTGCAGATGCATTTAGTTTGTAAAATATTTCACTCAAGGGAAAATTATTTTATCAGACAAAAGTAAAGATTGTAAAATATTTTGCAAACTAAAATTGTTTAAATCGTTCCATTCAACCAAAAACTCTGTATTGCAAAGGACTTGTAGTTATTACAAAAATAGTCTCTTGACCCAATTGACGTTAGCCAAGTTAATAAATGGTGTAATAGCCTCTTGAACCGGCTCTCAGTGACGAGTAGTCAGACAATAACTACAACCGGCTCTCAGTGACGAGTAGTTAGACAACAACTACAACCGGCTCTCAGTGACGAGTAGTCAGACAATAACTACAACGGGCTCTCAGTGACGAGTAGTTAGACAACAACTACAACCGGCTCTCAGTGACGAGTAGTCAGACAATAACTACAACCGGCTCTCAGTGACGAGTAGTTAGACAACAACTACAACCGGCTCTCAGTGACGAGTAGTCAGACAATAACTACAATCGGCTCTCAGTGACGAGTAGTCAGACAATAACTACAACCGGCACTCAGTGACGAGTAGTCAGACAATAACTACAACCGGCACTCAGTGACGAGTAGTCAGACAATAACTACAACCGGCTCTCAGTGACGAGTAGTTAGACAACAACTACAACCGGCTCTCAGTGACGAGTAGTCAGACAATAACTACAACCGGCTCTCAGTGACGAGTAGTCAGACAATAACTACAACCGGCTCTCAGTGACGAGTAGTCAGACAATAACTACAACCGGCACTCAGTGACTAGTAGTCAGACAATAACTACAACCGGCTCTCAGTGACGAGTAGTCAGACAATAACTACAACCGGCTCTCAGTGACGAGTAGTTAGACAATAACTACAACCGGCTCTCAGTGACGAGTAGTTAGACAATAAATACAACCGGCTCTCAGTGACGAGTAGTCAGACAATAACTACAACCGGCTCTCAGTGACGAGTAGTTAGACAACAACTACAACCGGCTCTCAGTGACGAGTAGTCAGACAATAACTACAACCGGCTCTCAGTGACGAGTAGTTAGACAACAACTACAACCGGCTCTCAGTGACGAGTAGTTAGACAACAACTACAACCGGCTCTCAGTGACGAGTAGTTAGACAACAACTACAACCGGCTCTCAGTGACGAGTAGTCAGACAATAACTACAACCGGCTCTCAGTGACGAGTAGTCAGACAATAACTACAATCGGCTCTCAGTGACGAGTAGTCAGACAATAACTACAACCGGCACTCAGTGACGAGTAGTCAGACAATAACTACAACCGGCTCTCAGTGACGAGTAGTCAGACAACAACTACAACCGGCTCTCAGTGACGAGTAGTTAGACAACAACTACAACCGGCTCTCAGTGACGAGTAGTTAGACAACAACTACAACCGGCTCTCAGTGACGAGTAGTCAGACAATAACTACAACCGGCTCTCAGTGACGAGTAGTCAGACAATAACTACAACCGGCTCTCAGTGACGAGTAGTCAGACAATAACTACAACCGGCTCTCAGTGACGAGTAGTCAGACAATAACTACAACCGGCACTCAGTGACGAGTAGTCAGACAATAACTACAACCGGCTTATTACAAAGCTATATCAAAATAATAAAGCAAAGCAATAAATAGGATCACGATTAGGCATAATTGATCTAGGGGATTTCCTTGGTGATAAACACAATTTATGCTTGTGATTTTATTTTAATGCATGTGTTCTACCTGTAGAAATCTTATAAGGCATTATCATTAATGAAGTTTTGTACATAAAGTAAACAATGCCATACTAACTTCTGGAATAAAACAATAAATACTGCATGTATCCAGTTAGCAATTCAGGTGGTATATAAAAATGTACAAATAACAACTGCATTCATTTAGTTTTATTCAGTAGGGTGGCAACACAGGAGATATATCTGTACTTTTATACAATCAATTTCGAGGCAACAATTGATGTTAATCTGGTGTGTTAAATTTGTCGCTAAATCTTTATGGATAACCTAGTGTAGTATCCTCTATGCTAACATGTGGAAAATATCATAAGTGTATTATTATTTTGTAAACAAATAAATAAAGTGTTGTGGTTTTGATTTCTAGGAATTAAATGTGTGTTGTTTCTAATAAGACGACCATCTGTTCCTTCGACTAACTAATATGTCGATCAACAGGCAGGCACCCGTAAAAAACATTATATTGTCGTACGAAGATGAGATTTAATAGACAAAATGTAATCCAAAGTGATTTCCAAAGTATCCCAGATAAGTCAATACTTTCTTTTATTTGAAATATCATTTTATATTGATAATTATCAAGAGATGTCATTAACAGGCAAATTCAATGAATTTTCAGAGGATCTTTCTAGTTATTTGGAGCGGTTTGGTCTTTATTGTACTGCTAATAGTATCAAAGATGTAAAAAAGTCCCTCTATTTTTAACTGTGATAGGAGGCAGGAATTGTGGTATTTTAAGAAACCTTTTAACACCTGACAAACCTGCTGAGAAAACCTATGACAATCTAGTTGAAATTCTCAAGTCCCATTTCAGTCCGATTAAGTCTATTATAGCTAAGAGGTGTAGGTTTTACAAACGATTTCAAAAGGAGGGTGAAACCTTAGCCCAATATGCCGTTCAAATTAAAGAACTTTCTGCAACTTGCAATTTTGGAACTTTCTTAGATGAGGCTATCAGGGACCGTTTTGTCAGTGGTATTAAGGACGAAGATATCCAACAAAGGTTAATGGTTGAGTAGGATGAAAGTTTTGCCAAAATATTTCAATTAGCTTGTAACCTTGAAGCAGCTAAAAAGGAAACACGTGGTTTTCACACACAGAGTGATGTAGATATAAATATGGTCAAAAATAAGTCAAAGCAAAGTCAAAATGTTAACAAATCAGTTAGACCTAAGTCTGTTTCATCCAGTACTACATCAGAAAATTCGAATAATGTTAGTGAATATTACCGATGAGGTAGATCAGGACACACTCGTCGTTTATTATTTAAATAAGTATTACCTCTTCAATAGTTAGGGGTTAACGTGGAAAACTATTCGAGGGAAGTTACTAGTATTTGAAAAAAGAAAGATGCAAAAATATGCATATATTATATCATGGTTAGGATATAATGGTTCCGTAAACCGTAAATACATTATGAGCGAAGCAGAAACGTCGTAAATAGTCGTTGGCAGAAAAGGCTGTTCTAAGTTAACTGCAATGTGCTCTTTTTGTAATTTACATATTTATAAAGTGTTGCATACCTCAGTAAATGTTTTCTTTAAATTTTTAGTCTAAATGTTCAACATGGATCGGAAAAATAAATATATTGTAAATAAATTGTATATTTTAGACCATTTATTTCTAAGAAATATAATTTCATGCTAAGTTTTTTTCTATTACATTTGGATAATTTATTTGATTACTAATTCAAATCATTGAGTATAAATAAAACCTTTCGAGCGTATCTGAATTTATAGCTAATAGTCAAAATAAATAAAATAAATTTACTTTTATTAGTTTATGAGTAATGATTATAACAAAAATTGAATTTACCTTAAAATCGTCAACTGAGAAATATATAATGCTATCTAATTTATTTAGAAGGAAATCATCAATTGGTGGTTATGTCTGCATTCAAATCAACTTCTTTATATTAAAACCAATTCAGAAATCCCTACACATGTGAGTCTGGGTTTTAACTAAATAGAACAAGAAAGAACAAACATTGAGAGCCGTTTGTATGGTTTATTATTAATCGTTTCAATGAAACATTCAAACATTTAAAGCTTTTATTTGTAACTACGATTAATGTAGTATATGGAATGGTAGATTTGATCAAATTCGTCTTATTTCCAACCAATTTCAAATGTTTTTTGTTCGATTGTAACAACAACTGATACATCACTCTTTCTGGAGTTCTCAAAAAGCTTTTAAACCTGTTCTGTTACATTAATAAGTTTAAAGTTTCAAAGCAGTTTTAACAAATCATTTATGACTGAATATTAAGAACCCGATCGTTTTGAGTTTTAAGTGGAAGATCAACAAAATTTTAACGAAACACAATTCGAGAATTTAGAGTTTGCAAAAATGTACACAATCTTTGCGTTATCGACATTTACTTCTGTTAAATTTCAGGTGTAGTCCTGCTTCTCTTTTATCACGAGTATTAAAAGCATGCAGAGGTAAAAATATTTAACAGCTCATTTATTTATTGGCTAAAGATTTTACTTTGTAAATTACTAATTTTGCCAAATACACAGTTCCCTAGATCATTATGAATAATCCGACTTGTTAAAATCACAAAACTATGCAGTAGACAACTTTGATAACCGAAATCAGTTAAAACTTTCTTTCTATTCTAAAAGCATTACAAAAAATGGAAGTTTAGTTTAGAGATAATTCCATTACTGGATAACCAGTTATTAATTAACAGAAAAATTACTTGTTTGTGTATGTGTTAATGACTTATGTTTTGTTTTGTTTTTTAATGGAAATTATCTTTTCAAAATGGCTTATATTTTAGATATTCGTATTATACTATATAAAAGACAATTAAAGTCCATTTTCTCGTAGTAAACATTTATTGAACATGTATGTAACAATGCCTAACAGCAAAGCTGAAGGTACTTATGCACTATACCGACCAGCATTTTTAGGAGAATTTTATAGTAGGACAAACCAAAAAAACCGTATGAATAAAAAGTTTAGGCGTAGCCACAATTTACAACATTTAAGATGAACGCAGACTGGAAAATTGGTGGTCGGTATAATGCATAAGTACCAAGCTGAAACCAAGCTAGTTGGATATTTTTCAACAGTGGTAAAATAAAACAAAAATAAACTTTAGAGAGTCTATCATTCAACGTTTGAGAGCATTTACTACAGGGATTGATTTTTGTCCTTTGAACTTTCACTGTCAACAGTACTTCTTTGATCTTTAGCTTAATGGAGCCCTTTCCTCTCCCTGAGGGATAAACTAGTTCGACTTGACTGCACGAACTGATACGTTACTTTCTTAAATACATATATTCATTTTTATGTTTTTGACATGGTTTGATGGTAGACGTCTGAAAAAACTTATTTAAAATAACAGCTTTTCAAAACCATTTGTACTATACCTAGTAATAAAAAAGGGTCTGATCAGAATTGGATCAGACCTGGTTATAAATTTTGCATGTGGGTTGGTAAGTGAATTCATGTGGTAGTTAGGTACTATTATAAGTCATTGAGTACGCAGTTTGCCAAAACATGGGTATTTTTCCCCCTTTTATCGGTGATGGCTATTGTCCGCAAAAATGTCTTAAAATAACATAAACTCATCATCACAAACATAGACATTATTACTGCTGTAATTGTATAAATGAACATAATCTGTTACTGAGTTGATTGATATTATGTTTTGATATGTTAGTCTTGTTTTAAACATAATTCATTTTTCTTCGAATAGTAATCTTAAATATTATAACAAGTAGATATTCAAGATTAACATATAATAGACCCGGCACATCAGTGTTTCATGAGGGTAGATAGGAGAACACCAAAGGCCCGTGATTTTTTGTTTATTTTCTTTGACTTGGAAACAAGGCAGGATGAGTCTCTCCCCTCTGACCCTGATAAAAAAGTTCATAAAGTAAACTTGTGTGTATCACAACAGTACTGCTTTAAATGTATTAATGGGGGTGAGTGTGAAACTTGCTCGGAACGGCAAAGGGTATTTGAAAAAGAACCGGTAAAACACTTCATGGACTATATCATGGGAATTCGAAAAAAATTTAAAGATGTCTGTGTAATTGCCCACAACGGGCAGGGTTTTGACTTCCAATTCATACTACAGTATATTATGGAAGAAACTAAATTCACACCAAAAATAACTCCTCGGGGAACTAAAGCTATTTTGATTGAAGTAGCCAACGTAAGGTTTGTGGACTCACTGAGCTATTTCCCCATGGCTCTCGCTGCGCTCCCTAACGCCTTTGACCTGCCTCCCGAGAAAAATAAGGGCTACTTTCCCCATCTCTTCAACACTCTAGCGAACCAAGATTATGTAGGCCCTATGCCCGACAAAAAATACTACTGTCCGGAATCAATGTTTGAGAAACCACACAAGGCCTTTGAAGAATGGTATGACGAACGAGTCGCTGAACACTACGTGTTTGATTTTAAGAAGGAAATCTTGGAGTACTGTATTTCAGACGTGGAGATTTTAGCTCAGGCATGTATTAAATTTAGAGCCTTACTTCTTCAAGAGTGTAACGTAGATCCTTTTCTCGAGGCTATAACAATCGCCAGTGCATGTAACTTGGCCTTCCGCCGTAACTTCTTAAAAGAAAATACTATTGGACTAATACCAAAATCAGGGTACCGACTTGCAAACAATCAGTCAGCTGTTGCTTTACAGTGGTTAACATGGGAGGAGGAGAAACGTGGAGTAAAGATTCAACATGCGGGCCGGGGCAGAGAAGCTAAAATTAATGGACTAAAAGTAGATGGGTTTGACGGGGAACGAATTTACGAGTTCCACGGGTGTTATTGGCACGGGTGTCCAAAATGTTATCAATATAGCAGAGAAGAACCTCTGCCGGAGGATACCTCAGACAGTTTGCATCTCCGTTGCGAGAGAACAAAATCCAAAATGGCAAAATTTAACGACTATGATGTTGTGGAGATGTGGGAGTGTGAATTTAGAGCTTTGAAAAAGGACAAAAAACTAAATCACTTGAACCAACTGTCCATTCTAAACACACTTCCGCTTAATCCTAGGGATTCCTTCTTTGGAGGCAGAACGGGTAATACTAAAACGTATTGTAAATGTGAAGAGGGAGAATCAATCCAATACGTTGATGTTTGCTCCCTTTATCCGTTTGTGAATAAATATTGTAAGTATCCCGTTGGTCATCCTACTGTTTACGTTGGAAATGAGTGCCGAGAGAGAGGCCTTGAAGTAGAGGGCTTGTTGAAATGAAAAATTCTACCTCCTTACAACTTGTATCATCCCGTACTCCCCGCTAAAATGAATAATAAATTGATGTTTGTTTTGTGTAGAACCTGCGGTGAGACTTTAAACCAAAGGGAATGTTTTCATGATAGTGAGGAAAGGGCAATGGTAGGTACATGGACCATGGATGAAATTAGAAAAGCTGTAGAAAAAGGCTATGTGATCTTGGACATGTACGAGTTGTGGGAGTACGAGGTAGCCACATACGAGAAAGATGGACTTTTTACCGATTTTATTAATAAATTCTTGAAAGTAAAGCAGGAAGCCTCAGGGTATCCCGCATGGTGTAATACCAAAGAGGACAAAGACAAGTATGTTTCTGATTTCTTTGAGCGTGAGGGTATTCAAATGGAGAAAGACAAAATTGCTAAAAATGGAGGACTCAGGTCAGTAGCTAAATTAATGTTAAATTCATTCTGGGGCAAGTTTGGTCAACGGGAAAACATGACAAAAACTGAAATCGTGAGGGACTCTAAAGAATTATTCAATTCGTTAACTCAACCAGGAAAGGAAGTAAAGTTTGTTGAAGTAATTAACCAAGAGGTTTTATTAGTTAATTGGCAGAATGTTAATGATGCCGGTGAGGCTCTAAAGACTGTAAATGTTGTAATTGCGGCCTACACCACTGCTCATGCCAGGCTTAAACTGTATGAACACTTAGATGCCCTTGGAGGTCAAGTCCTTTACTATGACACGGACTCGTGTATTTATCTATACAGGGGAGGATTGTACAGGGTCCCTACGGGAGAATACCTCGGGGAAATGACGGACGAATTGGCAAGTGAGTACGGGCCCGGCTCTTATATCTTAGAGTTTGTTTCTGGGGGACCAAAGACCTACGCATACCTTGTCTGGTCAACCAAAAAGCAAAAGCTACAAACTGTGTGTAAAATCAAGGGTCTTACCCTCAATATGAAGACTTCCGAAACATTAAATTTTGAACAGTTAAAAAAGATGGTCCTTAGTGAAGCTGCTGACATTTTAGAAATTGAAGAAAACAGAATCAGGAGAACAAAGAGACGAGAAGTCGTTACAGTAAGTGAAATTAAAAAGTTTAAAATTACAGGGCCCAAGAGAAGATTTAATGATGATCATGACACCCTGCCTTTCGGCTTTAAAAAACAAAGAGTTGCTTAATGGAGCTGTCACTCACATGGGTACTGAGCGTATATACCTCTAAACATCAGCTCTATTAACTCATTCTGTTCTGAGACGCGGTAGTGAACGGACGTGTCTGTGTCTGTTACTGTTTAATCTTGTTTGTCTCTTCTTGTAGAATGTCTGCTGAAAATAATACACTCCCTATTCAAGGGGTGTTTTTGAAGTTTATATCTAAAAGGAAGTTAAATGAAAATTCAAAGTTTCGCATTAAATCCTCAGAGTATGAGTTCTTTCTTACTGGGCCAATAAACGTATCGGAATGGCCTTTGGTGTTTTCGGAGTACATAGTAGATAAAATAACGGAGAACTCCTCATCAAACACCTACATTGGAGTATCAATAAAGTACGGTGATATCTCAGGTAATATACCATTCTTTCCTTTAGGGAATCTAACACCAACAGTCTTTGATGATCACTTTGAAAACATATTTTGTAACGTTGAGAAACTATCTGGTGTTTTACGTCTTGAAGTAACACTTGTCTCAATTCCGTGTTGCTACCTTCGATGAAGGTAGCACCTTTCCTTACGGAGCAATGTTACTCCTGTATATACCAAATGTCACTAGTACAGTTCATCATTCTGCTTCAAGACGCAGTACTGATCAGACGTTCTTCTGCGCTCCTTTTGCCTGTACTATTGAGTAAATTGTGACATGGCTGCCAAGTTCTATACATTCAATAACAAACCGGTATTGGTTCTGTTTGATAGTGAAGGAAAGCCATGGTTTAAAGCTAGAGACGTAGCTACTGCTCTAAAGCATGTTAATGGCTGGAGTGCAGTTCGGAAACATGTAGATAGCAGTGATAAATTAACTGTTGGAAGTTTTTCCGACGCTCAAAAACAGGGCGTTGGGCCGATTGAGAAAACAACGGTTTTCATAAATGAAGCCGGATTATGTTCTTTGATGTTAAAATCAACTACTCCTGAAGCAAGACTGTTAGTAAGAAGTCTGTTGCCGGAGAAGTTTTACCTTACTTACACAAATATGAAAGATGAAAGTTCGCTTTAAATGTAGTTTTTCTTTAAAATCACAAGTTCCACTGTATGTGTGTGTGTGTGTGTGTGTGTGTGTGTGAATGAAGGTCACTGGCGTGGGTGACGAAAAGCCCCGTAAACCTGAATGAAGGTCACTGGCGTGGGTGACGAAAAGCCCCGTAAACCTGAATGTGTGATGAAGGGTTTAGTAGATTGAGGCGCCGGGCTAACACCCCAGCTACCCTTTCGAAAAACCCGGTGTGAATGAAGGACTTTGTACATTGAGGAGCCTGGCCAACACCCTGGCTACTCATTGGAACAGTCCGTACGGTGGGACTTGTAAACAAGTAAAAAAGTAAAATCCAAAAAATAAACGGAGGAGACAACTATTTTGTTTTTGGAAGGTCTCCACGAGTCATGGCGGTGGAGGGGCCATGACTTCACTAAAAATTCTCTGTTTATCTTAGTAAATGTAGAGTTTAAAGGTGTTAAAATGAACGGACTTTGTCTTAGTAAATGACCGCCTTCCTCATACACAATGAACGGATTGACAGAGAATACAAAAAATATATAAAAAGGAGGTAGCATTTTGTTATGGAGTGGCTACCACAGTGAGAGGCGATGGTTGGGGCCTCTCACCCCAGAGGTTAGGCCTCCAGGGGAAGCTCTGGGTAACCAAAAAGAACGCGCCGACGCTCCTACGGCCTAGCCTAAAGGCTTACCGTGGTGTGGAAACGCGAGCGTTCAAAATTATTTCATTGGGGTTAGCTTTCTTGCCTGTCCATTTCTGCTAGTGTTCTGCTAGTATTCTCTCCTTTAAGTTAGTAGAGGTTTTCCAAAATAATCCTGCTATCATAAGTATAAAGTTCCAAATATTCCTCAACGTAGAGTTTTTAAAGCAACTAATTACACCAAAAAGTCACATCTGAACTCTAAAATGTGTAATCTCTGTACCTTTTTAACTTTACAAAATACCCTACTGTCTCTTTTTACACAGTAGTTTTAATTCATAATCAGCGGGCCATGCATGTAGATAGGTCTATCCCATAGACCATCTACAAATGTAATTTTTATTAAAGGGGTGCAGGCAATGTAGTGATACTGACCAAATTAATAGGAAAAATCGAACTCCACCATTACGGTGGGGTTTGAAAGTAATACCATTACCACACCATAGCCTACCCTGCCATTCCTCCCAATACCATATTCTACCCTACTATACCTCCCAATACCCTATCATACCATACCATACAATACCATACCATACCTTACCCTACCATACCTCACCAAAGCCAAAACATCCTATACTAAAGTCACCATATCCTAACACCCCACCCAAATACCATACAATAACATGACATACCCTACCCTACCATACCTCACCAAAGCCAAAACATCCTATACTAAAGACACCATATCCTTACACCCCACCCAAATACCATACAATAACATGACATACCAAACCAATACCCCATCATACCATACCATACCCTCCCTACCATACCTCCCAATAACCTATCATGCCATACAATACAATATCAACACCATACCATACAATACAATACCACACCATACCGTACCATACCATACCGTACCATACATTACCCTGCCATACCATAGTAATGTTATAAAAAAGGTGCGGGAATTGCTCACCTTGCTGGTTTTCATACTTTCCTTAACAGTTTGGGTACAAAATGTAACCAAAATACCTTCAGTTTATTTTATTAAAAGAGAGTCCCAATTCCAGACCCATGGAGTGAGGGTATAGTTTTCTTGCCTGTCCATTTCTGCTAGTGTTTACAAGCCTCTTCTCTCCTTTAAGTTATTAGAGATTTCTAAACAATTAAATACATAGAAAGTTTCCCAAAGTAATTCTTTAGTAACACTTAATTTACAGGCATACACAACAGCTACAATTATTCACTCATAAAGCTAAAATCCAGCTAATTCCCCAATGCCTCAAGACAATGTCCCTAAATAACAGCTAAAACCCAGATAAAGCTTGATGCTCCTAAATAACAGGTAAAAGTCAACATACTTTATTAACAATTACTTTTCTTCATAACAGCTAAAAATAGCCAGAGAGTCATTTTAGCGAAAGGGGGGTGTATTGACCCCCTTCAGTACCTTCACGTTAAACAGTCAGTCAAAGTATAATTTATTTTGTGTTGGTTTGCCACTAATTTTCTTTGTATGTAAGTTTGTTTCAATTACATATATTTTACAGTAGTATGATTTAAGAGTAGCTGAGATCTTGGATGATGTAGAGAAAACAGTGCTAGAAGGTCGGGGTAAGGCACTGACCCCCTTTAAACTATCAATCAAACACAGTTTACACCAATAAACCAGGCCTTTACTATATTTAACATAAAAACATAAGCTAAAACTTTCAAACACCCTGAAAAAACTAGAATTACAGAGCTTATAGTCTGTCCAGTTTTTGTAATGTTTCTTCTTTACAGAGTTTAAATTGTAGTGTGGGTTAATAAGTACCAACAAATCTCAAGATATTACATTTTAAAGTATAGCAGCTGTCTTGATACTTACCCACAGTACAGGGTTTAGGTTTTGGTAAGATGTAGTGGAGGTTAACAGGTACGTACATTACAAGTTTCATGTAAATCGGCCCTTCCGTTCTCAATAAATTACATTTCAAAGTATAGCTCCTGCAATTGTTTTGATGCTTACCTGCAGTACAGAGTTTAGGTTTTGGTAAGATGTAGCGGAAGTTAACAAGTACATACATACCAAGTTTCATGAGAATCAGTCAATCCATTCTCAAAATATTACGTTTTAAAGTTTTACACCCTCCATCATCCCTTAAACAACCTTTTCCTACCCTCCAACAATATTGAAAGTTAGAGGAGGTTAACAAGTACCTGCATACCAAGTTTCATTAAAATAAGCCCAATGGTTCTTAAGATATTGATTTTTAAAGTATGGCTCCTTCAATTATTTTGATACTTACCCGCAGTACAGGGTTTAGGTTTTTGTAAGATGTAGCGGAGGTTAACAGGTACCCAAATGCCAAATTTAATTCATATCGACTGAGCCGTTCTCGAGATATTTAATTTTGAAATTTTGCCCCTTCAATTTTTTGGATGCAACCCGCAACATTTTGTTTAATATTTTTCATTTGGGTAGCTGTCCCTCGCGCGCGCCTACACTACGTAGTAGGCGAAATCTGTTATCAGAATCGCTCTAGGACTTACCGTTTTCGAGATATTAGCGATTTTAGGATAATCAGACTCAAAAAAGAGAAGAAGAAGAAGGAAAAAGAGAGAAGCAGTGGCACGGAGTGGTGAGGGGGAGAGGGGAAGGTGAGGGGAGTAACATAGCATGCAGAAGGAGAAGAAATAAATCAGAGGATGGCTGAGGGGGAGTGGGGAGTGGGAAGGTGAGGGGAGAGAGGAAGAAGAACACGCAAGTGCTAACAGAAGTGATCAGTAGGAGACGCGGGAGATGAAGGCTAACATGTTTTGTTCTTTTATATATGTTCATTTGTTGGGAAGTGTTGGGTTGGCAACACTGCCCAAGCTTGGTCACGTTAGCGTGACGTAATTTTTGCTTGTTCACGTTAGCGTGACGTAAGTAGCCAACAGGTATTTTGTTTTCTTAAGTTGGTACCACTGTCATGTAGGTCATGTTTTTTGTTTTGCAATTCATTTAGGTTGGCTACACGTTTCTGCATAAGAAACCCATGTTAAGACTCGATCATAGCCACTCCTACTGATCACTTCTGTTAGCACTTGCCTGTTCTTCTTCCTCTCTCCCCTCACCTTCCCCCTCCCCACATCCCCTCAGCCATCCTCTGATTTATTTCTTCTCCTTCTGCATGCTATGTTACTCCCCTCACCTTCCCCTCTCCCCCTCACCACTCCGTGCCACTGCTTCTCTCTTTTTCCTTCTTCTTCTTCCCTTTTTTGAGTCTGATTATCCTAAAATCGCTAATATCTCGAAAACGGTAAGTCCTAGAGCGATTCTGATAACAGATTTCGCCTACTACGTAGTGTAGGCGCGCGCGAGGGACAGCTACCCAAATGAAAAATATTAAACAAAATGTTGCGGGTTGCATCCAAAAAATTGAAGGGGCAAAATTTCAAAATTAAATATCTCGAGAACGGCTCAGTCGATATGAATTAAATTTGGCATGTGGGTACCTGTTAACCTCCGCTACATCTTACAAAAACCTAAACCCTGTACTGCGGGTAAGTATCAAAATAATTGAAGGAGCCATACTTTAAAAATCAATATCTTAAGAACCATTGGGCTTATTTTAATGAAACTTGGTATGCAGGTACTTGTTAACCTCCTCTAACTTTCAATATTGTTGGAGGGTAGGAAAAGGTTGTTTAAGGGATGATGGAGGGTGTAAAACTTTAAAACGTAATATTTTGAGAATGGCTTGACTGATTCTCATGAAACTTGGTATGTATATACTTGTTAACTTCCGCTACATCTTACCAAAACCTAAACTCTGTACTGCAGGTAAGCATCAAAACAATTGCAGGAGCTATACTTTGAAATGTAATTTATTGAGAACGGAAGGGCCGATTTACATGAAACTTGTAATGTACGTACCTGTTAACCTCCACTACATCTTACCAAAACCTAAACCCTGTACTGTGGGTAAGTATCAAGACAGCTGCTATA
Source organism: Allygus modestus (assembly GCA_963675035.1). Classification (NCBI taxonomy): domain Eukaryota; kingdom Metazoa; phylum Arthropoda; class Insecta; order Hemiptera; family Cicadellidae; genus Allygus; species Allygus modestus. Next base: position 391,067,755 of record OY776111.1, read on the forward strand.
CTTTAAAATGTAATATCTTGAGATTTGTTGGTACTTATTAACCCACACTACAATTTAAACTCTGTAAAGAAGAAACATTACAAAAACTGGACAGACTACAAGCTCTGTCATTCTAGTTTTTTCAGGGTGTTTGAAAGTTTTAGCTTATGTTTTTATGTTAAATATAGTAAAGGCCTGGTTTATTGGTGTAAACTGTGTTTGATTGATAGTTTAAAGGGGGTCAGTGCCTTACCCCAACCTTCTAGCACTGTTTTCTCTACATCATCCAAGATCTCAGCTACTCTTAAATCATACTACTGTAAAATATATGTAATTGAAACAAACTTACATACAAAGAAAATTAGTGGCAAACCAACACAAAATAAATTATACTTTGACTGACTGTTTAACGTGAAGGTACTGAAGGGGGTCAATACACCCCCCTTTCGCTAAAATGACTCTCTGGCTATTTTTAGCTGTTATGAAGAAAAGTAATTGTTAATAAAGTATGTTGACTTTTACCTGTTATTTAGGAGCATCAAGCTTTATCTGGGTTTTAGCTGTTATTTAGGGACATTGTCTTGAGGCATTGGGGAATTAGCTGGATTTTAGCTTTATGAGTGAATAATTGTAGCTGTTGTGTATGCCTGTAAATTAAGTGTTACTAAAGAATTACTTTGGGAAACTTTCTATGTATTTAATTGTTTAGAAATCTCTAATAACTTAAAGGAGAGAAGAGGCTTGTAAACACTAGCAGAAATGGACAGGCAAGAAAACTATACCCTCACTCCATGGGTCTGGAATTGGGACTCTCTTTTAATAAAATAAACTGAAGGTATTTTGGTTACATTTTGTACCCAAACTGTTAAGGAAAGTATGAAAACCAGCAAGGTGAGCAATTCCCGCACCTTTTTTATAACATTACTATGGTATGGCAGGGTAATGTATGGTACGGTATGGTATGGTACGGTATGGTGTGGTATTGTATTGTATGGTATGGTGTTGATATTGTATTGTATGGCATGATAGGTTATTGGGAGGTATGGTAGGGAGGGTATGGTATGGTATGATGGGGTATTGGTTTGGTATGTCATGTTATTGTATGGTATTTGGGTGGGGTGTAAGGATATGGTGACTTTAGTATAGGATGTTTTGGCTTTGGTGAGGTATGGTAGGGTAGGGTATGTCATGTTATTGTATGGTATTTGGGTGGGGTGTTAGGATATGGTGACTTTAGTATAGGATGTTTTGGCTTTGGTGAGGTATGGTAGGGTAAGGTATGGTATGGTATTGTATGGTATGGTATGATAGGGTATTGGGAGGTATAGTAGGGTAGAATATGGTATTGGGAGGAATGGCAGGGTAGGCTATGGTGTGGTAATGGTATTACTTTCAAACCCCACCGTAATGGTGGAGTTCGATTTTTCCTATTAATTTGGTCAGTATCACTACATTGCCTGCACCCCTTTAATAAAAATTACATTTGTAGATGGTCTATGGGATAGACCTATCTACATGCATGGCCCGCTGATTATGAATTAAAACTACTGTGTAAAAAGAGACAGTAGGGTATTTTGTAAAGTTAAAAAGGTACAGAGATTACACATTTTAGAGTTCAGATGTGACTTTTTGGTGTAATTAGTTGCTTTAAAACCTCTACGTTGAGGAATATTTGGAACTTTATACTTATGATAGCAGGATTATTTTGGAAAACCTCTACTAACTTAAAAGAGAGAATACTAGCAGAACACTAGCAGAAATGGACAGGCAAGAAAGCTAACCCCAATGAAATAATTTTGAACGCTCACGTTTCCACACCACGGTAAGCCTTTAGGCTAGGCCGTAGGAGCGTCGGCGCGTTCTTTTTGGTTACCCAGAGCTTCCCCTGGAGGCCTAACCTCTGGGGTGAGAGGCCCCAACCATCGCCTCTCACTGTGGTAGCCACTCCATAACAAAATGCTACCTCCTTTTTATATATTTTTTGTATTCTCTGTCAATCCGTTCATTGTGTATGAGGAAGGCGGTCATTTACTAAGACAAAGTCCGTTCATTTTAACACCTTTAAACTCTACATTTACTAAGACAAACAGAGAATTTTTAGTGAAGTCATGGCCCCTCCACCGCCATGACTCGTGGAGACCTTCCAAAAACAAAATAGTTGTCTCCTCCGTTTATTTTTTGGATTTTACTTTTTAAACTTTTTTACAAGTCCCACCGTACGGACTGTTCCAATGAGTAGCCAGGGTGTTGGCCAGGCTCCTCAATGTACAAAGTCCTTCATTCACACCGGGTTTTTCGAAGGGGTAGCTGGGGTGTTAGCCCGGCGCCTCAATCTACTAAACCCTTCATCACACATTCAGGTTTACGGGGCTTTTCGTCACCCACGCCAGTGACCTTCATTCAGGTTTACGGGGCTTTTCGTCACCCACGCCAGTGACCTTCATTCACACACACACACACACACACACACACACACACATACAGTGGAACTTGTGATTTTAAAGAAAAACTACATTTAAAGCGAACTTTCATCTTTCATATTTGTGTAAGTAAGGTAAAACTTCTCCGGCAACAGACTTCTTACTAACAGTCTTGCTTCAGGAGTAGTTGATTTTAACATCAAAGAACATAATCCGGCTTCATTTATGAAAACCGTTGTTTTCTCAATCGGCCCAACGCCCTGTTTTTGAGCGTCGGAAAAACTTCCAACAGTTAATTTATCACTGCTATCTACATGTTTCCGAACTGCACTCCAGCCATTACCATGCTTTAGAGCAGTAGCTACGTCTCTAGCTTTAAACCACGGCTTTCCTTCACTATCAAACAGAACCAATACCGGTTTGTTATTGAATGTATAGAACTTGGAAGCCATGTCACAATTTACTCAATAGTACAGGCAAAAGGAGCGCAGAAGAACGTCTGATCAGTACTGCGTCTTGAAGCAGAATGATGAACTGTACTAGTGACATTTGGTATATACAGGAGTAACATTGCTCCGTAAGGAAAGGTGCTACCTTCATCGAAGGTAGCAACACGGAACTGAGACAAGTGTTACTTCAAGACGTAAAACACCAGATAGTTTCTCAACGTTACAAAATATGTATTCAAAGTGATCATCAAAGACTGTTGGTGTTAGATTCCCTAAAGGAAAGAATGGTATATTACCTGAGATATCACCGTACTTTATTGATACTCCAATGTAGGTGTTTGATGAGGAGTTCTCCGTTATTTTATCTACTATGTACTCCGAAAACACCAAAGGCCATTCCGATACGTTTATTGGCCCAGTAAGAAAGAACTCATACTCTGAGGATTTAATGCGAAACTTTGAATTTTCATTTAACTTCCTTTTAGATATAAACTTCAAAAACACCCCTTGAATAGGGAGTGTATTATTTTCAGCAGACATTCTACAAGAAGAGACAAACAAGATTAAACAGTAACAGACACAGACACGTCCGTTCACTACCGCGTCTCAGAACAGAATGAGTTAATAGAGCTGATGTTTAGAGGTATATACGCTCAGTACCCATGTGAGTGACAGCTCCATTAAGCAACTCTTTGTTTTTTAAAGCCGAAAGGCAGGGTGTCGTGATCATCATTAAATCTTCTCTTGGGCCCTGTAATTTTAAACTTTTTAATTTCACTTACTGTAACGACTTCTCGTCTCTTTGTTCTCCTGATTCTGTTTTCTTCAATTTCTAAAATGTCAGCAGCTTCACTAAGGACCATCTTTTTTAACTGTTCAAAATTTAATGTTTCGGAAGTCTTCATATTGAGGGTGAGACCCTTGATTTTACACACAGTTTGTAGCTTTTGCTTTTTGGTTGACCAGACAAGGTATGCGTAGGTCTTTGGTCCCCCAGAAACAAACTCTAAGATATAAGAGCCGGGCCCGTACTCACTTGCCAATTCGTCCGTCATTTCCCCGAGGTAATCTCCCGTAGGGACCCTGTACAATCCTCCCCTGTATAGATAAATACACGAGTCCGTGTCATAGTAAAGGACTTGACCTCCAAGGGCATCTAAGTGTTCATACAGTTTAAGCCTGGCATGAGCAGTGGTGTAGGCCGCAATTACAACATTTACAGTCTTTAGAGCCTCACCGGCATCATTAACATTCTGCCAATTAACTAATAAAACCTCTTGGTTAATTACTTCAACAAACTTTACTTCCTTTCCTGGTTGAGTTAACGAATTGAATAATTCTTTAGAGTCCCTCACGATTTCAGTTTTTGTCATGTTTTCCCGTTGACCAAACTTGCCCCAGAATGAATTTAACATTAATTTAGCTACTGACCTGAGTCCTCCATTTTTAGCAATTTTGTCTTTCTCCATTTGAATACCCTCACGCTCAAAGAAATCAGAAACATACTTGTCTTTGTCCTCTTTGGTATTACACCATGCGGGATACCCTGAGGCTTCCTGCTTTACTTTCAAGAATTTATTAATAAAATCGGTAAAAAGTCCATCTTTCTCGTATGTGGCTACCTCGTACTCCCACAACTCGTACATGTCCAAGATTACATAGCCTTTTTCTACAGCTTTTCTAATTTCATCCATGGTCCATGTACCTACCATTGCCCTTTCCTCACTATCATGAAAACATTCCCTTTAGTTTAAAGTCTCACCGCAGGTTCTACACAAAACAAACATCAATTTATTATTCATTTTAGCGGGGAGTACGGGATGATACAAGTTGTAAGGAGGTAGAATTTTGCATTTCAACAAGCCCTCTACTTCAAGGCCTCTCTCTCGGCACTCATTTCCAACGTAAACAGTAGGATGACCAACGGGATACTTACAATATTTATTCACAAACGGATAAAGGGAGCAAACATCAACGTATTGGATTGATTCTCCCTCTTCACATTTACAATACGTTTTAGTATTACCCGTTCTGCCTCCAAAGAAGGAATCCCTAGGATTAAGTGGAAGTGTGTTTAGAATGGACAGTTGGTTCAAGTGATTTAGTTTTTTGTCCTTTTTCAAAGCTCTAAATTCACACTCCCACATCTCCACAACATCATAGTCGTTAAATTTTGCCATTTTGGATTTTGTTCTCTCGTAACGGAGATGCAAACTGTCTGAGGGATCCTCCGGCAGAGGTTCTTCTCTGCTATATTGATAACATTTTGGACACCCGTGCCAATAACACCCGTGGAACTCGTAAATTCGTTCCCCGTCAAACCCATCTACTTTTAGTCCATTAATTTTAGCTTCTCTGCCCCGGCCCGCATGTTGAATCTTTACTCCACGTTTCTCCTCCTCCCATGTTAACCACTGTAAAGCAACAGCTGACTGATTGTCTGCAAGTCGGTACCCTGATTTTGGTATTAGTCCAATAGTATTTTCTTTTAAGAAGTTACGGCGGAAGGCCAAGTTACATGCACTGGCGATTGTTATAGCCTCGAGAAAAGGATCTACGTTACACTCTTGAAGAAGTAAGGCTCTAAATTTAATACATGCCTGAGCTAAAATCTCCACGTCTGAAATACAGTACTCCAAGATTTCCTTCTTAAAACCAAACACGTAGTCTTCAGCGACTCGTTCGTCATACCATTCTTCAAAGGCCTTGTGTGGTTTCTCAAACATTGATTCCGGACAGTAGTATTTTTTGTCGGGCATAGGGCCTACATAATCTTGGTTCGCTAGAGTGTTGAAGAGATGGGGAAAGTAGCCCTTCTTTTTCTCGGGAGGCAGGTCAAAGGCGTTAGGGAGCGCAGCGAGAGCCATGGGGAAATAGCTCAGTGAGTCCACAAACCTTACGTTGGCTACTTCAATCAAAATAGCTTTAGTTCCCCGAGGAGTTATTTTTGGTGTGAATTTAGTTTCTTCCATAATATACTGTAGTATGAATTGGAAGTCAAAACCCTGCCCGTTGTGGGCAATTACACAGACATCTTTAAATTTTTTTCGAATTCCCATGATATAGTCCATGAAGTGTTTTACCGGTTCTTTTTCAAATACCCTTTGCCGTTCCGAGCAAGTTTCACACTCACCCCCATTAATACATTTAAAGCAGTACTGTTGTGATACACACAAGTTTACTTTATGAACTTTTTTATCAGGGTCAGAGGGGAGAGACTCATCCTGCCTTGTTTCCAAGTCAAAGAAAATAAACAAAAAATCACGGGCCTTTGGTGTTCTCCTATCTACCCTCATGAAACACTGATGTGCCGGGTCTTTGAACGCTTCGCAGGGTTTACAGTAAACTTCTCCGCATACATGAGCTGTCTTACGTCTTTTTGGATAAATCATTTTCTTACAGTCACGGCAGAGTTTTACAGTTTTACAAATTTGCCCTTGATGAGCTACTAAACACCGCTCATTTTTGAAGGAGCGGTTGCAAAAACGGCATGTGATGCCACCGTGTTCTAGTTTACAGGGCGGGGAGATGGTATGACAGGACGAGCATCTGTTAGAGCACCGATGCTCATGTCTGTTGCTGTAGGGGATATGACAGGCTTCACAAAAGAAATTGCAAACAAACGCAGCAGTTAAGTTTGTAATTACATTATAATGACCGTTGTGAAAAAGAAGGTTAATTTTTAATTTAGCGTCTTCATTACCTCCTTCAAAGTAAACATCCCGGCCTTTTTTGTCGTAGTTGTAGACGGTAATTTTGTATTTTTTAAGATGGGACTGGAATTTTTCAAGCTCAGGGATTCCTGCACCCTCCTCGGGCATTTCTACACGGGCTTTTGCTATGAGCTTATTAGCTCTGAAAGTTTGTCTTTTACCCTTGTCTTTTCGAATAGCGTAGATCTGAGGATCATTTTTCGCATACGCTTTGCCTACTACCAACGCTCTAGCCAAACATAAATTGTCTTTATTATTAATTACTACAATTCCCCGTCTCGCTTTAGATTATTCATCAAAGGTATTGTAAAAGTCGGGTCTTGCCCTTCCTTTACCTACGGGGACGTTAATCCTCGTAACATCAACTCTAAACGTGTCACTAGAGGTTATAGATTGCGCATTGCTTTGAATTATGCCCCCGAAAATATCCCAGAGAACATCACCGCTAACTTTAGAGACCGGTCTCAATGATACGTAACCCGGTTCAGCACTTTTTAAATTTATAGACTGTAATTTAAACCCTAGATAATCAGTGGGTGCAACGTTGGCTTTGGATGTCTCTACAATTTGATTAAAACCTTTACGAATCCAATCAAACTCAGAGATACCTTTGGGAGGTTTAGTGAATTTGAAAACAGTGTTAGTCCCGTAAAGTCTAAAGTGACTAACGTAGGTTTCATCTTTACTAATTAAATCTACCGGGTTTTGAGGGTCCTTTTTAGAAACATCCATCCTTCAACACAGAATTAAATACTGAAAACAAGCTAAACCGTGCTAACGCTTAAAAGAGCAAGTACCCCAACCAGAGTCAAACTCACAAGGATATTACTGAATTACGCAGAAATAATAATAATCTGTGCAAGAGAACACTTACGCAAGAGCAGCACAAAACACGTCTGATCAGCGTCACGACTGGAATTAGACTGAAGAACTAGAGCTTGTTGTAAGAGATATATATAGAGAGTGGACCTGTTACTTTTTCACTGTTTGATCTACTGAAACTGATACTTTTGGAACTGTTACCTTGAAAACTGTGGGAATGGGAATGGGTAATGTTGGACCTGTTACTTTATTGGAACGGTTACTTTTTGAACTGTTACTTTGTGGCAGTCTTCATCGATATTAAATGAACAAGATATATGATGTAACTGTAACACTTGGAACTGATACTTTAAAGTCACCGATCAGGTTCTCTAAAAGAACAGGTGCAGAGGATCTACAAAAGAGCACAGTACCTCTGTATTACTACGCAAGTCAGAAAAACACTAACACACAAACTACGCAAGTCAAACCAGAACTACAGGTTACCGAAAGTTAACTCTAATGAAGGTATCAAACACTACTCTAACCAAGAACAAGAATAGAAAGTTAGATTACTGTCACTCAACACATACAAACACAACACTACTGTTGACACAAGGATGTGAGGTTAGGAAAAGTGAGGTTATGTTAATCAATACATACAAAAACTGCTCCAACCAAAACTGCATAAAATAACAATAATAGAAATTGAGGTTGCTGAGGTGAATTTACTGTACAAAAGAACCAGGGCAAAAAATCAGGTTACTGGAGGTTATGTTAGTCAACACAACACTACTTTAGCCACGAGGAAGTGAGGGTATGTTTACTTTCCTTACTGTAAACTAATAAGCCAGATTAAATGGATACACCACACAGCATTACTCTAGCCAAGAAAATAAACACGCATACAACACAAAAAATAAAATAAAGTACACCATACACGGAAAATTAATATAACACAGTAAAGTTGGAGTGTAACGGGTGAGGTTAGAAAAAGTGAGGTTACGTCATATTAGGTTATGGTAAGAAAATGGTTGAGATTGAGGTTATGGTAATCAGCATATACAAGTACGTCACTACCAAGTAAAACAAAATGGTGAAGTTACTTAATAAAGAACAAGGACAGAAAGTGATATTACTGTCAGTCAACACATACAAGTACGACACAACTCTTGACACAAGGAAGTGGGATTACTGTTACCGGCATGTTAGTCAGCACATACAAACACTAATCTAGTCAAATCAAACAATTAAATACAACACACAAAACTACTCTTACAAGAAAATAAGGCTTTTGTGACTCTCAAAGGTTACTGTTATGTTAGTCAACACATACAAACACAACACTACCAAGTAAAACAAAAATGGTGAAGTTACTGTATAAAAGAACAAGGAGGTGAGGTTATGGTAACTCTCAAAGGTTACAGATGTAAGGTTATGTCAGTCAACAAATACAAGTACGACACAACTCTTGACACAAGAAACTGAGGTTACTGGGTGTGAGGTTATGTTAGTCAACACAACACTACTTTAGCCAGAACAAACAAGAAACTGATGTTATTGTACACTAGCAAGTCAGATAACCCTAAAATCACACGACACGCAAGATTACTATAATAAAAGTGAGGTTATGTTACACAGAATAAAACAAATTAAAAGTGAGGTTATGTAAAATACAAAGCAAAAAGTGAGGTTAGGAAAAGTGAAGCCGCTATGGGGAGCAAACGCTCAAGTTTAATCTTTGCAAAAAACGCAACGAACGGAGAGACACGTCCGATCGCAACGGGAGCAGGGAGCAAAGAGAGAGAGAAAATGCGCGGCAAGATAGCAGGTATTGTGGTGGGGGCTATGTCTCTTTCAATCACAGAGCCCACAGGTAACAACTAGTTACAACGAGTTTGCTGACAGAGACTATGTTGAGGATGTTGTGGTTAGATGTACAGAAGGCTAGATGATTAACAGCAGAAGGACACGAGGGTCAAATAATTACCACTGAAGGCTAGATGATTAACAACAGAAGGACGTGAATCAACATACCAGCCAGTCAGGTTACTTAAAATGTTACACCCACCAGCTGAGAGAACAGGAACTGTAGATAGATACGCAGAAGGGGGTGAAGGATGTGGAGGTTAGATGTACAGAGGGTTAGATGATTACCAACAGAAGGACACGAGGGTCAAATAATTACCATAGAAGGCTAGATGATTAACAACAGAAGGACACGAGGATCAATTAATTACCAAAAACTGTAGATAATTAAACACAGAGAGATGCAAAAGATAAATAATCAACCACAGAGGGTAGCAAAAGAGCCACAGAGGGAGGCAATTACACCCTAATTCCATTCCTCATAAGAGCCCATGTTATTCTATTCTTCGTAAGAGTCCATGTTAATCTATTCTCCATAAGAGTCCATGTTATTCTATTCTCCATAAGACCCTATGTTGGACCCCAAGCGCGCGGCATGACAACTACTCTATTAGAATAAAGAGCAAATGGAAGCAAAGGTTATATTAGAGTTATATATTATATGAACAAATACAGTCCAGTTTGCGCTCTTCCTTGATGCCACCCTGCTATCTTTACTCTACCACTCTAAGTGAGGCCACTCTCACCGATCAGGTTCTGCCCAGCTATTTATACTGGTTTATACTCTAAACTATGACAGTAATCTTTTTAAATAAAAAACCATGTATTTAAAAAAGAGAAAACGTAGCTAATAATAATTTGTGAGTGTACTGTTTTGACGAATTTGACAAATAACTGTCGGTAATTTCTTCTATCTTCCTTAAATATTAAATTTTGCTGACAGACTCAGATTTCGAACATATTTATATTTTCAATTATCCAAATCACAGTTGTAAAATAAACAACACTAATAAAGTTAAATTTCTATTCGTAAAAAACAATCCATCGTTTTGATTAAACATATTAGCTAAACCGCCATATTGGGCATATTACCGTAATGAAATAAAAACTGGTAATTAAATAAATCAATACGCTTTTACACTGGCTAGAGGATAATTTACTTAGTTTCCAGGCCAACGTCCGCAATCCTTTGAACTTTGGCCGGGTTCAAGCCACTTTGATCTATGGCACTTTATAGGAACTCTCAAACTCCTCATGACGTAGCACGTTCTTCTCAGTTCAGCTTATTCATTAGGTAAATACAGACATTCAATGACATAAAACCATTCTGAGCTATTATTTTATCAAGGATAATATAACATTATGAAATGTGGAAAGTAAATAAATACTAAATACTATATACAAACAATTCCACCTAAATTTTTGTGTACTTACCTTTTATATTAATTATGAATATCACCTCCACTAAAACCTCTCTCAGAAATAGTGTAGATATGGGGAGTATATAACAAAAACACGAATCGGGCTGTTTTTGAAATTTACAAAAAAAATATATTTTTATTTTTTTCATTTTACCCGAAAAATATTTTTCTAGATCTTTTTTATTTTATATTTCTAGATGTTCCTGTTCTTTCCGATCAAAGTTAATATGAGGTTGGTTGACTAGGTTTACTTCAACGGTTGAATTTATATGAATTTTCAAAAAAAGGTCTGCAAAAAAGGCAAACCTGCTTGGCCATTTCCCACTTCAACATTAGGCCACTGCTAGGGTTAACCTTACCATTCTAATTTACTTAACTATGATCACATTTTTTACCTAGTTATTGAGTATCCAAAGTACGTTTCTGTAAATGCAGGTTATTTGTAGTCTTGATACGATCAACTTATATAACTTTCTAGCGCTCGGAAAGCTTTGGACGTTTGATTACCTACTAGTTTTCACATCGCTTTGGCTCAAAATACTAAACGTATTTATAATCATATCTTACACCTAAATTTTAAGGGTAAAAACTTTGCAATGTTAAGATAATACATATTACCTACATTAATTTGTAGTACTGCCACTTACTGTTATATTAATTGACCCTTACTCAATATATTTTTGTTCATAATTATATTTCATGTAATATATATTATAATCATTGCCTTATAACCACATTAACATCAAAATAATTCTACCGTAAAAACTACCTTTAAAAACTACTTAAACGTCCTTAAGTAAATTTTTTCAAGCAAGAAAAAAATAAAATGTATTATTACCTATAAATACATGTACACATCTTTAATTGCATATATGTATGGGCTGTTTTAAACATTATGGTTAATTATTATTAAGATAAATTTACAACGAGAAGAGTAGAATTCTTCACCAATCATTGTAAATAATAGAAAGTAAGTCACTCCGATTTATATGGATTGTATTGTATGTGTTATGATGGCCGGTTCCAGCTTATCTTTAAGCAATACTTAAAGGTTTAGACACAATGCAGGAACACCGTTAGAAATACAAAGTGGACAACTCTACGAGACTTGTGGAGACTCCGTGAAATGTTTACAAATAAAACACACGTGGATAACAAACCCAAGTGTGGTGTTGGTAGTGTGGATAATAATAACGTCTTATCGTGTAACCCTTTGAGTCGTGTGGACCGATATATATTCTGCTGTTGAGTCTGCACCTAAACACATTAGTTATTGCTGTATAAGCAATTGTCCCGTTCCCAGCTCCATTTAAGTAAAAATTATAAATTTTACTTCATGGTTTATTATAGTATATTATAACCGCCGATGCGGTTTATTTCGCTTTTACTATTTATTTGTGCTCTGAATTTCGACAAGACAGTCTTTCTTGGAGTAACATAACATTACATATTTTACTTTAATTTTGTATTTGATTTAATAAGTATAATTCCTCTTACAGATGAATAAATAATATTTGTTTAAATAGTAATGATAAAACTTTCAAGCTAAGTTTACTAAATGAAATAATAGAAATTTATGTTTTACTTATATTTTTAAAAGAGGTTTGACAGATGTTTAAATGCATTATGTTTATACAACATGCGGTGACGTCAACCTAAAAATTACCCTACGCATCCTTTGCCCTTAAAATTCATAAAGCCTTACAATTAATTTACTTATTACCTATGTTCATTATTAATTTTCATTACGAGGTAAGTCACATATCTTACAATAGTGTTTCAGTATAGCCCCTATTGTGTAACAAACAGTATTCATTATACAAGAAAACATACTTCTAATATCCGTTTATTAATAATAGGATATATATATAATTTTGATAAGAATCATTTTACTACACATCACTTTATATATATATATATATATATATATATATATATATATATATGTGGAATATAGCATAGTAAATTGAGCAGAGCAAACGCGTAAAATCTATCTAATTCGGTTTAACTTAGGAAAAGTACCAATAATCTAACGCAATCGGAAAGCCTATGTTAATTATGGGATAGAAGATAATGTCATGTAATCCAGTAAAAGGTGATTAACATGGATGATCACTCATGTGTCGCAAAGACCGGTGATCCTGTATTACAGCTCCAATAATGTGTTAATGTGGAATCAGTAAACAGATGAGTTTATTATGAATATACATGAAAGGCTGGCATGCATAAGAAAGTTATAATGTTGCTAACCAGAACCTAAATAATTTATGTATTCACATTTATAATTATGCCTGAATTTCAGCAGAATCTATTAATTCCAGGTTTAAAAAATTTCCATGATAAGAATCTTTCTAAAAACAATAAGTGTTTCATTTATAATTCATACTCATTAATTAACCGATGAGGCAGTTATCAGTAATACAAAATCAAATATATTAATAGGAAGAAAGCATGATTTTAAATAGACTTTTTGCTAAAATTTAAATTGTTAAATGACATTTGATTTTAAAGAAATATTATCTGCCTATAATCTTAAACTTTTCAAGGTGACACTTAAACAAATATATTTAACAAAAATGAAACCTGACACGGAGTAAATCTTTTACTATGGTAATTGTTTACTATTTGTAAATCGTAATTTCATATTTGTTAGGTAGATTGTATTTTTAAATTAAGATATTATTGGGTTCAAGGGGAGTGTCGTAAAACATAAACTCTTTTGTAAAGTAATTGGCAGAATTATATAATAGTATTATTTACGTTAACAGATTAATTTATTTTTATAAAATATTGTGCTCAAGGAAAAAGATTTAATTAGACTTTAAGATTGTAAAACTGTATGCAAACTAAATTTATAAATCGTTCCACTCAACCAAAACTCTGTCCTGCAAAGGACTTGTAGTAATTACAAAAAGGGTCTCTTGACCTAATTGATGATAGCCAAGACATTATGCTGCCATAAAATATTTAGCTGGTGAAATCTGTATCATCAGACCGAAAAATATTAAAGACAGTAGTCAATGATAATACTTAAAACCAAATGTTTAGTAAATGAAAGCCATGTTTTTTTCCTTTTAGCAGTGGGGTTTTATCTCTAAGGCTTTAGAAAACGAATTTCACTGTAGCCAGATAATAGAAATAATACTAAATTAACCTACTATTCCCCCATAATTTCTAAAACTTCATTAGTTAGGTTTAAAGTTATTCCCATTTATAAATAAATTATGTTTGTCAGTTCCAGTGTTATTTTTATACTTGAACATGGACCAACTTTAACAATACTTAACAAACATTGGACTTGTGTACTAGTGTCGTCTTGATTGTGCGTTTGATCTTTTGATGTGTTAGGGTGTTAGGGTTAGGGTTAGGGTGTTAGGGTGTTTTGTTGTGTGTTACTTTAATTTTGTTACTGCTGTTACAGTTCTCTGTTTTAGCTTTTCTTGAATTTATTCCAGGTTTGCCTCGATGGTTCCTCTAATTTTGTGTGCTGGATATTCTTTCCACCTGAAAACGGGATCAGATTCTAGATTGCGAAACGTCATATAACACGAATTTTTACTAATCAGCGCTGGAAAATCTCCACAATAATTTCTTAAATATAAATATTACAGGATTACAGGCCTAAATTAGCTTTAAAACTAAAATAAAGCTATGTACGTGTAAACTAATTAGGTAATGGGTTATAAAACGTAAAAATTAACAGCCTAATGTTGTTGTAAGGGACTTACAAATTAGTTGGGACATTATCCAGCTCGAATATAAATGAATGAATAAAAAATGTGTTTAATCCAAAATAACATAAAACTGGTTCAAGTGGCAATAATATCAAGCAAATACTTTAAATCTATAAATAGCGCACCATGCAAAGTGGGGCAAATATCCATAAATACATCAAGAAAAGTAATAAGAAACAAAAATTGCATGCAATTTTATAGTTCTAGATACCAGATAACAGGAATAGGCCTATAAGGGCAGGAGCATGTGCCTAGGCCTGATTTGTTACTTTAAAAAGTAAGTACACCTTCATACTTCATATTTTAAAACTTTCAAATTTAAGAAGGAAAAACACAGAACAACAAAAAAGGAACAGACGAAAGAATGAGAGATAGAGTCGACAGATATGGAAAAGGGATTGGTTGTTACAATTGTCTTCGAATAAGTCCAATGTAGGACTACAGATTATTCCCATGATATCCCGTTCTAGAACATATAATTTAATAATATATAGTTATAAGTAGATATATATTTTATAGCAAACTTAGACATCCTTGTAGTTTTTATTCAAAGAAGTATTACCTATTGTATATTTAGGGTTAACAGGAAAAGCTATTACAGGGGAAAATACTAGTGTTTGAATAAAACGAAATATACAAAAATCTGCATGTATTATAGTATAGTTAGGATATAATAGTTACATCAAAATCATAAATACATTAAGTGCGGGGATAAAACGTCATTAATAGTAGTTGGCAGGAAAGGCTGTTCTAAGTTGACTGCAATGTGCTATTTTTGTAATTTACATATTTATAAAGTATTGCATACCTCCGTATATATTTTTTATTTTTAAATTGTATGTCTAAATGCTCAACATAGTTCGGAAAAGTAAATGTATAGTAAATAAATAATATATTTTAGACAACTTTTGCCTAAGAGTTATAATTTCATGCTTAGTTGTTTTTCCATTTTGATAATTTATTTAATTACTAATACAAACAGCTGAGTATGAATACAATTTTTGGAGCGTATGTTAATATATCGTTTAACAGTCAAAATAAACAAAATAAATGTACTTTTATTAGTTTATGAGTAATGATTACAAAAAATAGAATGTACCTTAAAATCGTCAACTGGGAAACAAAATAATGCTATCTGATTTATTTAAAAGGAAAACATCAATTGGTGGTTATTGTCTGCATTCAAATCAAATTTTGTATGTTAAAACCAATTCAGAAATCCTTAAACATGTCAGTCTGGGTTTTTAACTAAATCGAACAAGAAAGAACAAGCATTGTATGGTTTATTATTAAACTTTTTAATGAAACATTCACAACATTTAAAGCTTTTGTTTTTTAAGGAAACTACGATTGATTTGTAACAACAACTGATATATCCACTCTTTAAAATACTTCCAAAATTATATCACTACCCATTTTCTCAAACAAATTAGTTCGCTTAAAAAATGTATCGCTTCATAGTTCCGTACGTATCCAATTGGAAAGTTTACATTAGGAATATTATTATCTCTCTCTATCACTAGAACGTCCACTATTATCTAAACAATAACAACATATTACGTTTAACATGTAATAATTCCAATTTCTAGTGCAGACATCTTTCAAGATACGCAGGAAATCCTGAATAGCGATGATATTGTGATACATATTGAGTGCCTCCTCCATTCACAACTATTGGTTAATTTATCTTTGTAAATCGTCTTAGCTAAATACAAAGGACAATTTTTCAATATCTTAAACCAGCCACAATTTCTTAATAATTATTTACTTAAATATTTTACATAATGATTGTTTACTAAAAAACGCTAATGTCAATTTCAGGGATAAACCATGAGCAAATCGACTCGAAGTTAGAGCAATATAAAGATTTAAACGTTAAAACAACTTCGGATTAACGGATTAACCTTTTTAAATTAAGGTTTTGAAAATATTTTTCAAAAAAGGTTCCTTTAATTGAGGTGCAACTCAACCTCTGCATTTGGATGATGGGCCTTTGGATTCTAATCAGGTGAACGTCAAAGGTTTAGTTCTTCTCGAACATGACAGTTTTTTTTCAACCCACTGATACAAAAACACATTTGTATGCTGAAAAAAACCAAAACGTTTGTCAATTTTCTGACCGAGCTCTACTTAATCTAATTATTATAATACTGACGGTTATTACTGTCGAAGCTCTTCTCTATAAACTGCGCTTAAATATTTGTGTTATTAAACATTACTTAGTAATAACTAAATATGGTTTTACGAAGTGAGAACTCTAAAAATCTGATAAGTTAACTTCCATTGAAAAAAATGTCAGGCCTGATTTAAAGCAAATAGTTTTAGAAAAATAAGATTAATAAAATTAATGTTTTTCAAGTAAGCGTTTTAATGATTGAAACGGATTGTTAAATATCACTTTCAGTTACATTTGATGGTGAATATTTGAAAGAAACACGCAGCCATTTGGCCACTGTCCATGCACAACCACGATGTATCTATAAGGAACAACCTCCTATCGAAGGTGGACGATAATATTTACTGATGAGTTAAAATATAATTAAACATTGTGACGACTCTATAATAATAAAACATTATGGCTTCCATTATTAATTAATTATACTTTCTGCCATTGATTTTTTACTAGATATTTCAACATTCATATAACATTATACAGCTATATATAACAGCTATAACAGCTATATAACATGATACATGCATAGAATATTTTACATAAGGTGAAGAAATTGTTCTGTATAGTTAATTTGGTTGTTATATAAAATATTAAAACACTTCTGAGTTTTTTTTGCCTGTAGGTTGGAATACACATGTCATTAAATTCATGCCTAAAACGCATTTTTAACAATGTTTACAATTTAAATGTAGCTTCTAAATCATTAAAAATACTAATATGATACAGTTCTTAACATTTTATTTAACATGTTTCGATCATAAAATAAACATGCGCTCATTCCACCATTTTTACTAAAAATCTCTTTTATTAATCTTTTTTGGGCAGTTACATTTTGTATATTTTTCTCTTAGTTTATAAGATATAAACATTGACTTTTGGATTCTTTTTTACAGAAGTTAGATATGTTCTGATTATTTTTGTTACTGTGACAGACCTAAAACGCACAGGGAAATAACAGCAGTAAGGAACTCATAAATCCACTAAGTGTACGCTAAACAAAATACTGGAGCGGGAAACAGGAACTAATTTTCTTTTGAATCCCACATGTTGAAATTGTGTCTTTACATCCACGAGTAATATTGCAGTTTGCAGACCATTCGCATACGTTGTTGCAGACATTTTTTGTTGAGAAATATTCCCGGTTTGTGTATCTTTATTAAATTAACCAGTGAAATGTGTAACAAACTAATGAAACACAAGAAAGTACGGATGAAGAATTTGTATTGTTCGTGCTCCCATTTTGAGGCATTTAGATACCTATATTTTTATATAACCAGATATATACCAAATAGATAAACATATAATTGTTTTAGAAGACCTAACACAGTTAGACAATAATGTTTAAAGTTAAGAAATAAATGTCTTGCAAAGTGGTTTCGCTTAAATGTTATGGTACAAATAAGTTCAAAATAGGTTGAAATGAAGTACGTCTGGCAACACAACAAACATATTTCCACATATTCAGGACTGTAAACGTTCATAAGGGAATTACAAGAGGTCCTTTTTCAACCAGTTACACCTGAGGTACACCGGTCATCATCAAGTCCAGTCATAGGATGCCCAATCTGATAAAAACAGGTGAAACTGGTTGAAATCGATCTCCTTGTATTATTTAGTTAAGTATATGTACTGTATTGAATGCAAGTTCAGTATAAATATATTTTTTACTGTTGTATTTTATTATTTTTAACTGTAACAACATGTATTGCGAATCAAGAAATTAAATCGATTTCAACAAGTTAAATAGTTTGTGGTAGTCAGCGATTTCCGGAAGGCTTTAAGAAGATACTCATTAGACGTGTAAAAGCATTTAAACTGTAATTGTTCTCAACTTCTACATTTATACTTCAACAACTTCTAAAGTTTGAGCATAGTTGGACCAAGTAAGTTGTAATGGACTGTTTAGTAATTCAACAGCTTTATAGTTTCTTATGTCTTGGTACCTTTATGGTCTTCTGTTATAAGAGTGCTAGCTTGAATGTCCATCTAAAGAGAATTTGTGTTGAACACATTAAATAGGAAAATTTAACACTACTATTAACTCTTTCAATTTTTTCAAACACGCAACACCCTCTTGTACTCCAAGCCAATGGCCCTCCCTTCACTGTCATTTTACCCGAAAGGTAAAAATCACTTACTAAAACTTATATTACAATTTTACGTTTATGTAAACAGATAACTTAGCAATTTACGATAAAGAGATATACATTGTGTGTAAGTTAAAAATTGAAACTTGTATAATGAGCATGAAGCTGACTCGAGAGTGTAAACGGGAGCCAACGTGGTGTAAATATTGTGCCCAGTCCACTGGAAGGTCATTTAACTGGTAGGCCTCTTTATATAATTAAATTTTAACTCTAAATTGACGTTGATAATAAAATAGTATTGATAGTTTTGATCAGACTGGTATCAAAACTAATTAACTAATCAAGATATAATAAAATAGTTGACAAAGCTATATAAATTAAATAAAGCAATAGTTATCAAAATTAAGTATACAACAAAAACCTCCCCATTAAATTCTTTGTGATGTTCTGTACGGAAATAAGGGGAATATAAACCGTCTTTGTAATCCTACATATTTATATTAAATATACTCTTCTAGCCTTCTTTTAAGTTTGGATTCAAGTTAAATTAATAAGCTCGATTTGAAATTAAATTTATACTTTACTAGATTTACTCATGTGCAGCTTATGCACATGAGTTACAGGAACACCTATATCACTATACGATTTTGCCACCAGTACGTTGACAAATAAATAAGTGGAATATTTTATGGTTTTAGTGAATTTCCCCTATAGGGAAGAAGCTATTACCGTAGGTCTCATGGTAAGACTTAAGCCCGAGACCATGATAACTTTTTGTTTTGGTCCCCAGATGCCAAAAACACTGTTCGTTCAAATGTATATATATATGTATATACCGTATGTATATATGTATACATTTATATATATATGTGTGTGTGTGTGTGTGTGTGTGTGTGTGTGTGTGTGTGTGTCAGTGAATGCGATAACTTGAGTAAAAAACATCCGATTTCGATTAAATTTGGCTCAAATGTGTAAAGTCTGACTTTAAGTTTGAAAACCGGAAAAATCGGACATTAAGAAGGGGGTTTTTAAATTTTCGATAAATCAGTTTTTGCATTTTTCACCCTAAAATTTTTAAATCCCTTGATTTTGGTTTTGACCATGTTATAGAGCTTAAAAAACAAATAATATCGTATTTTGAACTGTTAACCTTTGTTAAGTGGTTGCGGAGAAAATTCAAAAAAACCTGCTCATAAAATCTCCCACGTTAATCTCATGGGAAAAAGGTTTTTGGCTTTTCCTCAGTTCATTTTAATATAAACCTGACATATGCTTTTACCAATCAGTTCATCTCCACAAAAAATCATTTTGGTTTTTAAATTGTGGTTCTACGTCCATCCGTTGCAGAGATATTCAAAGTGCTAAACACAGTATGTTGTCCAATGTTATCCTTATGGAGAATAAATAACATTTGATATATCGATTATTTATGAATGTACATTGATGAAACTTCGTATGTGGCTTCATGTAATAATGGTATATTGATATTTGCACAACAAATTTATTTTTGGTTGATTATCCTCGTAGCAGCAAACCTGCATACTCAGCCCTAATGTTATTCCTATGGAGGGTTTATATGATATAATGTTTTATATTTCCCTTAATTATTAACAGAAATTAATAAAGCTTAGTATGAAGCTTCACCTGGTTGAGTTATCTATATATTAATACGCTAGGGGGGTTTTTCTTCACAGTCATAACTTGGTAACGGCTGGACGGATTTTAACGTTTGAGGTGTCAAATTAAAGGTATTTTTATGCAGATTTGCCAATACCTCTCAGAACTTTAAGAAAGTGCATCACCTAAATACAGTAAGGGCTGAATTTTCAGAACAGTTGTGCTATCTGACGGCGGAATTCTAAACTATGTGTTGATTGAAAGTACGTTGTTATCATCCATTTTAATATCAGATATTTGTTATGTTTGTTTATAACTGAAGTAACCTTTCGTTGGGTCCAACCTGGCTCGGATTCGAGCAACAGGACAACTAGTATTGATAATTCCACAAATATTTCTTCTCTTTCTTTTTGCAGCAAACCTCTCAGCCTCTCTTATGGTGAATAAATCAAATGCTTTAGATCACTTATTTATTTAAGTATTTTTATGAAACTTGGTAAGTAGCCTTATGTGGTAGTGAGAAACAGATGCATGCATTGGAAATTCACTGAGTACGCAGGTTTGCTGCAACGGGGGTATTTAATTGTATGCTTATTTTTCTCATTTAGCGGTGAAGGTAATCTGTAGCCTTTATTTCAACAGTGAATGTGAACACTTTCATTATTTATTATTTATCTGAGATGTTACAATCAATTCAATTGTAATACAATTACATGTAACTTGGATAATAGTCATTTGTCAATGCAAATATAAATTCACAATTTGTTAAAATGAATAATCACCATACAAACATTTTGAAAAGGATGTTTATTAATTTGTTTTTATATTCGACAAAATAATAAAATTTAGTTTTTAAGATAATTGTGAAGTTAATTATAATAAAGAATTGTAATTGGGTAAAAAAAAACTGAGAAGAAAGCATAAAATAAAGCATATAACCAGAACAACAGATTGTACTACTGAAGGGAGGGATGGACATGTTAGTTACGCTCCGTGGATCAAAGTCTGTTACTTGTCGCCGTTGCTGAACTCATCCACAACAATTACCACTGAAGCAAAATGTGTACATAATTGTTATTCTTTGTTGTACCTGTCTATTCCAAAAGAGTTGCTGTTCTTTCCTGACCCAACAGAATTTCCCTCTTATACCTATTTCTGAAGACAAAATACTTTGATTGTTAGCCCTTAAAGAAAACTCCTCCACCCTGAAACATTGTAGAGGTATGAGTGTATAGACAAATTATAGACAAATTATAGTGTATAGACATTTATAGACAAATTTTAGTTGGCGAAAATTAACACTAAAGACCTTTGATTACATGGTTTTCTACCTCAGAACCGAAGAGCTTTCGACACCACATTGAAAACCTTTTAATGTGTTGTGTCATAAAAATGATACATTTAATCCGGTTTGGTTATAACTCGGAATTAGATGTAAAACTGCACTACCTTTGACCTAATGAAGCTTTGACAAACTTTTTTCAATTAAACTTATATTTTTGTGCGATTTTACTTTAAACATTCAGTTTTTTTTTTACAGATATTTAAATTCTTTATCCTTAATATTTGCAATTGTAGAGCTTTACAAAAATCTAGCACTTATGATTCTGGTTTTTCAATCCAATAGGTCATTTAATGTGATTTCAGGGAAAATAGAAAAAAACCTTCCGGTTCTAAATACAGTAATTTGTTAAATGATGTTATTCTTGTAATAGAAAATTAAAAACTTTACAGATCTAGGTTAGTTGGGTATGTATTAAAATTTCGTGTTATAGTAAAAAAATCGCTCGGCACTCAAGGTATTATGAAGTACCCTATTAATCCTTTCAATGGATTAGTAGGCGAGGGTAGATTGAGACAACGTACTATAATTCTCTAATATGTATTTCAAAATTTTCTTGCAACCAGTTTATCAGAACAGTAATTTATAACAGCTATTTAAATTTTAAGCTATTTTAAATTAACAAAGATGTTTTTAAATAAAATGATAAAACAGGGGAAATATCTGTGATTATATTTGTTTATGAGTATATTTATGACAATTATATTGCTGTTTCTTGTATTGGTAGAAGAGTAATCAATGTGTATATTTATGCAGTAAAAGTCCCTAAATCTAATCGAAATTGGGTAGCGCTTATACCATTATGTTTTCTCACAGGATAATAACATATATATATATATATATGCATATAAATTGTGGGAAAATCCTATATTGTGGCAAAAGCTAGCTTTGCTAAAAAATATACAGCTTTTTGTACAAGGTGACCTCACATAACATTTTGCAAACAATTGCAAACAATCCTTTGTGAAGAAATATGTGCATAATTTAAATGAAAGAAAATGATTTAAGTTAATATCAAACTTTATAATCTATTTGTTATGTGAGTTAACAACGGAATTCGCTTAAGCTATTCAGTACTAACACAGCTCGTTATTAATAAATTATAATCGAACACACAACTAATATAATTTAATCACACACATTTTTACTTGAACAGAATATATAAATTATACAAAAACACATTTTTACCTTCGAATGACCTATTATTCGCCAGACTGTTTCGCCAGTATTACCAACGGTTTACCCCAGTAATGTTTGGCGATGGGCCAGATCTAGTCTGTATCACTGGGTTAACGTGTTGTATAGATTTACCAGTCGTCTTGTTCAGCCGAATGTTTCTGGTTTTGGCTTGAAGTATTATGAATCGGTCAGAAAACATTTAGTCAATCCTTTTTATTCAATTGGATTTAATATTGATATCTATTGGTCACAGTGCAAATAGATTTTAATGTTTACTAACATTAACCGTTACTAATTAGTTTTTTTTATTATAATTTTTTATTAGGTTTCTGATACGTGTTTGTTCGTTTACACGTGTAATAAAAAAAAACCCAAGTCGCAGCAATCCTGCGTACTCAGCGAATTTCAAATGAATGCATATGTTTTTCACTACCACATAAAGCCACTTACCACGTTTCATAAAAATACGTAAATAAATAAGTAATCTATAGCATTTTATTAATCCTCCATAGGAATAACATTAGGGCTGAGTATGCTGGTTTGCTGCTACGGGGATATTCAACAAAAAATACATTTTTTGTGCAAATATCAATATGCCACTACTACGTGAAGCCATATACCAATTTTCATCAATATACATTCATAAATAATGGAGATATCAATTTTTATTAATTCGTTATAAGGATAACATTGGACAACGTACTGTGGCATTTTAGGGTGAAAAATGCAAAAAAACTGATTTTTGGAAAATCTAAAACCCCCATGAACCCCCGTTCCCATAGTCCGATTTTTATGGTTTTCGATCTTAAAGTCTTAAAAGTCACTTTACACATTTGAGCCAATTTCATCGATATCGGAGGTTTTTTACTCAAGTTATCGCACTCACGGACATATATATACATGTTCATATATAATATAAATATATTCATATATATATATATAAATATATATAAATTTCATCGAATAGTGTTTTTGTCTTCTGGGGACCTCAAAACAAAAGGTTATCATGGTATCGGGCTTAAGTCTTACCATGAATTACGGTAATAGCTTCTTCCCTATTGGGGAAATTCGCTAAAACAAGTTAATCAAAAGGTTTAAATTAGTGTTGTCTGATCCATAAATCTGACTCCTTACACACCGTAAAGGTAACTTTACTTTAAAGATTAATTTGCGTGTAAACTTAGTATTCTTGAAGTTGGATAAACAAATAACCGCCGTGTATCTAGCGGAAATAAGGAAATTTGTATGTTTACCCAACATGATTAACAAGGAAAGTGAATTCACTTTTGATTACATCACAGGGAAGTTAGTATTATCTTTAACTAGAGAGGAGAATTATTTGTTTAAGTGAGACCGTGATTTTTAACAAATTAATGTTACAAGAAAATAATGATAACAACCAAACGGCTTCGGCCCGGAAAACACCACCAGAGATTATTAGAAATATATTTAATACAGATTTACTTCTTATTTGGATCCATTCCTTAGAAACATAATTTTACTGTTTTTTTAAGTATTTTACACCCAAAATGATGTTCAAGCTTGGACGTAAAAACCTGTAGCTTACCTATCAAACATCCATGAACAGGATTGTGAAAAGTAGGCAAAAAAGAGAATGTGTGAAGTTGGAAGGAAAGTTATGCATGACATCCAAACTAAATCACGGGAAATGTTTGTTTTTAATTTTTTATTTAAAACTATGTTATATGTTTGTCATACGTAGAATAACACTATTATATAGAATATATGGGGTAATATATTTTATTTCAACGATATTTTTTAGCCGAATTCACTATTATATGCGAATGTCAGTGAAATACATCCACCTTACGGTTCATACCACACTAGCACTAATTTAAAATGGGGATTTTTTTAGTTATTTATTTCTCAATTAGATTTTAAATTTTAACAAGCATTTTAGAGAACACCGTTTTAATTTTTATCTATGAATTAATGCATGTCTTACTATGCATGGTAATAATACGTTAATAACTATAGAACTTATGGAAAACATAACAATGCATATAAAATAACTCTTTCTTACTTCCCTAGTTTCATACATACTAGGCCGTGACACGTGGCAAACAGCCAAACGGCTGCGTCGTTTACCACAAATATTCCAGGAGACGTCCACAACAGAAAAATCACTTATCCTACTTTATTTTACATAAGCATATGTACCTTTTTACCATTTTATTTATACAGGAATTAGAAGGTGTGATAAATTAAATAATAGCTATAAACAGCACTTATTATTATATCGGTACAAATCATTTGTTCGTTCTTACCTACGTTATACGTGCTTTGAAATTTACAGTGAAATGTAATAACCATAAAAGTAATGCTACAATTTTATTACTTACGTAGATAACTATATTATAATGTAACATATACAGAATATTTGTTTTTAAAAATATACATATACTCCCAAAGCCTTGTTAAATCTTTTTAGTAATAAAACATTAATATAATATTTTATAAATAAATTTACAACATATGTATAAACATAAATACTTATTTTCAGCATAATTCATTGGGAGCAGTATTTATTTGTGTACAACTATAGTCTACAAAAATACTTTTATGTGTTTCCTTATTTTGTGCATCTCTATGTTTGGAATGTAGCAAGTCAAACAAGATATATATAATATATGTTTTGTGTTGGAATGACTTTGAGTCAAAAACCCTATTACACTTATTGTTAAAAATCACGCTTGAAACTCTTAAAATATTAAGCCAGAAGCTATGAAACTGCCAAGTTTATCTAGTTTTGTATTGTTTTCAATGATTTATTTAAAATGCAAAAGCTAATTGAACTTGTCTAAAGATTTCATGCTGACCAATGATCTAAATTAATTTTATATCTTTTATTCTCCATTTCCTAAATAGGCTTCTTCTAAGAAACCTAGTTAGACTTGAACATACTCCAGGGGCTAATACAAATGGACTTCATTCCCCCCTCAGGCTTCTACGAGAAACAACTAAACCCGTTGAGACATCAGTCAAATTTTATTTTGAAATGATCTGCGTGTGGATGTCAGTTTTAATTTTCTCCAGTTTTGGTCATTTATTATCATTACATGGCAAACATTAAATTTATAACCAAAGCTACGATATTTTAACATGAATAGTTAATTTCTTTGTATTTTTGAAATATATGCTTTGCAATAATACTGCCTATTAATTAATTTAATAAATTTTCTGAACAGATGTGAGAAATTATTTGGAACATTCATTAATTTACATTGTAAATACGTATATGGGTCTAGATTGATAAAAGCTGGTTGCAACCTTTCTTAAATTAAATAATATCTCCATTGTTTATCAACCGTTTTAAGTTATTTATTAAACCATCTGTATGTTATTGAATATAAACCATTTTGAATGTTGATTTAAATACATTTAGTTTGATATATAAATAAATTAGCAATTTTTTATTTTTAAATTACATTATTGTAGGTAGTGTTATCTCGTAGTTTCAATGCCGTTATTGAATACAGTTTCATGCCACAAAAGTTTATTTATGAGAAATTAGGCCTAGAAACAAAATAATTGAACCTACAAATACTAATTTTATATGATAAAATAATATTAAATAGGATCAATGGAATAATAAAGTAGTTCAAATTACAAACTGTTAATTAGTTCAAGAACTAAATTTGAGAGTAAATAGGCCATCTTAACTATGTCATTAGTTAAACAATAAAACTAAAGCAGGAAGCTCCATTATAAGCTTACAACGTAACATGTAAGATCTGTTGTCACATTTCAATGTGTTTAGTCAATGGATATGTGCCAAATAATTGCAGCTAGAAAAATTAGTGTAACTGGATACATCTTTTTTTTTGTATCTATTATGTTAAGCCCATAATAATCTTATTATATATTGTGGCTATTTTTATTTCGTTCCAAGTCCGGAGTAAATATTTATCACCATACTTTGGTCAACATTAATTAGCCACTCTGCAGATTGCCTTGCAGATCCCATCCCTGTTTGGGATGGTTCAGAAAACTTCCGTCATAATCCATGCGTTTGATGTCCGCATTTGCACATGGCAAAATTCAATGTTGCCTAATTTGCGCAGTTTTTTTTCAGTGGAAAAACAAATCTAACATAATTAACAGTCGAGAACTCTACAGTCACATACTTATTTTAATAGTGAATATATTATAAAGTTGACTGGTTTCTAAAAAGATTTATTATATTAATTTTTTGAGAGCGAAAACTTAGGTATTTGAGGTTTAAATATAAAACCTATAAATCATGACAGTTTATAAACTCATTGAAAAAAAACATTTAACAGTATCAGCATTCGCATGCCGAATTACACCTTATAAATATAATATGTAAAAATATAATAAATTTATCAAAATATATTGTATACATTACAACTAATTACAAAAATTAATACAATCTTTTTAATAAATAGTTTAGAAGCTGGTAAAATACACTGGAACAGAATAAACAGACCCCACGGAAACTTTCGGCCACCCTCGGTAATGTTTACAATGACCCCGCATTGCGTACACAACCTTGCGTTGCCAGTGTAGATTATACGTTGAGAGGTTATTGTTAAACATTATTACACTGTATTAATTATAAGATTCTAATTAAAGGATTATAAACAGCTTGTCTCAATTTTTTTAATTTTCAGTGCTCTAATGTTTGCTAAGCTTATGTTATATATATATAGATATAGTTAATCCAAATCACACACACAGACTCACCACAGGATTTATAATATTGTGCATACAGAGTTTTATTTTGCAACGTACGTTTATAACTGGTGCTCTCTAAGAAACTGTTTTATGAAGTTCCCTGAGGTCTTTACCTCATCAGCCTCCAAAAAGGACGAATTTTGCTCCATTAAACATATTTTAATTGTTCTACAAAAGTAGTAAACAAGATACGTTTAGCATTATTACCTATGAACTTTATACAATTCCAATATAACCAGTAAATAAAATTTTTTACGGTAAGTATTTTAGAATTATGGCCGTTTAATGTATCTTTCTATTAAAGAGTTACGTATCAAAAGTTGTTTGAATGTATTCGTATCTCTATTTAATTCAATATTTTACCTAAGGAATCAGTGTTCTTTCAATGAATCCAAATAAGACTATTATATAATTTAATAATAAATTTATATATACTATACACATGTTTTCGCAATAGTAAAATAAAAAGTCTAACGGGACCAAGAGGAAAAAGAAGCAGATAACTCAAATAAAAACAACACACTCAAGCAAAACTGACATAAAAGAAGTAATTAACTAAGTGAGACTGCATACAACTTTCATCTTAACATTTAATTTTAACAGTTACCTCATTCAGAGAGTTGTTTCTTAAGAAGTGAAAATTAACTTTAATATTACTTTTTTATAACATAATATTTTCACGTATTTTCAGCAATATTGTACTAACAGCTATGTGTTGTTATTAGATAGTTAGTTTTTAAGTGTGCCTTATTCATTAATAAAAAACAAACTAAATGGTTCCAATAGTTCAGATTGATTACTCCATTGGAACATAAACATTGTGTAAAATTCTTATCCTCTTAAAGTTAGAAAAGGCCAGGTTATTTGCGATTTTTAAATACAAATTAGACAAATCAATGTTATTTGGAAAATAAAATAATTATGGTTTGATTGTTTCTTCCACTTAATCTTGTTACCTACACTTAACTGGCGTAACGATTTTAAAACGTTGATAAAATTCTAAAAAATCCTGATTTTAAACTAAGTGATATGGGACAAACAATTAAACAAATACCCCTTATATTATGTTTTTTTTTTACAAATTATAAACTTAGTATTTTTACCATAATTTATTTGACATTGGCATCCTCACTGTTATTCTTATAAACTAGCACCTTTAAATGTAGAATACCTCTGTCTTAGATGCTAGTGAACGTACCCAGCAAACATCCGTAAGTAATAACAAGAACCTGAACTTATCGATGAAGATATTCAAACATATATTTGTAACAAATATTTAACATATATTATTATATTTAGACAAATATTTTTAACATAAATGAAATAATCATGGTTTGATTTCCGGACAGAGCCAGTATTTTCACATACTAATTGCTATAAATGTTATATAATTGTAGTGAAAATATGTGAAATAAATGTGTGTATAAACTTTTAAAAAGTATACTATATTTTAAAAGTGATATAGTAGCACCATTGTTAAAAGTTTAAGCTTGTTAGCCAATAAATAAAGTTTCAAAGCAATATCAAAGTGTGCCTCTAGGGCTCTAGAGTATTTTGAGCTTGACGTGTCTGGAATGCCACTTAACAATACATTGTCTACTTCCAATATTTGATAATTTTTGTATTTAAGTCCTATTTAGTTTTACTTTTAATTCTTAAAATCAAACAAGGTGTCATATCAATCGTTTCATTGATATGACAATAAATGTAATACAAATAATGAATAACAGTTGAGTTACTGAGGTTTCCTTGATTCATTGGGTTGTAAGTGACTTGATGATTTTTTTTCTCATCAGGTCATAATAAATTTACCTAATAAATTATTTTTACTAGATCTAACATAAAAATGGGTAGCTTTTATCGTTTACGTAATGATTAACCTATCCTTGAAGCCTACACTCTACTGGTTACTCATTATGACAACTAAACACGAGTTGTTTTAAGAAATCCTGTGTAATCTTTGAATACCATTACTTTATTCGAATACAATTACCATTTAGATAGCAACATCTTAAGGAACTTTTTTAGATGGTTTTTCCCATACAATCCTCCCCCCCCTTTGCAACAATACTTACAGGAAACATGAAATGGAGGACCTTACCTTCTGTAGTACCCGTAAAAGATCCGCAAAAAATTTTAATATAATATTATTTTTTTTAGTTGAATACTACTACTATTAATTTACTCTATACAAGTGTTTCCTTTGTAAACAAAATAAACAAACAACGTAAATATGCATATAAGAAAAAAAGTCTGTTTTAAATATAACTCTTATTATTTTGTCAGGTAACAAATTAATTTTATTTCGTGGGAACGGTAAAAACAGTAAAAATTATAGCAACAGTGAAGTTCTGCTCAAAGTAGGGCCTAATTTGCATTCTTTGCCACATGTCGGGGTTTGTAATAAACACAACCAGACACGATGTCATGCTGTATTCGTCTACATTTAAATACTCATATACACTACCCACTTTCCATGTAGAATACATTTGGGCACTGTTTGCCCTCTGAACAAAAAGTATAAAATTTTGAGTGACGCTATTGAAAGTCTGCGATGTAAACCAATATTGTCCTATATGTAGTTCTCATTTAATTGTGTGCATATATTATTTATTATATATATACATGATTACTGTTTTTATATGTATTAACAGGTTTATTAACTTTTTTATAGTTAAACTGCGACTAATCCTGAAACGAATGTACATTGGTATTATTAATATATTACATGAATATACCAAACCATAAACATCAATGGTAATTATCAGTATTATGTACTCATATAAGTTCCAGCATTGGTTAGTTTAACCGTTCAGACGCACCTTTACTCGGTAACATGTAGCATCTGAAGAATCCATGGCTGACACTTATTTTATAGGAGCTGGCAAAACTTATTTTATGTCATATTTTGTATGAATACATCAATTATAGGTGAAGCCCTTGAACGAAAATATTTGCAAATTTATGTAAGGAATTAGGTTAAAACGGTAAAACGATTAAAGTATAACTAATATGACACTTTTTTGAGCGGAAATTATTTATTTTTCAAGTACATTATGCGTATTAAAGATATGTATGAATAAGGTTTACCATTTTAGGGAAATACTTTAGGGTATTACAAACATAATAATTAGTTGAAAACGATAAAATGAAGTCGCCAATTTTGGTTAATCATGTATTCAGAGAGGCTAGTCAATGTTTACTTGTATCACTATATTTGTCACAGGATTGGATCTGACATAGAGATTGACTAAGTAATAGGGATTGAAACTTTTTAGTTGTTAACAAAACTAATAATTACAGTTATCCCACGCTGCCACATCAACAAACATATCCCAGTACAAAACCACGGTTTTAATTGCATTGCAGGGCCGTTGTGAATATTACACGTTGGTTGCTGAACGTCGCCTGAGTATTGTATGTCCAGTGCTTGCAATGTTTATGTTTATTTTATATTCCCAAGTTCATAAAATAACTGACTATAAATACATGAATGTGTTGGACATTCATCTTATTTCGATTCAAAAATTAATCTTGTGTTTTACATAACATAATGCATTTATAAGAAGAAGAAAAACACACACCCACACACTCTTCATACATTTATCTGATTCCATTTAAAATAAAAAAAGAATACCCGTCACCGGAATACCATAGTACAAGAAATTTGGAGTCATTACTTATTTGAAAGCTTTAAAAAACTATTTACTTTTTACAAAACTACATGATAAAACTAAATAGTATGGTTACACTTAGTTTTATTGCTCTTCCTTACAGTTCTTTTATTAAATGTTAAAAATAAAACTTAACCATTTTAGTAAAGAAATATAACTATTTGTATTCCAATGTCCTAAACTTAACTTATTTCATAGCCAACGAAAGAGTCCAATGTGTTGTTGTGCTTAACATTTTGTATGTCCCAAACCTGCCTCAGAGAGCAGTCGTGGAAATAGCAAGTCTTAACTTTTAATGTAAGGCAGCTGAAAATACTGCTCAGATCCTGTTTTAACATTTTAAATTTATGTTTTGAATAACTCGGGATATTTTTAAAGACTTTTCCTGTATGTTTAATGTATGTACATAAGTTCAACATTTTAGGGTTTTTGTATTTTAACTGGAATTATAAAAACCAAATTCTAAAATTACACGTATTCAAACAAAAAACCCACATAATTTGAGTTTTTTTTCAGCAAAGTTGAACTTAATAATATATTTATTTTCAACCAAAAAGAAATCTTTTACATCAATTACCTTTATCCTACGCAATCACAATGGTTCCACAGTTATCAGAATAAATAGTGATTTTCTAAACTGATGAAATAGGTGTGAGTTTCAGATATTAATATTTATCAAAGGAAACCTAATATGATTATTATCAGTTTTAAGAGACTGGTTGTTAGAGTCCCTAAAAAATTATTCAAACCCCTGTTGAATACGGTATTAATTGATTGCACAAGTTATAAGGTAACTTAATTCAGTGAAGAAAGTTTCTACCTACAACCGTTTCAGATAAAATTTAGTTTACAATTGATTAAAAAATTAAACTTTATTACTCAAATATTATAATAAAATAGTTGGTAATGTTTTTAAGAAATTCAAAAAGAGGACCTGATATTAAAAACTATCATAAATTAATAATTCAAATGCATCCTTTAAAACGTTTTTTAGCGATTTTTCCCCTAGAGAAGAAGCTATTACCGTAGGTCTCATGTTAAGACTTAAACCCAAGGCCATGATAACTTTTTGTTTTGAGGTCCCCAGATGTCAAACACACTATTCGTTCAAATTTATATATATACATATATATATATATATATATATATATATATGTGTGTGTGTGTGTGTGTGTGTGTGTGTGTGTGTGAATGTGTGTGTGTGTGTGTGTGTGTGTGTGTGTGTGTGTGTGTGTGTGTGTGTGTGTGTGTGTGTGTGTGTGTGTGTGTGTGTGTGTGTGTGTGTGTGTGTGTGTGTGTGTGTGTGTGTGTGTGTGTGTGTGGCAGGGGGGGCATCCGAGGACTTGGGGTTGGAATTTCAACGTGGATCCGAGGACATTTTTGGATCCGAGGACATTTTTGCTGTCCTCGGATCCAAAGCTGCTTATAATCCTCTAAATTTTTGAGAGACAAGACTTTCTGTACTGGAAACTCATTTTTTGTTTAATGTCCTCATATACCATACGAGGTTTCAACTGCTTAGTTCAGCGTTTTGCCGTTAGTGGCGCTGGCGTCACCAACCATACACTCCGTGTGTTTACGACCACTCCGTACGCTTTATTCGAGGACATCAAAACACACGTGTCTTGAGTAGATTAACACTCTGTGTGTATGAAATTCAATGTTTCTACCGTATCTGAGGAACTATAATATTATTGTTATCGCACTTCCGGCTCTAACAAATGGTACTACACAGTTGCCACATTGCCTTGGTATTTGCAGCGTTGCCAAGTCATTCGATGCTGTCTAGCACTGCTGAGATGTTTCTTCTTTAAACTCTTGAAGTTTAACTTAGTAAAACAAAACACAATATATGTATTAAAACCAATGAAATTTTTCCCCTGATTAAATAAGGCTTGTTATGTTACCACTTATACTTTGTTTTAATTGTTTTCATTGCTTAACAAAGTTAAGCTATTGTTATTTATTATGTTGTATACAGCCAATTTAGTTGTGTACAGACAAATTTAGCGTTTTAACATCTAAATAATATTTATGAATTATTAATGAAGAAAATGCAATAATGATTAGCAAAGAGCAACAATTTACTCAAAATTTATGGCTTTCAAATAACATCATGGAAAATAAGGCTAGTAAATTTATACTCATATTTATTTAAGACTATAAAGTTTTAACATTCTATAACGTTAAAATATGCTTCTTTGCTTGCATGTTATAATAGTAATAGTTAATCGCATGTCATCTGAAGTTCTAAAAATAAATACGACTGGCTTGAATAGAAGCGAAAGAACTAAGCGAATTGGCTAGCCATGGTATATTTATACATAGAAATGGCTTTCAAATCGAAGAATTGTAGTAAGTTGGTTTGCAATTTTATTTCAAACAGTACTTAAAGATGTTATGCTGTTTATTGTTAAACCGTTTTCTTATTGTTGTTATACTGTGCACAAAAATGTATGCCAGACGAAGCCGACTGGAAATAGCTTGAATTGTAACGCAAAAAAAGTACAATTATTTTAAGTTTGAGTTAGGGGCGGTCGCGGATAGAACTGTGTCTGTGGGTGCAATAACTCTCGTAAAAAGGTCAGATTTTGATGAAATTTGGTACAATCGTGTAAAGCAACATTTAGGCCTATGACTTTCAGTTCAAAAACCAGCCAGATCGCTCTATCCAAAGGGGTATTTTGGGGGGTTTTGTACCCCAAAAATATGTTTTTTAAAGTTAGTACACGTAATATTTTAAAAAGTAAACTTTTATTAGTCACCATTAAATTAAGATTTAAAACACACACAAATTGGTGTCTTGATCATTTATCTACGTAAATTTGTTACAGAGATATTAAAAGTTCTGAACACAGTTCATTGTCTAATGTTATTGTTATGGAGAAAAAGAACAATTTTATATCTAGCTTATTTATCAACGTATACAAATGAAACTTGATATAACCGCTTCATCTGGTTGTGGTCTATTCTTATTCAGATAAAAAAAATACCAATGATTCCCGTAGCAGCAAACGTGCGTACTCAGCCCCCATGCTATTCTTATGAAGAATAATTAAAATAGCATGTGTACCGGAGAATTATTATGTTCTAAAAAATAAATATATGTTATGGTATTATATAAGGGTTAGTAGAGTAGCCAAAGGAATAATTTTGTTCGTTTGGCACACCTGCCGGTTGCAATGTCAAGCATTTGATTTTTGTAACGAATAACGAATTTAGTTGAAGTACTGAACTGGCACGCACCAAATTGGCAATACCCGTGAAAATACGGGTTTCCTTGCCTGCCATCACCGTTGCCTAGTTCACGGTAGGCTATTCTGATACAAGTAAGACCTATTCATATAAGTCTTTGAGAACTTTGACTGTATAGTATAAGGTGTTGGAGTTCTCGGCCTGAGATGATAGGATATTATCATATTTATGAAGATGTATTTTGCTGAGCCGATGAATAAACAAAATGTGTAGTTTGCTCGTGTAAAATGGAACTTTTATTCACTGTTGCCCATTACCAAGATGCAGTTTTAAAAATATAAATTCACTATCAAGTTCTGCACATCATTGGCTTTAAATGGTACAAATCTCTCCCTTAATTATGAACCTAAATTAATACAACTTTTTAAGTGGCTTCACCATGTTGAGTTATATTGATATTGATATGAAACCCCACTTTTTGTTAATTGTTGCAGCAAACCTGCGTACTCATCCACCACGTTAATCTTATGGAAAATAATCAAAATGTTATTTATCGCTTATTTATGAATGAATATTTATGAAACTTGGTATGGGGCTTCACCTAGTTGAAATATATTTATACTAGTAGACCTGTTGCGGCTTCGCTCGCGTAAACTATGCCAATTGTGTGTGCTGCATTCTGTGGTTGGCCCGTGAACGAATACGAATCAAGATCAGCTGTTTGTATTTTCATGATCTCAAACTTAAAGTGGATGTCAATAAGAATAACACAGGATTGGAACTTTGACTCCCCGTGGGGTGGATCCCTATGGGAATTTCTTAAAACCACGTATTATTGCACATCTACACCATACAGGGACCCTTTATGCCAAATTTGATCATTCTAGGTCGTATATTTTGCAAGATATAGTGATCATATCAGTGACTGAGTGGTATGTCGCAAATATATAATAGATTTCCATAAAAACAAATTGTTTGTATTTCTTGTTTAATCAAACCTACGCACTCATCCCCAATGTTATCCTATAAGGAGAATAATTCAAATTGTATATATCGCTTATTTATCAATATATATTTATGAAACTTGGTATGCGGCCTAATGAGGTATTAAGACACATGTAACGCATAAGAAAATTGGTTGAGTACGCAGGTGTGCTGCGACGGGGTATTATCCGTAAAGTATAATGTAGTCATTTTGGAGTACGGTAGTTGTTTATGATCAATGTTTGTTTCCTTGTCAATGAATTGAAATCTATAAGAAGGCTTGCAGGACTTTGGTTTTGTTCTTTATATTTGGAAACTGGACAAATATCAGCACATAATTGTTAATATTTTTCACTAATACAATCGAAATTAAGCTTTAGTTTTTGAATTTGCCACCCATATCTGATTGAAATGATTAAACAGATTCATATAAGGATTTTAAATATTGTAGTAAATTAAGAATTTTTTATTTTACTCTCATTTAATCTAATACTCTGGAGTCAAACCCGAAATTTAAACTCCTGAAAATGCACATTTAGTTCAGGCTAAACAAGCTTGATGCTGATTTCAAATTTGTTTGTAAGATTATGGTTGTTGGGATGTAGCTAAAATTAATGAAAAAATACGTTTAATACTATAGTTGAGCGAACCAAAGTAAAAGATATTATTGGTTATCAAAACCAATGGGACGAAGGCCTAAATGTTGTTCAGTTTTCCAGGTATTCGAAAACATGGGGGAGGGGGGCAGAAATAGCGGTTTGAGAAAGAAGCAGTGAACAATTAAGTTAATAATTGGTTTCCGGGAGAAACATAGTGATATTATACAAGCTATTATACTTATAACAAGATGATATGAAATATTTGTGGCAGTTACCATCATGGCATCAATTTTGAAAATGAAAAATTATCACGATTTATCATTCTGAATTAAAAGATTCCCATTTATTTTGTTCAATATCTTAAACCAGTTACCCTAAAAAATATGAACCATAATTTAGCAAATATAAATAATTCAAAACTGGGGGCAAGATAATTATGGGCTGTTTCGTGGCTCGTCTATAATTCGATGCAAGAGTAACCATCTCAACATTTAGAATAGTTGTTGACTAAATTTAGGATCAAAAGAAAATAAAAAGTATAACAATGCTGTCAAGAAAAATCTCAACCGTAATTTAACAATTTTTTTGCAGTAAGTACACCTATAAACAAACATTGTGTACATTGTGTAGGGACATTTATTCAAACGGTTGTCTCAATAGTTCAACTGGGTAATTTTGTTAGAGTATGTATCTTCAGCATTCACACAAAGGTTTTGGCTGGTAATACTCTTGTGCAGATCTAGATTCAACTGTTATTAATGTGGCCGCTACGGTAAGTAATAGTGTTAAATAAGTATAGATTCCATATATTATTAGTTTCCAATAGCACAATGTTGGTGCGTTCAATTTTATGTTATAGTATCCCCTACAAATAGGCAAATTTACCCTCCGCTCCAGTAACATTTCATTTAGTTGGATGGTTTTGAAGTATTATCGCCATCTGTTTCTATTTTCAGGTTCTTAAGGCAATGCAGTACCCTATTGGTATTGGTTTGGTTATCGGTGTATATTTTTAATTTGAAAAGCTGTATAACGAAATTTTGCCTATTAGTCCAGTCGATGAATGCTCAAAATAGGAGCATTATATTATTTATTTGATAGCATTGTATTATTATTCTATAGCATTGTATTACTTATTCTATGGTAGAGGAAAAGAAGGGGGAATTTTTGTGGTGAGAGAATTTGTTGGGGGTAGTTTGAAGATAAAAATACCAAAAGTCCCTGCTTCTGGTCCTGCTGCATCAGGGGGGGGGAAAGGGGGGAAAGACCCCGTTTTGTAGTTTACTTTTTCTTCTAAACTGAAAACCGTGCATCGGAGGGAAAAAACTGTTCTTATAAAAAATAAATAACATAAAATTCTCGACAGTAAAGGTTATATGCATATTTTATGTACTTGACTTAGTTTTCAAGACATTTACCAATAAATATAAACATTCTATTATAAATTGATTTTTACGTCAAATTAGTTAATACAGTGTGCCCCACGAGAGTATGACTAAAATGCAGGATTTGGTAGATCAAAATGAGCAAAAAGACTTCCGATAAACCTTTTTCTAAATCACTTTGTTTCCCGTCTGTCTGCCTGTAGGCCTATGTCATTTTTAATTAATAAAGCGTATATTAGGATCCACTCCAGGTACACACTTAAAACTTGGCATGTGTATTATAGCAGTTTAGGGCTTATTTGGCATTACATTTGGAGTTTCACTCATTAACCATTTCATAATGGCGGCCATTTTAATGATTTAAAGCTTAATATCTTGAAAATGGCAAATAGTTGTGTATTTAATTTGTATATTACAAAAGTTTTTGTAGTTTTAGGCCTAAAAGGATGGTATAAATATTATACCCCCCTCACAGCAAACCTGCATACTCAGCGAATCTCCAATGCATTTAAATGCATTCTCCATGAGAATAACATGGGTGCTGATTACTCAGGTTTGCTGCAACATAGAGCAGAACATTTTCAATAAATACCATATTGAACAAATGGTGTTTTTGGCATCTGGGGACATTTAAGGATAAATTAAATCTATGTTACTTCAACATTCACTCCTATATTGTTATCCGTCTCATTTTTAGCTAGAAAGACCGGCTGAGCTAGCCCTTGTCTTCTATTCATTAGCCCTGAGACCTACCTAAATATCAAGGTCGCAGAGCTGCTCGCGAGTCCAGTCCAGACGGTTCAGTAACAGTTACAGTCGTGACCAATCTCCGAACCCCCCCCCCCACCCTACAATGTAAACAAAGAATCTGTGACACTGACCAGTGACATCACTTAGCGTTCCGGTAGCGTATTTACAATCCCCCTACGGAATCAACGCACGTTAACTTCGCAGGGGGATTGGAGTACAAATTCGTACGCCGCGCGGCACGCTACAAACCCCATGCGGGTTCTACAGCAACGCTTACTACCGCCCGCGCTGCCATGAACGCAAACGCCTACATGGGTTATGCAACCCTCCTGAACATATATTATTTTGTGTATGTTTATCATAACCTAACCTAACCTAACTCCGCAGAGCGCTGTATGGGAATAATTCCCTTTTCGGGGAAAATGTAAACACAATTTTTTTTTAATTAAGCTGCAGTTTCCGAAAAAAATATAGGTAATAACCTAACATAACCTAACTCCGCAGAGCGCTGTAGGCCTACAGCGGCTGTTCGTTGTGAAACATAATTACAAATAAATGGATTTTAGACAAAATCAAGTACGATTTAACCAGAAGTTCCAGACCTCAAAAAGTATACAATAAATGTAAGATTTAACATCAAAGAAATGAAAGTAATATTTAAAACAAAATTTCATGCCTCAAAAATAGACTTTCCTGCGGAGATTCGAACGTGGGACCTCACAATCGTGGAGCAGAGTTTGTATCCACTAGACTACCGAGACCTAGCAATAGAAACAATAATACATAAGGCGTCCGAGCGCTAAAACCACTTAAGACGGCCACACACTATCGGACTTTTGCCCGAACCAGACATCGAACAAGCCATCGAACCGAGCGGATTTGGCTTCGAAGGGAGAAAATCCGGTAGTTTGTGGGGCCTCCGAACCAGACACCGAACAAGACATCGAACCGAGCACCGAGCGGTCTCGAGGCGGTTTTTTGACGAAAGATCAAAGAAAGATCGGTCCGATGTCTTGTTCGGGGTCTGGTTCGGGGTCTGGTTCGGGGTTCGATAGTGTGTGGCACCTCCACGCTGCTCCGAGCGCCGTCCCGAGCGCCGTCCCGAGCGCCGTCACGAGCCTATTACTATTTACTATTTTAAAGTTCATCAACTTATATTATTTAATATCCATAGTTAAATTATATGTATTATTAATTTAGATTCTCTTTGATTCAGATTTAAATGTTTTTTTTTATATTTAAGTCACGTAATCACAAACTTA
The DNA here is from genome assembly GCA_963675035.1 of Allygus modestus. Lineage (NCBI taxonomy): Eukaryota > Metazoa > Arthropoda > Insecta > Hemiptera > Cicadellidae > Allygus > Allygus modestus. The sequence goes on from OY776111.1 coordinate 391,107,107, forward strand.
GATTTTATCCAGACAGTTGTTATATAATTTTAACCGGACTTACTTGAAATAAACATTAACCCTACTACACTGTTGGTGTTTTTTTTAATAAATTAAAGGTAGTAAGACTTAATTGTTGAAATGAAGGGAAGCGCATACAAACCTCGAAATGTTGAATTACAACATGTATCTCTTGTGTATTTTAATTTCTCATAAAACCAAGCAGTTCAAATTGGCAGCAAACAAATTATAGGGCAACTTTGAGACACACTAGAGTGTAACCATAATTCTTTTTTATGTGAATAAGTTTGTTTGTAACAGTATAAACGTTACAAAGTTATGGTATTTGTTATGTGTTATTTTATTGCATTAATTTATATATACTTTTTACTATATTCCATTTGTAATAAATTACATGTTGCATTACTTTTTGATTTACTAAATTATTACAACCACCTTATTGTTATTACAATCCTCCTACATAGTTAATAATATCCAGGCCTACTGTTTTTGCATGAAACAGTGATAGATATTTGATTTGTTAACAGATAAATCTGCTAAACTAGTTTAACCTAAATAAAATGAATAATGTTAGTAAAATTAATTCATATGCAACTACAAATTAATCTCTACTACATAACCCCAGCCCCCTACCACCCTACCTGCATCCCCTAAACCCCCCAAGCACATGGCCGACCTGCACAACGGCAACTAAAATTGTCCCCACCGTTTTTACCCCGCTCGGTGTTTTCGCGCTCAATCTGTCCGATCCGATGTCTTGTTCGGGGTCTTGATCGGGATGAAGTTCGAAGTGAATTTGTGCCCTACTCCCTGCTCCCTGCTCGGTCCGATGTCTTGTTCGATGTCTGGCTCGGGCAAAAGTCCGATAGTGTGTGGCCGCCTTTAAGCCAACGGGCACTACAATCCCCTGTGAGGTCAACGTCCGTTGAATCCGTAGATTGATTGTAAATACGAATTCCAGTATTCCCTCCAAACTCTGAGACAAGACGCAGGTGCAGAACCGTTCGTTCCTGGTTTGAGTTTTGACTAATACAATTATTTGCTCTGCATCGATTATTTTTGTTAAGTTTTATTCCTCGAATTATTCTTTCAAAAATAGCAAGGAAAATAATAAATATTTTTAACGGAAATTTAGTTGAAAATTATCCTTGTATAACAACATAGGCTACTGGTACAGAAATTATAGCAGCGACCACCAACCGTTATATGTTTTATGTGCAATTGATGGATAACTGTAATCAACAGTATTATACCAAGGATATATTTAGTGTTTACATAAAAATCAGAAGAAGTTTTTTGATGTATAACATTATGAAAATTACACTGAGAGACGTGGTTCAGTTACACACCAAGAAATACATTTCTATTTTTATTCAACATCATCTCACTGAACAAGCGTGAACGTGTTTGACGATCCCTTAAACAATTATAACTAGCTGAAAATCTAAATAACGTTTTATAACTCTGTATTTATGCAGAGGTCACTCTTTTTATAAGTCAATATTCTGATAAAAACCTGACCTGTATCAATTACACGTACAAAGAAACTAAGTATGAGCGGAATACGCAGAAGGTTTCGATCTTAATTTAGTGTTTGTTATAACCCTACTACTGTATTTTATATTTGTAATAGAATAGATATGGAGATGAATCTATTTAAATAATTCCTGAGTCACGTGTTACCTTCTTAAAGGCTATGAATTTAATCATGTTACACACCCCTCATGCACCCCTCATGCCCCTCATGTGTCATAACTATGTCCTCGTTTACCGTTTGAAAACTCAAAGTCCTCGTTCCCAAACACACTCCCTGTAATATTAATAATTATTGATGTGCATGATATCAACTCAATAACACTTTAATAAATATTAACTACAGTTTCGAAACGGAAATGCTGAGTTAATATTTAGCTGATGTCCTCGTATACCGAGTTAAAAACAATGTCCTCGTATAGGCTATCATTCCTGTGCTGAATTCGGATACGAAAACGATGTCCTCGTTTACTGTTTGTAAACTCAATGTCCTCGTTTCCAAACACACTTTCCTTAATATCAATAGTTACAGGAGTGTATGATATCAACTCAATAGTACTATGAAAAATATTAACACATGTTGTGAAACATAAATGCTGAGGTAATATTTAGCTGATATCCTCGTATCCCGGTGAAAAACCAATGTCCTCGTATAGGCCTCCTCCCACGTGTGTGTGTGTGTGTGTGTGTGTGTGTGTGTGTGTGTGTGTGTGTGTGTGTGTGTGTGTGTCCGTAAATGTGATAACTTGAGTAAAAAATGTCCGATTACGATGAAATTTGGCTCAAATGTGTACAGTAACATTTATGACTTTCGAAAACCAGAAAAATCGGTCAATGAGAAGGGAGGTTTATGGGGGTTTTAATTTTTCCAAATATCAGTTTTTTTTGCATTTTTCACCCTAAAATTATTAAAACACTTAATTTTGTTTTGGTCCATGTTATAGAGCTTAAAAAAACAAACTATATAGTATCTAAAATTATTAACTTAGTTTAAGTGGTCGCGGAGAAAATCCAAAAAAACCTACTCATAAAATATCCCATGTTAATCTTATAGGAAAAAGGTGTTTTGCTTTTCCTCAGTTCATTTTAATGTAAACTTTACATTTTTCTTTTACCAATCAGTTTAGCTCCACAAAAAAAATCATTTTGGTGTTTAAATTTTGAATCTACGTCCAACCGTTGTAGAGATATTCAAAGTGCTAAACACAGTACGTTGTCCAATGTTATCCTTATGGATAATAAATAACATTTTGATATCTCAATTATTTATGAATGTATATTGGTGAAACTTGGTACGTGGGTTCATTTAGTATTTTTATATTGATATTTTCACAAAAAATTGATTTTTGATGATTATCGCAGCAGCAGCAAACCTGCATACTCAGACCTAATGTTATTCTTAAGGAGAATAAGTAAAGTTTTATATCTCCCTTAATTATCAATATAAATTAATAAAACTTAGTATGTAGCTTCACCTGGTTAAATTATATTAATAATTTAAAAAAAAACATTTCTTATCTTACTCGTTGCAGCAAACCTGCGAACTCAGCCCTAAAAAATAAAATGCTATAGATCACTTATTTGTTTATGTATTTTTATGAAACTTGGTAAGTGGCTTTATGTAGTAGTGAGAAACATATGCATGCTTTGGAAATTTGCTGAGTACGCAGGTTTGCTGTGACGGGGGTATTTTTAACTACTATATTTCCAAAAAATGCACAAAGTACCAACCATGCAGCAACAAATAAAACAACAATAAACACTAATATTATTCTATAGCTTTTAGCTAATATATCCAGCAACAGCCAGTTGTAAGTTAAGGGTAAATTATGAATTTTAATACTCAATATTGCTAGTATATTTTAGTAATACTCATTGAAAACAAAAGCTTCGGCCATATCTGTATACAAACAGACATAAAATAGTACGATTGAACTTTATAAAGATTCTTCAAATATATTGTTTTAAGGGCTTCAAAAATACAAATTGGCAACGTCAATGTTACATGGCATTAGACACTCGAGTGTAGCATACTGAATGTGGCTAATGGCTTGGGATGCCCTACTTGACACGTACTGAACATCACTATGTGGTCATTACTGATTATGCGATGACTGGTCGGGTCTGTTAAATCGTCTCCGAACAATCTACTCAACTATTATTTGCTTTGACTTGAATACAACAGATTATTTTGGTTTCAAAGTAATTTTTGTATAGCAAGCCGTGAATTTGAGCCTGTAATTCAGATTTACTTATTTGTTGGCAGCCTTTTTTTCTTTCTTTGCCCGTCCATATAGATTACCGAACTGTGCGCAGAACGCACTGCAGCAAAACAATAAGATTGCATTTGAATGTGTTTAAATTCATTTCTATGGGTATTTTAAAAAGTTTTATATTAAACTATTGCCACTAGTTTATTTATAATTTGGCAGCTATTGCCATAAATAAATTGTAAGATAGTTAACATAAATTATTCTAAAATCTTAAGGTGGATCACTGGTGAAGTCTTTATCTTTGAGGTCGGTTCTCCAATTTTCCATTACATATTTATTCCCATATTTCCAACTAATAAATATTGCTAGTTTCATTAGGATTGATAACGGGAGGTTGTCACATTTAAAGAGCCTTTTGTGAAACAATTACAAGTCATGTGCTTCAGTCTCTTTAGTGACTCTTTAGGAACTCTTTAGTGACCAGATATGGATTATAACCGAGTACGAATGGATATGTCCTTAAATCACTAGCTAGGCTTCTGTGGAATATCATCGTCAGATGTTTTCGTTTGAACTTTGTAAAAGCATTACAATTACAACTTTCATTTTAACTTAAAACCAAAATACATCACCTGTATTCTTATTTAAATAGACAATATGGGTACTTGGAAAGGGAAACATAAATGTATTGTCATTACTCTTTATTAATTGTATTATTTTTAATTAATAATACATTAAAATGACTGATTCAATTAGCAAAATATAAGTGATAGATGTTTTTGCAGCTATATAATAAATATTAGTATGCATAGACCGTCAAAAATAAATCTAGTTTCTATAAAAATATTAGGACATTCAAATGGTTCAAAACATCTCTAAGTCACTTCGAGCTAATATGAAAGAGAATACTAAAACACCTGTCTTAGAGCTTTCTCTCTCTCACGTAAACTGTTTTACAACAGACTCAGTTCACTCGGATGTCTTCTATAGATGGGAATATATATTAGCTTGAAATAACAAAATGAAACCAGAATAACATTGTAGCTTACCATAAAATGAGATTATGTTCTTTCCATGTTAGAATTAAGGAAATTAATGTAAACCAATTATTGCAATATTATTATGCTTAGTAGTTGTGTGGGTTTTGCTAAGGTAACAGTATTTGATTTTTGAGTCACTTGTAATAGTTTTACAAGACAATTCTAACACACCGCTTGGACTATATTTAAAACTCTGGTGTCGTTTACAGCAGATGACATATAAGAATTGCAATTCAGTATTTGAAAAATTAAAATCACAATAAAGTAAAAAATTTGAATACAATCACTCTGGTTATTTGGTTAGAACAGCTTTATTTTTTAATAAATACATCCGGATTTCTATGAAATGTATGACCAAATGGAAAATCAGAGAACAATCTAAATATTGCATACTCTCTGATTATTGTTGTTGGATGATTATAATTTCAATTAATTTATTTATAGTTCTAAACTGATTAACTGATTCACAGAATGATAGCAAAGGGATATACCAAACGGATGGACAGAAAACACTCAGAATATATGCATTCTCTTATTATCGATGTCGTTATAATTATCATTGCGATTAATATATTGCTAGATCTAAAAGTAATTCAAACTGATTCGGAGAATGGAAGCAAAGGGACGAAGTATTTTCACTATTTTTTATTGTTTCAGTTTCTGACTTTTCACTATCCAATTTTGCCTTTGTTTGAGTACCCAATCATACACTAAGTAATATTTGTAAAAAGTGGTTCACGAAGGTTACGGTGAAATCTTTACGTGTTCGACGTTTACTATTGTTAGGTTTTAGGTATGGTTCTGCTTCTCTTTTAGAGCGAGTTTTAAAACCATACAAAGTTAAAGAAATATTAAGGTTTTATTTATTCATTCAGTAAGGATTTTAAATCGTAAATTATTACTTTTACTAAACACTCAGATCAACTATAGTTAGATCATCATGAATGACACCATTAGTTTAAATCTCAAAAGTTTGCAGTGTAAAACTTTGTTAACCGAGAACAAATTTTTTTGTTATTTGTTTTGTAATTTTAAGAAGTTTTTGTTCTTGGTAATTTTTACCTAAATGTGACCTTTTACGTGCTATAGCCAATATTTTTCGCAAAAATTACTCAAGTTTAGTGCTGCAATGCTTCAAGAAAATGTCATCATTGAAAAAGACAAATAAAATTGTATTTTAGAATATAACAGTGATAATCAAATACATTCTCACACATACAGAACAGTGTGCTTTGATACCTCAAGCAACAAGAACTGTTTACAACAAATGCTCACAAACATTTCCATGTTGTTCTATGCACATTTACAGTCGTTCTCTGTGTGCTCGTTGTGCAAGTGTTATTGTTGCGTCACTAACAGCGTTGCAAGCAGCTCGGATCCTCCACTGCATATCCTCAGGTGTTGTTGGTCGAGTTTGGTATACTTTATCGTTGATTGCCCCCCAAAGGAAAAAATCTAGAGGTGTCAGATCAGGTGACCTCGGAGGCCATGCGACTGGTCCACTAAACTTGAGTAATCTTTGCGAAAACTATTGGCTTTAGCACGTAAACGGTAACATTTAGGTAAAAATTACCAAAAACAAAAACGTCTTAAAATCACATGTTCTAGCTAAAAAATTCATAAAATATAGGGTGTTCAAATAGAAATATTAAAGTTGTCCGCCATATTGGAAAATGGTGGCCATATTTTATAAATTCAAACCCATCCCGAAAAGCATCTTAAAAAATCAAGGGGAGTCCCCCGTAAGAACTTGGATGTCATATTTATGATTACAAAGTTAGCTATTGGTTCACTTTAGCTGAGACACCCGGTATATGTCTTAATAACACATTAAACCACTTACCAGGATTCATAAGAACTATGTTCACAAATAAGTGATATTTAAAATATGAATTATTCCCCATAAGAATAACATTGGGGATAAGTTTGCTGCCAGGTTTGCCAGGTTTGCCGCAGGTTTGCTGCCACAAGGAACAAAAAAAAATGCGTTTTTATAAAAATATCAATAGAACTCATCTAAATGAAGTCACATACCAAGTTTCATTCGCATACATTCTTAAATAAGGGGTATATAACATTTTAATTACTCTCCATAAGAATAACATGGGGACCGAGTACCTAGGTTTGCTGCTACGGGAACCATAGGAGAACATTTTTTTTGTGCAAACAACAATAAACCACAACCAGATGAAGCCATATAACAAGTTTCGCCAGTTTATGTTTATAAATAAGCGAGATATAACATTTTTCTTTTTCTCCATAAGAATAACATTAGACAACGTACTGTGTTTAGCACTTTCAATATCTCAGTAACCACCTGACGTAGAGCAATGGTCAAAATACCAAAATGTTTGTTTTTTCAGCTTAATTCAATGGTGAATATTAAAATTTGATTAAAATAAAAATTATTAAAGAAAACCACAAAAAAAACATTTTCGGGGTACAAAATCCCCCAAAAACCCCCTTTGGGATGGTGCGATTCGTCTGGTTTTCGAACTCGTTCAAATAAATGGTACTTTACACATTTTTGCTAAATATCATTAAGATCGGACCTTTTTTACGAGAGTTATATTGCTTACGGACTCAAATATATGTATACAACGCATGAAACACATGCATACAAATTTGAACGAATGGTGATTTGGTATCTGTGGACCTCAAAATGAAAAGTTATCATCTTCTTGGGCTTAAGTCTTACCATGCCACCTACGGTAATAGCTTCTTCCCTATAGGGGAAATTCACTAAAAGGAAAATTTGTTTACATTTCTGCGTATTAAAAACATGTATTGGAAATGTATGTAAAACTGTCTAACAACGAAGATGAAAACAAGCTTTCGTTATTTAATAGCGTTAGTGGTAAACAAAATATAGAGAGTCTATCATTCAAAGTTTTGAAAGCATTTACTACAGGGATTGATTTTTGTCCTTTGAACTTTCACTGTCAACAGTACTACTTTGATCTTTAGCTTAATGGAGACCTTTCCTCTTCCTGAGGGCTAAACAAGTTCTACTTGACTGCACGAACTGATACATTACTTTCTTAAACACATATATTTATTTATATGTTTATGACATCGTTTGAAGTTAGACTTCGGAATAAGCTTATTTCAATTGTTATACCTTTAATGCCATAATTGGTTAAAAATCATAAAATAAAAATTCTGTCATCATAGGGCCAAGTCGAACTTTCTTAGACGATACAGGGCCACTCTACTGACATTAGGGAGACCTGCCAACGAGAAAGCGCGAGCAGAAAATAGTTTACTACTTGTTTAATAGTTTGCTATTGTAAACATATGAAAATTATAAAAATTAGAGATTTATTGTAGATAATTATAAAAACCTATGTGTATATTACAACGACGAAGCTAGGGAGGTCAAAGAATTGAAATTGGAAATGACACAATAACAACAAATGATGACTCAGGTTACAAAATATAAATACGGGTAGGTGACCCAGTGTTCCGTCAGTTAATTATAAGGTAACCACCAAAAATTCATGGCGGCGAAATGCTAATCTGAAACGGCCAAGAATGACATACAGCAGGTGTAGAAGTCCGCGATCGACGTGATTAGTCGACGTGGGCGTGACTTAACAAATTTGGGGGAAATTATGGCATATCGGGGGAAATATCGAAAAATACAGGGAAAGGCAGTTAGGAAAGGAGAGGCAAAGTGTGAAGAGTTGGAAGGACAAGGGGCTACTAGATTTAGCAGGTCCCGCTACACTTAGGATATTAAAATCTGCTACCTAGTGTTGCCCAATTTCCGACCAAGTCCATCATCGCACATCCACGAGAAGATGTCTATGAGATACCAACAACGAAGGGAGGGAGTCCATACGGCCAGACTCTGTGACCGGAGGAGTGTCTAGAGGATCTTCAGAAGGGGCCACACGAGGGGCCACCACTAGGACCACACGAGGGGCCACCACGAGAACCACATGAGACCACGGGGGTTCAAGGACCGATATCACACCAAGACATTCACCACTCTGGATCATAGAGTTCTCACTTCGTTGGTATGTGAAAGACTTTACCTTCTGCTAACTTTGCTGCTCTTATTTAAAAGGAAAATGTGTAGTAAAGCGTTCTAAAATCAAGGTAAAGGATTCACTGAATAAATAATAATAATTTAACAACAATCAATTATTGAAGAGTAAAGCTTGCTAAAATAAAGGTTAAATTAATAAATTAGAATAGGATATATATTTACGACATTAGGATCTCTCAGAATAGATATAATTGAATCAGTTATTTATTAAAGTTATAAACACCAGTTATGTTTCAAGAATGGTCTGTAGGATTAAGAACTGTAAAATATATTTATATAAATGTATTAATAACTTGATATTATTAATAATTATTAATACACTTTATCTAAAATAAATTAATAAAGAATTAAATATATGTAACTATAATCTCAAGCTTTGTATGCGAGTTTAAGTTATTAGAGTAACAATGGCCACATGGGTAAAAGCAGTTTGGGAGTAAAGTTGTTTAAAATTGTTTTATTTGCTTAATATAATAGTGTATATAACTATCGATGATATGTTAATTTAATAGCTGAAATACGATAACAAGATATTTTGATAAAGTCATCTGAGTAACAGGGACATTTATTTATGGACTAACGGCCAGTCACTCAGCATCTCGTATATTCAACTTAAATGTGTTTATTTTACTTAGAAGTTGTAGCCTTGTATGATTTATAAGTTGTGATTATGGACTTTGACCTATGGCAAAATGAAGTGACTATTAAAATGTTTATTTAGATTAATTGGGTTATTAATTCGTTTTCTGTGCTTGGAATTTGATTTGTATATTTTGGTAAATAATCGTTAGAACACAGAGGACTCTGATTTGAGTTTATAAAGTCAGAACTTATTTACAGGACAACGATTCATTGAAGTAAATGATATTTATCTTATTATCTATGAGTATTAAAGACATGCTATTTCCAACTCTTGTGACTAACCAATCAATTTCCCTGTGTATAATCTCACTAAGCTAAGCGAATAATCATTAGGAATGTTAAGAGAGAGAGAGAAGTAATAAAATATTTTAAATTCAAAAATGATAAAACCTTACATTATTCAACCTCACAATATTACATAATTAAATAAAACACTATATTTTTAACTTTAATTACACATTTACTATTAAACAAGTGTTATAATCTTGCCTCTTAATACTATGAGAAAATTTTAGTCTGGTCCCACAAGTTTTACTTTATGTCTGAGTTTTAAGACTGAGCCTTCAAATTAAAAGGTATTTTCTTAACATCGAAACGAACAGAGTTTATCTCTCTTAGTCCACCCCACTGGTCCACAACCAGAGTTGTCAGTGCACATGTACAGCTAGGTAAAATTTCCTTCGATCACTTCGAATCTACTTTCCACTAATATTGTGCAATTTGAATTAACATATTTCACACCAATATTTTAGGTAGATGAAGTACAGGCTGATTAGTAGTAACCCAGTTAGAATGAAGAGCAAATTAAGGCAAAGGTTATATGAACGAATACAATAAAGTTAGTGCTCTTCCTTGATGTAATTCTCCACCTTGCTATCGCTATTCTGGTACTCTAACTAAGGCCACTCGGTCAGGTTCGGCCCAGCTATGTATACCTGTTTATTCTCTAATAAATATGACAGTAATATTTTTTTAAATAAAAAAACATACATGTTAAAAAAGGAAAACATAGCTAATAATTATTGGTGAGTGTTGAAAAATTTGACAAATATATGTCGGTAATTTGTTCCATCTTCCTTTAATATTTTATTTTGCTGACAGACTCAGATTTCGGATTGAATGATATATATTTATATATATCTTACAATGATAAAAAACACAGTTTTAAAATAAACTTTACTAATATAGTTAATTATCCATTGGTTCAAAATTGATAATTTAAATAAAAAATATAATTTTTGTCTAAATTTAAATAAAACTTATAATGAAATAAAACAATACGCTATAGGCACTAGCTATAGGCATATTAGCTTAGAGTTTCCTTGTAAACGTCCGCAATCCTTTGAACTTTGGCCGGTTTCAAGCCACTTTGATCTATGGCGCTTTATAGGAACTCTCAAACTCCTCATGACGCCGTAGCGATTTCCTCTCAGTTCAGCTTATACATTAGGTAAATACAAATATTCATTGATATAAAACATTCTGAGCTTTTATGTCAAGGATAAAATAACATGATGAAATGTGGAAATGAAATACATAATATATACTATATACAAACACTTTCAACTAAATTTGTGTGTACTTACCTTTCAAAATAATTATGAATATCACCTTCACTAAAACCTCTTTCAAAAATAGTGTGGATATGGGGAGTAAATAACGAAAAACACGTATCTTAACCTCACCATTCTAATTTACCTACTATGATCACATTTTTGACCTAGTTATGGAGCATCCAAAGTAGGTTTCTGTAAATTCAGGTTATTTGTACTCTTAATGCAATCGACTTAAATAACTTTCTAGCGTTCGGAAAGCTTGGACGTTTAATAACCTCTCTCAGAAATAGTATGGATATGGGGAGTACATAACGAAAGACCCATATATAATCCATACCATACTAAATTACGAAACTACGATAACATTTTAGAAGGGGTTTTAAATTACCTTTTCGTCTCCAGTGCAATTTCCTGTAGTAAAACTACAACCTGGTTTCAACGCTTCATTCTCAAGTAGTCTGTCGGTTGAGATATACATCTTTGACGTTGAGATACCACCTTCTGACCTAGTCATTGGGCATCCAAAGTAATTTTCTGTAAATTCAGGTTAGTCGTATTCTTGATAAGATCAACTTATATATAACTTTCTTCCCTTCAGAAAGCTTCGGACGTTTGATAACCTACTAGTTTTCACATCGCTTAAGCTCAAAATACTAAATGTATTTATTTATAATCATATGTTACACCAAAATGTTAAGGGTTATTACATTAAAATGATAAGATAGTAAATATTACTTTCATTAATATGTAGTACTGCCACATTCTGTTATAATAATTTACCTACTCAATATACTTTTATTCATAATTATATTGCGTGTAATGTCCGTAATCAGTGCCTTATAACATCTTGCCTTATAAACATAAAAATACTTCTACAATAAAAAAATAACATTTTAAACTACCAAAACACCTTGACGAATTTCTTTTGAAGCGAGAATCAAATTAAAATTTAATCGTCACCTATAATATACATATAGAAATTTTACTTCATATAAATATGGGCCGTTTTAAACACTATGGTTTATTATTAGTAAGATCAATTTACAACGAGACAAATACAATTCTTTAAAAATCATTGTAAATGGTCAAGAAAGTAAGTTTACCCCGATTTCTATTGATTGTATTGTATGTGTTATGATTGCCAGTTCCAGTTTATCTGTAGCAATACGTAAAAGTTTAGACACAAATCAGGAACACCAGTAACAAAGTGGACAACGCCACAAGACTTGCGGAGACCCCGTGCAATGTTTACAATCACAACACACACGAATAACAAACACAAGTGTGTGTTTGTAGTAAAAGCAACGGTGTATCACCTTGGTGTAACACATTCAGTGGTAAGGACCAATATATTCTGCTGTTGAGTCTGCCATCTAAACACATTGGTAATCGCTGTAGAAGTAATTGTCCCGTTCCCAGCTCCGTGTAGGTAACGATTTCTAATTTTAATATATATGGGCTTTTACAGTTTATTTTGCTTGTGCGTTTTATTGCTACTCTGTATTTTTTCAAGACAGTATTTTTAATAAAATTTACTTTGCTTATTTCTGTTTTAATTTATGAGTATAATTCCTCTTACTCATGAATAAATAATATCTTTTAAATAGTAATTTTTAACTAACAAACTAATGTTCAACTAATAAAACTTCTAAGCTAAGTTTATTGAATAAAATAATAATAATCAGTATATGTTTCAACTTATACCATATTCCATGAATGGCCGTACAAGTTTTATTTCGTTCATTAATAAATAAATTAAAGGAAAAAACAACTAAATAAAGACAAATTAATTAATTATATTATTACTTTGTATGTCTAATTTTACTACTTAATAATCAACCAGAACAATTCGTCTTGTCGCTACAAAGATGCAGAGGCAGCTTCAGTGTTATTTCAATTTCTCTTTCATGGTGTTACCTAATGAACATTTAAATAAAAAAAACATGATTCTTAGTAGAATATATTAAAGAGAAGATACTAAATATTTTTAAAATGTTACGGCAATTATTCTTTCCTTATATTTTTAAAAATGGTTGGACAAATATTTAAATTTACTCGGTCTGTGCAACGTGCGGCAATGTCAACCTACAAATCACCCTAAACAACCTTTCCCCCTTCAAATTAATAAAACCCTGCAATAGGTTTACTTATAATCTTTGTTAGTATTATTTTTATTTCGAGGTAAGACACTTATCTTAGAAGAGTATTTCAGTATAGTCCATATGGTGTAAAAAACAGTAATCCTTCTATACGAAAACATGCTTATAATTGCCTTTTAGCGAATTTCCCCTATAGGGAAGAAGCTATTACCGTAGTCGGCATGGTAAGACCTAGGCCCGGGACCATGATAACTTTTCGTTTTGAGGTCCCCAGACCCCAAAAACACCATTCGTTCGAAACTGTATATATATATATATATATATATATATATATATGTGTCCGTGGGTGCGATAACTCTCGTAAAAAAGGTCAGATTTTTATGAAATTTGGTATAACCGTGTAAAGCAGCATTTATGTCTTTAAGTTCGAAAACCAGACGGATCGACCTATCCGAAGGGGTATTTTGGGGGGGAGTTTTGTACCCCAAAAATGGGTTTTTTGAGTTTTTTACATACAATTTTTGAAAAAGTAAAATTTTATTTTTTCCCATTGGAATCAGCTTAAAAATACGCACAATTTGATGTTTTAATCATTGCTCTACGTCAATTGGTTACTAAGATATTGAAAGTGCGAAAACACAGTACGTTGTCCAATGATATTCTTATGGAGGATAAGAAAAATTGTATATCTCGCTTATTTATCAACTTATCCTGACGAAACTTGGTATATTACTTCATTTCATTGTGGTCTATTGATATTTGCACAAAAATCCATTTTTTTCCCGACAGTTCCCGTAGCAGCAAACCTACATACTCAGCCCCATGTTATTCTTATGGAGAATAATTAACGTGTTATCTCCTTTAATTATGAACATAAATTAATATAACTTGGTATGTGGCTTTACCTAGTTGAGTTATAATGATATTTGTATAAAAGCCCATTTTTAGTGTTCCCTATTTCATCAAACCTGCATACTCAGCCGCCATGTTATTCTTATGGAGAATAATTAAAATGTCATAAATCGTTTATTTATGTATGTATATTGATGAAACTTGGTATGTGGCTTTATGTGGTATTAAGATAAATTAATATGCATTGGAAATTTGCTGAGTATGCAGGTTTGCTGCTACGGGGGTATTATTATTAATGAAAGGATAATGGTGTAAAAAAGGATATGGTGTAAAAAACAGTATTCCTTCTATACGAAAACATGCTTATAATTGCCTTTTATTATTAATGAAAGGATAAATATATAATTTTAATAAGAATCAATTTATTCCAGTACCGGTACTTGATTTGTAAATGACATCCATCTTTTTACATTTTTTCTCGAATATTTCCATTGTTAATTCTCTATATCACTTTTAATATATGTGGAATACAGAACAGTAAATTAAGCAGAGCAAAAGCGTAATACAATATCTAATTCGGTGTTACTTCTGGAAAAGTAACAAATAATGCAATGCAGTCGGAAAACCTATGTTCGTTAATTATTGAATAGAGGATAATGTCATGTAATTCAGTGAAAGGTGATTAACATGGATGATTCCTAGTGTGTCGCAAAAACCGGTGTCCTTTTTTACAGCTCCAATATTTTGTTGATGTGGAATCAGTAAACAGATGAGTTTATTATGAATACATGAAAGGCCGTCATGCATAAGAAATAACAAGAAGCCTAAATCACTTTTATAATTATACCTGCATTACAGAGGGATCTAGTAATTCTAGTTTTGAAGAATGTCCATGATAAAAATATTTCTGAAATCATAAGTTTTTCATTTACAGTTCATACTGATTAATTAACCATCAGTAATACAAAATCAAATATATTAATAGGAAGAAAGCGTGATTTAAAAAAGACTCTATGCAAAAACAATTTTAAATTACTTCTAGTTTTAAGTAAATTTTCTCTTGCTTTAATTTTAAGCTTTTCAAAGTGATACTTACAAAATATATGTAAAAAAGACTAAATCTGACTCGAAGTAAATTTGTACAATTTGTAAATTGTACTTTTTTTTGTTAGTCAGAATGTATTTGAAAATTAATATATTATTAGTCTAAGCCGAGTTTCGTAAAATATAAAGTTGTTGTGATATAATTGGCCGAATTATATAATTGTATTATTTGCGTTAACAGATGAATTTAGTTTGTAAAATATTGCGCTCAAAGAAAACTTATTTTATCAGACATAAATATTGTAAACTACTTTCCAAACTAAAATGTGTTAAATCGTTCCATTCAACCAAAACTCTGTCTTGCAAACGACGCGACGTGTAGTAATTACAAGATGGGTCTCTTGACCTAATTGACATTAGACAAGTTAATAAATGGTGTAATGGCCTCTTGAACCGGCTCTCGGTGACGAGTAGTCAGACAATAACTACAACCGGCTCTCAGTGACGAGTAGTCAGACAATAACTACAACCGGCTCTCAGTGACGAGTAGTCAGGCAACAACTACAACCGGCTCTCAGTGACGAGTAGTCAGACAACAACTACAACCGGCTCTCAGTGACGAGTAGTCAGACAACAACTACGATCGGCTCTCAGTGACGAGTAGTCAGACAACAACTACGACCGGCTCTCAGTGACGAGTAGTTAGACAACAACTACAACCGGCTCTCAGTGACGAGTAGTCAGACAACAACTACGATCGGCTCTCAGTGACGAGTAGTCAGACAACAACTACAACCGGCTCTCAGTGACGAGTAGTCAGACAACAACTACAACCGGCTCTCAGTGACGAGTAGTCAGGCAACAACTACAACCGGCTCTCAGTGACGAGTAGTCAGACAACAACTACAACCGGCTCTCAGTGACGAGTAGTCAGACAACAACTACGATCGGCTCTCAGTGACGAGTAGTCAGACAACAACTACGATCGGCTCTCAGTGACGAGTAGTCAGACAACAACTACAACCGGCTCTCAGTGACGAGTAGTCAGACAACAACTACAACCGGCTCTCAGTGACGAGTAGTCAGACAACAACTACGATCGGCTCTCAGTGACGAGTAGTCAGACAACAACTACGATCGGCTCTCAGTGACGAGTAGTCAGACAACAACTACGATCGGCTTATTACAAAGCTAGTGCGGTTTAATAAAGCAAAGTAGTAACTAGGACCAGGACTTGGCATCGTGAGACTAGGGGATTTTGTTTGTGTTAACCACAATTTATGAATATGGGTTTATTTTAATGTATGTGTTTGAAAAATATAAATCTCGAAAAGGTATGTCATTTATGAAGCTGTGTACAGAGAGTAAACATTGCTATAACAACTTCGGGTATAAAACAAGAAAAGACAGATTGTATCTGAATGAGAATTTAGGACGTTTATTAACATGTTAAAATTGCAATATTCTTGGCGACTGAGAGGATAATATTGTTAAATGGTTTGGTATAAATGTCAAACATGTTTAATTCTGAATGCACAAATTATATTTATAAATGGCCTATTATAGTATAAAAAAAGGCTAAATTTTTTGTTAATCCGGTATGTTAAATTTGTTGCCAAATCTTCGTGAATAAGCTATTGTAATAAATTATTTTATAATATTATGCGAAATATGAATTAGTAAATTGTTTACAGCTACACTAAACTTCTAAGATTATGATGGTAAATTAACAACTTAATTATAACAAAGAAATACACTTTTATGGTTCAAGCTAGGAATGAAGTGGTTAAAATGTTGCAGTATACAATAATGTTTGGTCCAACTAGGGCAGTATGAATCATCGCTGATCCCCGAGACAAGCTGTCGTGTTGCGGACTTGCACATGATTGTGGGGATTTGTTGCCAGTGGTCGCCGTCAATCCTTATAACCGCTGACATTATGCTTCCATCAAATATTTAACTGATGAAATTTGTGCTATCAGGCAGAAAAATATTAAAGACGATGTTCACAACCAGAACACCTTGGATATTAGTCAATACAAATACTTACATCCAAACGTTTAGTAAATGAAAGTCATGTATATATATATATTTTAGCAGTGGGATTTTAGAAAACGAATTTATCTGTAGCCAGTTTATAGAAATAGTATTTATTTAACCTACTATTCTCCCATACTCACTGCAACTTCATCAGTTAGGTATAAAGTTGTCATATTTCCAAATACATTATCTTTGTCATTAAGATTGTTATTTTTACACTTGAACATGTATTTTCCACATTCAACAAACTTATAATAACAATGAATCCCACATATATATTATATATATATATATATATATATATATATATATATATATATATATATATATATGGGATTCATTGTTATTATAAGTTTGTTGAATGTAGAAAATACATGTTCAAGTGTAAAAATAACACTCTTAATGACAAAGATAATGTATATGGAAATATGACAACTTTATACCTAACTGATGAAGTTGCAGTGAGTATGGGAGAATAGTAGGTTAAATAAATACTATTTCTATAAACTGGCTACAGATAAATTCGTTTTCTAAAATCCCACTGCTAAAATATATATACATGACTTACATTTACTAAACGTTTGGATGTAAGTATTTGTATTGACTATTGTCCAAGGTGTTCTGCCAAGGTGTATATGGGATAATACAGTGTGCATATACAATTAGCAATAATCTTAATTCAAATATTACAGGTGTACCCACCATTCACAATTGTACTAGTGTCGTCTTGATTGAGCGTTTGATTTTTCGTTGTGTTTGACTTGAGTGTTAATTTATCTAGTGTTTTACTGGTGTTACAGTTCTCTGTTTTAGCTTTTGTTAATTTTTTCTAGTTTTGCCTTGATATTTTCACTATTTTGTTTCCTACATATTCTTTCCACATGAAGACGGGATCATATTCTAGATCCCGACACGTCATGAAACTTGGGTTTTTACTAATCAGTGATGAAAAATGCATCAACAAGCCTAAATTAGTTTTGAGACTGGAATAAACATATATACTTCTAAACAAGTTAGGTAATGTTTAAAAAAAAACGCAGAATTAACAATTTGAAGTTGTTGTATGGGACTTAGAAATTAGCTGGGACACTAACCTGATCTAATACAGCATTTTTCCATGATATCTCGTTCTAGAACATAAAATGGTAAAATATAGATATACCTTTAACAGAGAACTTATACACTCTCTTATTTAGTATTTAAAGACGTATTGCCTTGGAAGATTAGGGTTATCAGAAAAATCTATTTAAGGGAAGTTACCAATGTTTGAATAAAATGTAATATACAAAAATATACATGTATTATATCATAGTTAGGATTTAATGATTATATCAAAACTATTAATACATTATGAGCGGAGCCGAAACATCAAAAATAGTCGTTAGCAGAAAATGCTGTACAAACTGTGATGTGCACATTCTCTAATTTACATATCTGTAAAATATTATATACCTCAGTATATTTTTTAAAAGGCTTATGCGAACTGTTCAACATGGTTCCGAAAAATGAAATTGCATGTATAATGCATGTATAAATGAAAAATGTATATTGCCTAAATTGAATATTTTAGACTATATGTCTAAGAGTTATAATTTCACACTTACTTGGTTTTTCTATTTTGATAATTTATTTGATTACTAATTCAAACCATTGAGTAATTGAATAATGAATATAGAGAAAACCTTTAAAACGTATATAAATATATCGTTAACTAGTCAAAATAAAGGAAAAAATATATTTTTGTTAGTTGGGTAATCATTACAAAAAAATGTACCTTAAAATCGTCAACTGGGAACCAAATAATGCAAACCGATTAACTTCGATGCAAAACATATATTTTGGTTATTGTCTGCATTCAAATAAACTTCGTAATGTTAAAACCAATTCAGAAATCCCTACAAATATCAGTCTGTGTTTTAACTAAACCAAACAAGAAAGTACAAACAAGGAACGCCGTTTGTATGGTTTATTATTAAACTTTTCAATGAAACATTCATAAACTTGTAGAGCTTTTGTTTGTAAAGGAAACCACGATTTATTTAATACATGCAATGGTGTATTTTTTATCAAATTCGTCTTTTTTCCAACCAATTTCAAATGTCTTTGTTCGATTGTCATACTTACTGTTGAATCACTCTTTAAAAGACTTCCAAAACTATATTACTACTACCTATTTTCACAAACAAATCAATTCACTTAACAAATGTATCGATTCGTAGTTTCCTACTATCCGATTGGAATAATTACAGTAATATTATCAGAGATTATTAGCTTTCTCTATCACTAGAACTTTCACCATTATTTAAACAATAACATTTTATGATTTAATCCACGTCAGGATTCCATTTTCTAGTTCAGACCTCTTCCAATTAGATAAGCAGGATATTCTGAATAGAGATGATAATGTGATACAAATTTGTGTGACTCCTCCATGCACAACTATTGGTTACTTTTCTCTGTACAATGTCTTAGCTAAATACAAACTTAAACCTGCTACAGTTTCTTAACAATTATTTACTGAAATATTTTACATAATTAATGATTTATTAAGCTTTCTCAGATATTATTAGCTTTTTTTTAAAAAAAAACGCTACCTCAAAAACGTCAATTTAAGGGATAAACCATGTACAAATCAACTTGATGTTTGAGGAATCCAAAGGTTTGAACATTAAAATAACTTAGCTTTCCGGACTAACGGATTAAACTTTTAAAATGAAGTTAACAACAAAATGTTCTAAAAGTGTTGCCTTTAATTTGATATGCAACTCAACCTATCCATTTAATATGCCATGGGATTCACATCAGGTAAAGGCATAGAATTCTTTTAATACACCTGGAATGCTAGCGCAGTGGAGTTTTTGATGCGAAAAACGGTCCTTCCTCCTCCACTTCTTGGGCAACTTCGTCAACTGAGCGATTATCTGCCGGAAAATATTTTAATGCGCGCACTCATTAACACGCTCCTCCATCGCACAGGGATTACCGGATTGTAAATAAACTTATATATTTCTTATCTGGAAGAATTGAGGATTTCAACGGAGTTAACAACGTACAGATCTCTTTGTTAACATATTTATAAAAATACAATATATAATCAGCTAGTGAAATTGGAACATGAAAAAGTTTCTAAGCGTGATTTTTTTATATTTTTGAGGTAGAAACAAACTTCAAGCGAGAACAACTTTTGAAATGAGTTTAATCACTACTTTTATTCAAAACCTTTTTTCATACAGTCTGTAGTTTTCTTATTTTTAATGGTTAAACGCGCGCTTTCAATATCGTCACCGCCGCCCGCCGCAGGCCGACGAAACACTCCAATAAAAGTAAATCGTGCGACATTCATAAATTTGTAAACAGTGCAATAAACTACTTTGGTGGCAACATTTTTTGTTCCCATCCGATCACCTCCCCTGATGATGATCGGCATGAGTTCCAGCTTGTGAAAAAGATTTGCTATTTGTTTTTCAAAGTACGATGCCATGATTTAGCTCGGACTCGATCCATGGAAGAAAATAAAGCATCAATGGGCCTAAGGCAGAAGTTGAATAAGTAATTTTATTTATTCACACTTAAGATAGGTCTAAGAGCAACTGTATAGCCTTATATTGTAATAAAATATAATTTTAAATTGGGTTTCAAATTAATTTTGAATATTAACCTGTACCTGTTCCCTGCGTCATTTTACATGCTACCGTATATGTTGTTCCACTTGTAATTCAGTTTATTTAATACAAAACAGCGGCAATGAAACTAATATCTATTTCCAAAATAAAACAAGAGTGGTTACCATAGACCACTTACTGCCTGTAAAATGATAAGTCATAGTTCAGCTTGTTAATACAATCAAATTCGTGTTGTATAGCAAAGTGTCGCGTCAATTAGCTGCGGCGCGAATTGGTTTGAGCGCGGGAAACGTTAATACCTTCTTTACAGAACAAATAAATCAACTTATGAAAAAACTTTTGGGATAAAAATTGTAGATCAACTAATTATCTACAATTTTTCCGGTGGAATTTTCTTTTTAACCCCAAAACAAAAAAGGTTTGCGCTTAGAGACTTTTTCCTGTCACACTTTTAAAACACTAAATAGTTTTCATTACTACAATTAAATTAAATTACCAAACTACAAGAAGTTTATACTGTTAGATTCCGTAGTTCATGCAGATAAATAATATATATATTGTAATTACATAAAGAATTTATTTATTATTTATTTATTTTATTTACGGCGAGGCGCAAAAGCGTGTAAACGATAGGGCGCACAATGCTGAAATCCACTGAGCGGCCGTGAGTGACATTGAAGGGGTAGGGGTAAAGACCGATTTCTTGACACAGCCCGAGCGTTCCAGGTGTATTAATTGAGTTCTATGGGTAAAAGTCAAAGTTATTCTTCTTCTCGAAACGTTTTTTTTTAACCCACTGATACATTAAACAATTTTAGGCAGATTAAAACGAACAAATCTCCTGATCGAGGTTTACTTGATCTGATCAGGATCAAACTGAGG
Source organism: Allygus modestus (assembly GCA_963675035.1). Lineage (NCBI taxonomy): Eukaryota > Metazoa > Arthropoda > Insecta > Hemiptera > Cicadellidae > Allygus > Allygus modestus. Next base: position 391,128,685 of record OY776111.1, read on the forward strand.
GCTATACAGTGGAAGCTCTTCTCCGTAAACTGAACTTAATTAGTTGAGATAATTTAAATCAATGTGTGGAGAAATTACACAATTTATTAATAAATAAATATAGTTTTACGAGGTGAGATCTTTAAAGATGTGATAAGTCAACTTCTGTTTCCAGGTAAATGTTTGGCCTTAAATCAAGCACATAGTTTTAGTTAAAAAATAAATAAAATGAATATTTTTTAATAACCTTTTTAAGAATTGAAACCGATTGTTAAATATTCTTTTAAAACATATTTCAAAGAAACACGCAGCTATAAATAAAAACGTAAATAAACATCGTGACGACTGTATAAAAATAAAGCGATATATATATATATATATATATATATATATATATATATATATATATATATGTGTGTATATATGTGTATGTATATGCATTATTATCCTGCATCCTTTATTATCCTGCATTTATCAATTTTACATTAGGTAAACAACGTGTTCTGTATATATTTTTTATCTATTGAAACACTGCTGAGAGTTGTTTTATCATTTAATTCATGCTTAACTCTCATATTGAACGATGTATAAAATTTAAATGTAGCTTATATAACATTAAAAATACTGGTATAATACAGATCTTAACATGTTATCTAACAATGTTACGATAACAAAATAAACACGCTCTCATGACAACATCTTTGACTAAAAATGTGTGTTATTCCTATGCTTTTCGGGCAGTGAAAGTTTAACCTTTTTACTTTTAGAACATAAATATAAAAACATTGACGATTGGATTCTTCTTTACTGAAGTTAGATTTGTTATGATTATTTTTGGTACTGTTACAAATCTAAAACACACAGGGAAATAACAGCATTAAGGAACCCATAAATCCGCTAAGTGTACGCTAAACAAAATGCTGGAGCGGGAAACAGGAACTAACTTTGTTTTGAATCTCACATGTTCCAAATGGGTCTTTACGTGTGATAAAAAGTGTTTATTAGTGTTTTACACATACATAGCACATAAAACGAATGTGACCACAGAATACATGCACGTTGTATGCTAAATAACACGCATTTCATATAGGAAAACAATGTTTTTTGCTGATTGCAAAAAAACGAAAAGAGATACAAGGTTGGTGTTAATTAGAAAGTTTCTAGGATTTACAAGACCTTTTCAATGGTACGCTTTTTGACATACGCTACCATTTGACTTTTTTTAATTTTGGGCATATAGGCATTTTGAAAATAAATATTTATTGAAATATAGATTTTCCCAAAAAAGCCTATGTTGTAGCATATAGAGTAAAGCTGACTTTATCACGAGTAAAAAATTTAAGTATTAAAAATGATAAGAGTTTATAAAATACCGGGTATTCCCTTAATGTCAATATTTTACACAAAAATGGCTGCCATTTTTGGGTAAAATACAAACAAAGATAAGTGAATTCTGTTTTCGCCAAAATTTTAATTTTAACGAGATGTCAATATTTTACACAAAGATGGCCGCCATTTTGAAACGAACAAGAATAAGTGAATTCTGTTTTCGCCAAAATGTTTATTTTAACGAGAACCTTAAAATTATGTATACTATTCCCTATCTTTACCTGAGAAAATTTTGAGAATCGAACCCATGACCTTCAATTTTTGGAACATTCTGTAAATAGATTTTGATGAAAATATTTTTAATAGATAGCCAATATGCGTTTTAGTGGGAAAGAATTTTGTTTGATGACTTTAGACCAAACCGTTCTCCCGTTATACATGCTGGATGGGTGGTCTGACTCACCCTGTATATGTGTGTGTGTGTGTGTCCGTGGGTATGATAACTCTCGTAAAAAAGGACAGATTATGATGTAATTTGGAACATCCATGTAAAACAGCATTTATGACTTTAAGTCCGAAAACCAGACAGATCGATCCAACCGAAATGGTATTTTGGGGGTTTTGTACCCCAAAAATGTTTTTTTTTTAGATTTTACACGTAATATTTTAAAAAGTCTAATTTTAGTTGCCATTAAATTTAGCTTTAAAAACACACAATTTGGTGATTTGATCATTTCTCTATGTCAATTGGCTACTGAGATATTGAAAGTGCTAAACACAGTACGTTGTCCAATGTTATTCTTATGGAGAATAAGACAAATTTTATATCTTGCTTATATATGAACGTATATTAACGAAACTTGGTATTTGGATTCATCTGGTTTTGGTCTATTGATATTTGCACAACAAAATCAATTTTTACCTATTATTCCCGTTGCAGCAAACCTGTGTACTCAGCCCCCATGTTATTCTTATGGTGAAAAAGTAACATGTAATAGCTCCCTTAGTTATGAACATAGATTAATAAAACTTGGTATAAACCAACCACCTAGTTGAGTTATATTGATATTTGTATGAAAACCCATATTTTGCTTTCCTTGTTGCAGCAAACCTGCTTACTCAGCCTCCCACGTTGTTCTTACGAAGAATTATTAAAATGATAAATAACGATTAATTATGAATTAATATTGATGAAACTTGGCATGTGGCTTCACCAAGTTGAACTATATTTATGTTTGCATGAACAAAAATTATTTGCGACCCTTGTTTCAGCAAATCTACGTACTCATCACCAATGTTATTGTTATGGATAATAATTAAAATAGTATATATAGCTTATTTGTGATTATATTTTTATGAAACTTGGTATGCGGCTTTATGTGGTATTAAGACATTTATCATACATTGGAAATTCACTGAGTACGTAGGTTTTCTGCGACGGGGGTATTAATAAATTAACCAGTGGAATGTGTAACAAATTAATGAATCGTGAGAACATTTTTAAGGATTTGTTTATTAAATTTTGGATTCGTTTATTGTTTGTGAACCAACTTTGGTTTATGATACCTATATTGCCATATAAACATATACTGTTTTTTTTGAAGATCGAACATAGTTATACAATAATGTTCAAATTTAAGAAATAAATGTCTAACTTGCAAAGTTTTTGTCTTACATGTTCTGGTACAAATAAGTTAAAAGCATGTTCAAATAAACTACATCTGACTACACAAAAAAATCTTCATATTTAGGACGATAAATTTCATAAAATGTGGTAGAAGAGGACCTTTCCGATCAGTTACATCTGAGGTAAACCGTTCATCATCAGGCCCAATAGTGCATAAAACACTATTGGGCCATTAATCTCAGATAGCCCATTCTGATGATGACGACAGGTGAAATTGGTTGAAACCATCAGTTATGTGTATTTACCATCTAAGTATCTAAGTATCTAAGTGTATCTAAGTACAGTATAAATGTATTTTGTATTGTTGTATTTTACTTTGTTTAACTGTAACAACATGTTTTGCGAATCAATAAATTAAATAGATTTCAAAACGTTAAATAGTTTGTGGTGGTCAGCAATTCCCAGAAGGCTTAAAGAAGACACTCAGCAGACGTGTGAAAGCATTTAAACTTTAATTTTTCTCGACTTCTACATTTATTCTTACACAAAAACTTCTAAAGTTTGAGAATAGTGAGAGCAATTAAGTTCTACTGTACCGTTTAGTAATTCAACAGCGTTATGGTTTCTTATACCTTCGTAACTCTGTGGTCGTCTGGAATACAAGTGCTAACTTGAATGTCCGTCAAAAGAAAATTTGTGTTGAACACATTAAATATAAAAACTTAATACTAATATTAACTTTTTGAAATTTTCCAAACGCGCAACACTTCCTGTACCGCAAGCAAATAACCCTCCCTCACTGTCATTTCACCCGTAAGGTAAATATAATTTACTAAAACTTATTGTAATACAATGTTACATTGATGTAAAAAATTAACTTAGCAATTTAAAATAATGAGATGTATATTGTGTGTAAAATAAGCAAGTTAAAAATTAAAACTTATGTAATGAGTATGAAGCTGACTCGAGAGTGGAAACGAGAGCCAACGTGACGTAAATATTGTGCCCAGTCCACTGGAAGGTCATTCAACTAGTGGATTTTCCTAATTTAATGTATTTTAAACTCTAAATTTGCATATTATAGTTGTATAGCTAGTTTTCAATCATACTGGTATAAAAACTAATCAACTAATCAAGTTATGATAAAATAGTCGGCAGAGCTATATAAATTAACAAGTTCAATTTAAAATTGTATTTATACTTTACTGATGTTACCCACGCTGTGAATGCACATGAGTTAGTAGAAAACCTATCGCTATAAGAGTTTGCTACCAGTACGTTGACAAATAAAAAAGTGAGAATATTTTATGGTTTTTGTATGCTTGTTTTTTGCATTTAAAGGTGAAGGTAATCTGTAGCCTTTATTTCAGCAGTGAATGTGAACACTCCTTCCTTTAGTTATTATTTTCTGAGATGTTATACTCAATTCAATTGTATTACAATTACATGCAACTGGATAACAGATAAAATAACAGTTATTTGTCGATGCAAGTATAAATTCACAATTTGTTAAAGTTAATAATCACCATACAAACATTTTGAAAAGTACGTTTATGAATTTGTTTTTTGTTTTTAAGTGCGACAAACAAGTTTTTTAAGTATCAAATTTTGTGTTTAAGATAATTGTGAAGTTTTTATGGTAAAATATTTTACTTGGGTAAAAATAATTTTGAAGAAAGCATAAAATAAAGCATATAACAAGAACAACAGATTGTATTACTGAAGGTACGGATGTACAGATTAGTGACGCTCCGTAGATCAAAGTCTGTTACTTGTCGCCGTTGCTGAACTTATCCACAACAATTACCACTGAAGCAAAATGTGTACATGAGCACATAAGTATTATTCTTTGTGGCGTTCGTCTGTTCTGAGAGAGTTGCTGCTCTTTTCTTTCCGCTTAGACCTATTTCTGAGGATAGAATTAGTTTATTGTTAGCCCTTGAAGAAAACTCCTCCACCATATTTTTTGTGTTTTAAACTTATTTGCCACAGAAACAAGTTTCATAAAGGAAACGTTTTTAGCGAAATTTTTTTGCTGAAAATGAACCCAAGGACTTTTGATTACATGGTTTTCTACTTCAGGGCGGATGAGCTTTCGCCACCATATCGGAAAATATTTGAATGTGTTTCGCTAAAAGATTACATTGTCTATCCAGTTTGATTAAAACTTTCAATTAGTATGTAAAAATTCAGTTTTGTTGACCTGATGAAGCTTTACCAACCTTGTTTTAATTAAACTTGTATTTTTGGGCATTTTAAATATTTGGTTTTTCCGACAAGTATTTGAATTCTTTATCCCAAGTATTTGCTATTGTATAGCTTTAATAAAAACTAGCACTTCTGGGTTTTAAAATTGTTTCAAATTTTCAAAAAAATATACGAAACCCTTCCGGTATGAAAAATAGTATGTTGTTAAATCATGCTATTCTTCTATTAGGAAACTAAACATTTTACAGATCTAAGTCAGTTAGGTATGTATGTTTAAATTTCGTGTTATAATCTAAAATAAACCCTCGGCACTCAAAATAAGGTGTACTGAAGAATCTTATTAATCATTTCAATGATTAGTAGGGGCCGACAGATTGAGACAAAGTATCTTGTTTATGAAAGATTTATTTTTAACCTATCTCTACAACCAGTTTTTAGCATAATAATTACAAAGGATTTCATTACCAAGCCATTTAAATATAATAGACGTATTAAAGTAAAACAATAAAACAGTGGGTCATGATCTGTGATTGAGATAATATTAAATAATGTCTATATTCATGAGACTTAAATTACTCTTTATTGTATTGATAAAAAAAATAATGAAGCAAAAGTAAATTTATTCAGTAAAACTTCCTAAGCTATTGAAATTAGGTAACGATTGTACCATTTAACCGTTTCACACGATACAGCCATTTTATAAATTTGTATCTAAAGAAATCTTGGGAAAACCCATAAGTGTAGTTTTAAACACTAGATAGGTAAACTCAAAATAAATAAAAAATTAAAACCCATATATTGGCGAAAGATTACTTCATAAAACATATATAATTTTGTTGTAAAAGGGGAACTTAGAATTTTCCTGCAAACAATTGAAATTTATACTGGCGAACAGCCGTTATCTGTTAAGTAAAATGATTAAATCAAGTTTATTTTATAATCTATGGGTTTTTACGAGTAAACAAAGAAATTCACTTAAGCTATTTTATTACTAACACACCCGGCCACTAATGAAATATATTCAAACCAATTAATATAATTTTGCAGGCTTTCAAGGACTTATGGTAAATCACACTTAATTTTACTTCATTAAGAGATATACATCGAATAAAAACACATTTTTACCTTCGAATGACATATTATTGTCTCAACAGACTGTTTTGCCAGTATTACCAACGGGTTTTCCCCAGTAATGTTTGGCGATGGGCCGGATCTAGTCTGTATCACTGGGTTAATGTGTTGTATAGATGTACCAGTCGTCTTATTCAGCCGAATGTTTCTGGTTTTGGCTTGAAGTTTTATAAATCGGCAGGAAAACATTTAGTCAACCCTTTTTATTTAATTGGGTTTTATATTGATATATGTTTGTCACAGTGAGGTAAAACACTAATTACGTTGGAGTATTAGGTGGAATAACATATCAAGTGCAAATATATTTTAACGTTTACTAACTTTTAAATCTTACTAATTTAGGCCCATAATGTGTTTTTGTTCACACGTGTAATAAAAAAAACAAGTTTTAAATAAAAGGTTTAAATAAGTGTTGTCTGTTTCATAAATCTGTCTCCTTAACACAGTAATTTTAACTTTACTATAGAGATTGATATCCGTTTAAAATTAGTGTAAGTTTGTTATGTTTGCTTAACAAATAGCCGCCGTGTATCAAGAATAAATAAGGAAATTTGTACGTTTACCTAGAAAGCACAACACGTTTAAAACAAGGAAAGTGAATTAACTTTTGATTACGACTCAGGGAAGTTAGTATTTTCTTTAACTAAAGAGGAGAATTGTAAAAGCGAGACCGTGTTTGGTTTGGACAGGTGTTTTTAACGAATTAATATAACAGGGAAATAATGATAACAACGGCTTTGGCTCAAAAAAGAAAACCGCCAGAAATTCATGAAAATATATTTTCTACAGATTTTCTTCTTATTTGGATCCACTCCTTAGCCTCATGATTAGATTGTTTATGCGTGTAAGTATTTTAAACCCAAAATGGTGTTCAAGCTTGGACCTAAAAACCCGTAACTTTCCTATAAAATATTCACGGAATGCGCAAAGTGGACGAAAAAGAGAATGCGTGAAGTTGGAAGGAAAGTTATGCATAACATGCAAACCAAGCAACGGGAGGATGATACTTCACCGTTGTAGAAATGTTTTTTGTTTCATTTAAAACTATGATTTATGTTTGTCCTTCGTAGTTCAACATTGTTATATAGAATATATGGGGTAATATATTTGGTATCAACGATTGGTCAATATTTATACGAATGTCAGTTAAGTCCATCCACGTTACGGTTCATAAGACACTAGCACTAATTTAACATGGGGATTTTATTTAGTTCTTTATTTCTCAATAAAGTTGTAAAAGCATTTTAGAGAACATCTTTATATTTTTAACTTTAAATTTAGGCATGCCAAACTATGCATGATGATAATAAGTAAATAATTATTCAACTTATGTAAAACATAACAATGCATTTGAAATAACTCTTTCTTACTTCACTAGTTTCATACATACTAGGCCGTGACACGTGGCAAACAGCCAAATGGCTGCGTCGTTTACCACAAATATTCCTGGAGACGTCCATAACAGCAAAATCACTTATCATACTTTATTTGAGCATATGTACCATGTTTCCTGTATTATAAAGGCATGAAAATGTTTAATTAATAAATGAAATAAGATCTATGGGTAGCAATTATTATTTATAGATAAAAATTCGCTGTTCTTTCTTACCTACGCTTTAAATAAATTTGAAATGTACATTATAATTTAATAACTGCAAATGTAACGTTAATATTTTATAATTTAGATTAACATATTAGGAATAATTGTTGTTATAAAAATTATATAAAACTCCCGAAGCTTTTTTTATCTTTATGATAAAAAATATTAATTTAATAATTTATAAGTAAAATTCCAACTTCAATTTAAACACAAATACTTATCATCATCATAAACTCATAGGGAGCAGTATTTATTTGTGTCCAACTATAGTCTTGAAAATATTTTGATGCGTCTCCTTATTTCGTGTCTCACTATGTTTGCAATGTATCAAGTCAAACAAGATATACTCTGTTTTATTTTGTAATGCCATTTAGCTGAAAACCATATTACACTATTAAAAAAAATCACACCTAAAACTCATAAAATATTTATAAAGAAGCTATGAAACCACCAAGTGTATCTAGTTGGTTTTTTGTTCCCTATATTAATGTATTTAAAATGTTGAAGCTAATCAAACTTGTCTAAAGATTATATGTTGACCAATGATTCAAAATAAATTGTTATCTTTCATTCTCCATTTGCTCCTGCAGGCTTCCACGATAGACAACTGAACCCTTTGAGGTGTTAGTGAAATTTTATTTTGAAATAATCTGCTTGTGGTTATCAGTTTACATTTCTCTACTTTCGATACTTTATAATCTTTACATGGCAAACATGAAATTTATAACCACGAACTAAACGTAAATAACATAACATGTTAACGTAAATATTTCATTTGCTTGTAGTTTTGAAATATATGTTTAACAATAATACTGTCTGTTAATGTTATTATACTACAGTACAAGTTTTATTTGTTAATATTCAAAAATATATGTAAGATTAGATATTACATCAGTAAGTCCTTTAGAATGATTATGATTTAATTTTTAAGTTGATCACCTAAATATTTGTTCATACTGTACTTTGATGGAAATTAAAAATACCCCCGTCGCAGCAAACCTGCGTACTCAGCAAATTTCCAATGCATATATATGTGACTCACTACTACATAGAGCTATTTACCAAGTTTCACAAAAATACATCCATAAATAAGTGATATATTGCATTTTATTTATTCTCTATAAGAATAACATTAGGTTTGCTGCAACGAGGAAGATAAGTAATGTGTTTTATTTGCAATTATCAATACAACTTAACCAGGTGAAGCTACACACCAAGTTCTCTTAATGTAGGTTTATAATTAAGGGAGATATACAAGTTTACTTATTCTCCATATGAATAACATGGGGCCGAGTATGCAGGTTTGCTGCTACGGGGACTATCAACAAAAAACTTTTTTTGTGGTAATATCAATATACCACAACTAGTTCAAGCCACATACCAAGTTTCATCAATATACATTCATAAATAATCGAGGTATAGAATTGTATTTATTCTCAATAAGGATAACATTGGACAACGTACTGTGTTTAGCAATTTGAATATCTCTGCAACGGTTGGACGTAGAACAACGATTCAAACACCAAAATGTTTGTTTTCTTGAGCTAAACACAATAATAAACAGAAATGTGAAGTTTTTAGTAAAACTAACTGAGAAAAATCTAAAAACCTTTTTCCCATAAGATTAACATGGGACACGTTTTTTTGGATTTTCTCCGCAACCACTTAACCTAGGTTAATGATTCAAAATACTATATTATTTTTTTTTCTAAGCTCTATAAAATAGATATAACTAAAATTGAGTGTTTACAACATTTTGGGGTCAAATTTGCAAAAAATCGATTTTTGCAAAATTATAAACCCCCACAAAATTATAAACCCCCATAAAACCCGTTTCTCATAGTGCGATCGATCTGGTTTTCGATCTTAAAGTCATAAATGCTACTCTCCACATTTGTGCCAAATTTCATCAAAATCGGGTGTTTCTTTCAAAAGTTATCGTGGTAACGGACACATATATATATATATATATATATACACATATATATATATATACACATATATATATGTATGTATATATATATATATATATATAGATATATATATATATACATATATATAAATTTGAACGAATAGTGTTTTTGGCATCTGGGGACCTCAAAACAAAAAGTTATCATGGTCTCGGGCTTAAGTCTTACCATGAGACCTACGGTAATAGCTTCTTCCCTATAGGGGAAATTCGCTAAAAGGCCAGAAAACATTATTACATTTTAATTTAAAATATAACTCTTAAATTAGCTTAGGTATTTTATATTTAATAATTAAACTATATAATTTTAAATTATGTTATTTCCCTTGATAACCATTAAAATATACGACTATTAACTTGAATCAATATACCTTATCATTTCGTGCAGTGCTTAAGGAAAGATGTGGGAAATTATTTATGGTTTTAGTAGTCCTAATACTATTACCAAGTGAGCTCGTTCTCTAGCTAATGAACCGGAAAATATTTACGAACTCGCCTATACACAGTAAAGTCATTTATTTATAATACCTATATCTTCGGTTTGATTTTATTAGTCCCTTCCTTATATTGTAGAAATATTTAAAAATACAGATGTAAGTACCGGGAAAAATATTGTTGTTTTATTTCTGTGGAGCGCTTAAGACCAAATCCAAATTCGTTAATCTGAACACTTGTTAGAAGTTATTTGGAAGTTTCATTATTATATATTGTAAATACGTATATGTGTATAGATGTGTAAAAGCTGGTTGCAACCTTCCTTAAATGGAATAATATCTCCATTGTTTAACAACCGTTTTAAGTTATTGACTAAACCATCTGTTTAATATTGTTGAATATAAAACATTTTTAACGTTGATTTACATACATTTAGTTTGATATATAAATAATATAGCAATTGTTTTTATTTTTAAATTAAATTATTGTAGATAGTGCCATCTCGTAGTTTCAATGCTGTTACTGAATACATTTTCATGCCATACAAGTTTATTATAGTGATAAATTAGGTCTAGAAACAAAATAATTGAATTTACAAACACCAATTTTATATGATCAGATAATATTAAAAAGGGTTAATGGTATAATTAAGTAGTTCAAATTGCAGCCTGTACATTAGTTCAAGGGCTACATTTAAGATTAAGTAGGCCATCTTACCTATGTCAATTTTTAAACAATATGCCACTAAATCTTAAGCAAGACGTTTCATTATAAGCATACAACACAACATGTAAGATCTTTTGTCACATTTTAATGTATTTAGTCAAAGCATATGTGCCAAATAATTTTAGCTAGAAAATAAGTGCGACTGGATACAATATCTTGTTTTTTTTATAATTTTCAATCTATGATGTTAACCCCATAATAATCTTATTATATATTGTGGCTATTGTTATTTCGTGCCACGTCCGGAGCAAATATTTAACAACATACTTTGGTCAACATTGATCGGCCACTCAGCAGATTGCCTGCAGATCCCCTGTTTGGGATGGTTTGGAAAACTTCCGTCATAATCCGTGAGTTTAATGTCTGGATTTACAATCGGCAAACTTCAATGTAGCCTCATTTGCGAAATTTTTTTCAGGGGTAACATAAATGTGGCCTAATTAACAGTCGAAAACTCAACAGACACGAACTTATTTAACTAGTGAATGGATTATAAAGTTGACCGGCTTCTAAAGAGATGTATTATATTAATTTTTGGAGAGCAATAACGTAGGTATTTAAATATAAGTCTTGTAAATCATGAAAATTTATAAACTCCTTGAAAAGAAAACATTTAACAGTAGCAGCATTCGCATGCTGAATTACACCTTATAAATATACTACGTAAAAATCTAATATATGTATCCAAATATATTCTATATATTATAACTAGTTACAAAAATTAATAAAATATTAGTTATTAAATGTTAACTATTGTAATATCTACGAAACACTCTCTTAAATGAACAACATAACATTTGTTATTGCTAACTGTACAACATTCTTAGAAGCTGTTCAAATACACTGGAACAGAATAAACAGACCCCACGGAAACTTTCAGCCACCCTGTAACATTTGTTATTGCTAACTGTACAACATTCTTAGAAGCTGTTCAAATACACTGGAACAGAATAAACAGACCCAACGGAAACTTTCAGCCACCCTGGGTAATGTTTACAATGACCCCGCACTGCGTACACAACCTTGCGTTGCCAGTGTAGATTACGTCCAGATTTTATTGTTAAAGAATACTACTTTGTTTTACTTTTACGATTTTGAAAGTATTATAGACAAATTGCGTCTATGTCTTTCTTTTCTATGCTCTTATTTTTGCTTAGCTTATGTTACATATAGATATAGAACATCCAAATCACACACACAGACTCACCACAAAATTTATAATACTTTGCATACAAAGTTATATTTTGGAACTTAGTTCAACTTTGGTATCATCCCTAGTGCCGTAAAAACAGCTGGGATTTTTGCCGCACTGTAATTATTTTTTTCTGGCACCAGTAGCACTAGTAGCATGTTTTGCACCAATAGTAGTGATGAATTACAAATTACATGATATTATTAATTAATTTAGCAGTATAAATTGAAATGCAATGTAAGGATTTGAAATCAGCAGTTTTTATTAATCTAGTTATTAGACTAACGTAAACACCATGTAAACCCTGTTGTTGTCGGAAATAATTAACAAACTTGATAACAATTTCAAAAACCGTTTTTAAATTATTATTATTATTATTTTCAGTGTGATGGAAAATATCGTTAATAACTCGAACCTAAAGTTGTTTTCCGGTACTTGATTTAATTTCCACACTCGACTATTGGCCTCATATATTGCCTCGCACGGAAAACACGATCTAGTGCCGGAAAAGACCACTTCCGGTACTAGTAAATGAATATAAAATATTAATGAATCATCCAGATAATTTTATGGATATATTAATTTCAAAAGAGCTGTTGTAGTGCATATTGAATGCGTAGAGTGAAGATTGGTTATAATGGAAGCATATAAAGTGGACATTACATATTATTAGTTGCGAGTACTGTGATATAGAGCTAAATTGTTGTGTCTGCTTTTTGTCATCTCACAAAATATAGTACCGGGTCATCAGATATCTTACGGGGAAGACTTTAAAATGATAATACTTTATTTTAATACTTTAAAATCATAGATAGGCTAATTCCAGTCATTATGGCCTTCTGCTCCCAGGCTTTAAAAGGTCCATGTTATTTACCGATGTAATCGTATTTTTTAAAGGAACACATTAGTTTTGAAAAATGAGAATGTATACGTTTACACTGTTATGAAGTAGTTTCAAATTCTGTTTTGTCTCCATCAGTCAGAAGTTCAGTTGTAAACTACAACTAGGTTTCGGCACTGAACTGTGCCATGATCACGAAGTTGTAAACTTCGAATTATAGACAAAGGGTAAATTTTAACTATTGTACTGTAACCCCAGGTCAGGGTGAATTCTTAAATAATTGTCTATGTGTAACTGAGCTGATTTGTGTTTATAAAGAAATTATTAATTATTTAGCTCCAGGATCATGTAAAGAAACACCTATGCTAATAAATGTTTATACTTATTATGCTAGGAAGTAATTTAGTTTATACAATTGAACTAATTTTTATGCTTGATAAGGTTCAAACCTATAGTACACCAAACATGACCTACCGACTAAAATTGTTAAATTAAAAGAGAGAAGTGGAAACATTATTATTTCATGTTTAGTAATTTCTAACTTATTTGACATCGAAACGGCCTTATTTTCCAGCAAACATTCTATATTACTATAATTAATTCTAATAATACTTTTAAACTAAATTAATAATCAGGTTTGAATACAAGCTTCTCTTTTGACACGCTGACTAAGAAGTAAATTGTTTTCAACGTATAAAGGTACTCGTGATGAACAATCGCTAAATTGTTACAATTTAAGTTTTATTTTATAATCAATGAACAGCTACAACTATATGAATAAAATTAATACATAATACCCTAGAAGTTTGTAATATTAATAGGCTAAATTGTCTAGTATATTTACCCAAATAGAAGTTACACAAGCAAGTTATTGTTTGAGTGAGTCGTTGCATTGGTGTCACTAACTCCAAGAACATATTTTTGGGAATTATATAAAATTATTAAGATATTTCAATCCAGTCTAGCAACGTTATATATAATACTAAATGATGTATCCGTTCTTCGCACATGTGTTTTATTTACCTGTTCTTTAGTTAATGCAGTTTGCATTTTAGTTAGCTTGAAACAGCTGTTCTTGCTTCTGTTCTTTAAGCTGTCAAATGGAAGTATCTACAGCTGTTCGCATTACTGTTTCTGAATGTTTACTTTCTTCTGAAATGTAGGACGTAATTGAAACTTAGGACGTTCACGGGGCGTAGCCCGAGGTGATTTTAAGGAAGTAAATAGGCCTATGTGTTGCATGGGTTCAAGATCTACCTTTATATAAAGTTTCAGCCCAGTCAGTTCAGTAGTTTTTGCGTTCACCCGGAACATCAGACAGACAGACAGACAGATAGAAACCACCTCTTCTTTATAATATTATAGATATGCAAACATTCATGTAATTGTGGTTTCAGACGTTGTGTCAGCTGGTTGAATGAAATATTAAATAAAAAACTCATTAGACTAAGTGGAAACTAGGTACAATCATATCGAAGGAGTAATACATTTGCTCAGCTAAATGATGTTTCTATGTTCCGAATGAAGACACTGTTTATGATTAATAAACATAATAACCAGTAAAACTCCTAATAAATTCCATATTTATACCAACGCACGTTTACATACTATTCATTTAAGCGTTAGTAGATGGGTAATATGGTATGTATGCCTTAGCAAAGTAACATTTTAGGCTATGACACAGATTTATGCAATTCATGAAAGTCGTTAGCTGGATACTTTGTGAAAAATTATTTTAAATATTTTAAAACGGTATGTTAAGAATCATAATTTCAGTCAATAGTTAATAATTAGTTAAACAAATATCAAAAGTAATTTCATAAGCATTTTCTTGATATAAAAATATTAGCCTTTCAGATTATAGTAAACAATATATATATATATATATATATATATATATATATATATATATATATATATATTTCAAACTATATAAAATTTTGTATTCAAATCACCTGTATGACGAAAACAAATACTAACGTTTAGATATAAGTAAAAAACATAAAATTGCCAAACAACCAAACACATTTTGAGCATTAAGTACCTCCAAAGTGTTTGTATGTCGTGTGAAAGATAATACTAAAACACTAGAGCGTTATCTTGGTATTCGTTAAAAGCAGTTTTACATTGCCTTCATTTCCATCTGTCCCAATATTATCATACAATCATGTTGTCTTATTTCATATCATTTATATACACATTTAATTATTGTAAAAAACCTATTTCAATGTAGTAAATACAGACTTCAATGTTTTCAACTAATATTTAAATACTAAATTTGAAATGTGTATTGTTATTTGTTATATCCTTCCTCTATTTATACCCTCTTTCTGTGTATATTTGAACCTGAAGGTCAGGTGGTAAGGAAGGTGAGGGTCTCCAATGTACTCTGATCTCCCGAGTCTTTACTAATCAGAGTGCGCTCAAACTGTTATATTGGCCTACTTTAATGGCCTACTTTGTCGAAAGGGATATAAAATGAACGCTCTGGAGGAATTTAAAAATTATAAGGCTTAGAAAGATAATAGGGAAGGCAAGAACACATTTCGAATGAAAATCTCCACTTCAAGTCTAACTATATTTTTAACGCCCTCATTGACCAGGAAGCAAGGACAAGGACATGCTGTTCGACAGGACAATGATAACATCTCCGTGATAAGACGCGGGGGAGTGATACCGTCAGTGTGTTCCTACTCGGACCGAGGCAATGTCGTGTGGTGTGATAGGCCTATCTATTCGTTTTCGATGTTTTTATGTATCCGTTTCGTGTGTGTTTGTGTTTTTTAACTTCATGACGAGACCACATGATATGTGGTAAAGTTTATGTACTATAGTGTTCAACAATGACACTGTAGTTTCGGAACATGTAACACTGTTTACATCATTTTGGACTGCTGTGTGTAACTCTGCTGTGTGAATTTGCCATTATACTGCAGTTCAAGGGCTAAAACGTTATGAATTTCAATATAGCTTACAGCGTTCTTTAAAATATGCAAAGAGTATAAATATAAGGGAATTTATGGATTAAAATAGAGTTTAAAGAGATAAAGGATGCGTCAGTTTCCTGATATCATTTAATAAAAACGAATTTGAAATGTTAACGACGACCGCTGTCCTTGAAAATGTGCTTTTACATATCAGTATATAACTCCGTACCCATAATAGAAGGCTTGGTTGGAAAACTAACAGCCAAAAAGTAGTTTTAGACAGTCCATTCGATAACAATACATATTCAAAACGTTAACTTAACTTAAACTCAACTCAAATTCCTTATTATCGTAAACAAATAAATGCATGAAAATTGACAGATGTACAAAAACCGTCACATAAATGTTTATACAGGTTTATGGCTCATACGTATTTCCAACCAACAAATTTCCTAAGGCTATAAAATCCTTATCAACAATAAAAAAATTTCAACCTTATTTTAAAAGCTAAAACATTTGTTCTTTTAATGAAATTGACAAGTTGTTGAATATTTTAGTATAACTGCAGTTAGGTCAATTTTATTTGAACGTATAGTTTCAAGTTGAACAAAATTCATTTTTGAAAAGGTATTTTACATATTGAAGGTCATATTTAATTTTGTAAATTAACAGATCGGATACTATTTTCTAATGTTAAATTCACTAAATCAATATAGATCAATGTCTATGTTTTGCTTTTTTACTCAAGCAACAAGGACATATTTCAAAACTACACAGTTTGTAGCAGAGTGAGTTCTTGTTTCCCCTCATCCCCAATTCCTCGGTTTAGGGTCCATTACGCGGATTTACGAGTCCACGACTGCTGTCAACGCCCTCTGTTGCGGTTTCTTTAAACTGGAGCCAATAATGAAAAACAAACTCTACACCGTGTTTTCAACTCACGTCTTTACATCGTATTTAGACCATAATCTATTTGCTGCCAATAAAAAAAACACTCACACTTAACAATAACATACATTATAGAAACAACACTCACATTACTCACTTCAAATGTTCTGTTACAAAACATTTGCATGTTACTTTACTTTGATAGGACTGTGTTAAGTGTGTCAAAATATAAAAATGAAGTAACCATATATTTTCATTTATAATTAAGGGTTTATCGGTTATGCGTAGCTTAAATGATTCAAAATTATTTTAAAATTGTAAAAATTAATACCGCTTATGTGTTTCTAAAATGTATCGACGTTTGTATAAACATTCTTAAACAAAATATTTAACTACGAAGGTTTTCAAACACATATTTTAAGGAAAATAACAGTTATTTTGTTGCAGGTACAAAATACCTACTTATTTATCACATGCAACCATTTATATAACAAACGGATTTTATTATTTGTTAACTTTACGTAAATGGTCTCAACTAATCTTTAAAATGTATGTTTGAGAGGACGTTGCATTTTATTTTCAGAACCAGAATACAATACCAATGTTATTAATTAATGTTTTGTTGTTTGACAATGAAGTGTAATTCAAAGTAAATTAAGATTTCTTATAAGCTTAGTGAAAGGGAAAGAACTTTTTGACAGTTTCAAGAGATCTTAAACGTTCGCTGCATTATCCTTCTCAAAATCAATTAGAACTTTAACTGGATTTTTCTCAAAGTACTAGGTTTTTTAAACTAAAGGTGAAATTAGCATTCTCCTAAGGATTTACAGTGTGAAGACAGTATACATAGTCATAGTATTTGAAATTTATAAGGCTTAGAAAGATAATAGGGAAGGCAAAGAACATATTTTTAATGAAAAGCTCCATTTCAAGTCTAACTATATTTTTAACACCCTCATTGGCCAAGGAAGCAAGGACAAGCCAGCTGTTCGACAGGACAATGATAACATCACGTCAATATATATATATATATATATATATATATATATATATATATATACTAACACATTAAAACAGATAGATATAAATTATGAAAAAGAAGTTTTTTTGCGAATTTACGTTTATAATACGGTTACGTTTTCAAGCAATAAAGGAGAAAGAAAGGAATTTTAACAGTAAATAAATCAAAATAAACAAATATTTTATATCTGACTTTTAAAAACTAAAACATGTGATTTTAGTTACAGGTAAAAAAATACAATTTAAATTAAAGTTAGCTGAGTTGAATCATTTTAGACTTAAGAAAAATTACCTGAGATTTAACGCAGAAGGAACCTTGGTCTTCAATACCAATTGATGTGCTAATTCAGAATTTCTTAATATCAGTTGGTTATATTTGGGATTTTGATGTGGTTTAATTTTGTGAAGTGCTTTTAGTTCATAGCACCCTTCAAAAATTTGGATGTGATGAGTTGCATGATATATATAAATTTGAACGAAGAGTGTGTCCATAGATGTTTTTGGCATCTGGGGACCTCAAAACGAAAAGTTAACATGGTCTCGGGCTTAAGTCTTACCATGCCACCTACGGTAATAGTTTCTTCTTTATAGGGGGAATTCGCTAATATTAGTAAATAAAATGAAATAAAATGTAATCGATTTGATATGGTTTGATTTGATTTGATATTAGCACAAAGTAGGATATGCAATTTTGCATTATTAATTAAAAATAAAAGTAATATTTAGATGTAAATTAAATTTACGCCACGAAATTGAATAATGAAAATCCTCATATGCGAAATGTGGTTATATTATTGGGAAGCATAACAACTAGACGTGTAATGTAACAACAAGCAAAATCATCCTATTACAGTTTAAACCACAGATAAATAATGGTTTTCCTGAGTTGTAACGAATGGATTTTACCAGTAATATTGTGTTGAGAAAACTGTTACCTTAAAGTTTTTTAAGGAGCCTTTACTCCATTTACTAACTTTGCTAACTACAATTAGATCAAGATACTTTTCTTACTTTTACTGAAACTCCTTTACGATAGAACTATAATACACTAGTTAACATTTTAAATTGATGGGTGTAGATAAAATATTTAAAGGGGTTTACAATATGACAAAATGTATTACAGTAGACAAAATATTCCTTAGAATAAGTAATTCTTAAACAAATTGCTTCTTGTATTCCATTTGACTTGAAAATATACTTATGGTTTACCATGAATTGTTTACGCAGTACAATCATAGTTGTTGTCAGTGGTACCTGTAACATGTCTTCCCATTTATATGTTTCCCCCTATCTGTCTCCTCCCACTCTCTAAGTAGTTTACTTGTATTTTATTGGTTGCTGTCTGCCTTCCATTTAATCTTCAACGGTCAATGGTAAAAGTACCGAAAGAAACTGTCAATAGGTCTACGGTGCGCATACAGAAAATATTAAGCATTGAGCCAGAGTTGCTAAACCGGGTGGTGTGGGAAGAGGTTCTTGAAAATCTTGAAAATTCCAGATAATAAAGTAGTGTTTAGGTACAAGTTCTATGTATCTGGTCTGTTCTTAGCTGTATAAATAATTAATATGTCATTAGGCATAGCAGGGTGGTATAACTGTGATATTTGGTATGACTCTACAGATAAAAACGAGAGACAGGCTGTTTGTTAAAATCCGTGCACCAGAAAAAGTGGCCGCGCACATCAAAACCCCAGTTCCTACATAAAAAACCGTGCAGTTGGGGAAAGTACCGGTATTTGAGCACAATATAATACAATCATGGACTCGACGTAGCATCTAATCGAGTAAGGTAAGGAAGCATATACCATACCTGGAAACTTTAGAATACTTTGTTAATAAAAAGTTGCTTCATTTTTATACATTTATTTTGTAAACTATTTTTTTAAGTAATAAGTTACATATTCTATAAAAAAATATTTTTTGCAGCTAATTATACTGGTTGCGAGGCTGAGATACAGCACAAACCCCTTGCCACATCAGATCGCTTTCCCTGTCAACAAGCTTTCAGTCAACTCAAGAGATCCATTTACTCCATATTCCCCCTTCTAAACACTGCTTTCTGCAAAGTTACCTATCATTTAGCTTCTAAATAATTATTCACTTGAGCCGATTTGCTGCACATTCTATAGTTTCTATATGTTTCTTTGAATCGGTTTTAAATTTCATCTTCTAATCCAACTATAAACCCACAAAATAATAATGTATTATAACAAAAAGTGTTATCAAATATTTGTTATAGATAATTTTATATCATATTTACATTGGCTTAATTTAATAGTTTAATTTATGGATGTGTTGTTCAATATCTTGTGACAAAAAAATTTTATTTTATTTTTTATTAATTTCAGTTTTAATACAGATTACTTATGTAAACTTAATTTATTTGGCTTTGGTCAATATGTAATAAGTTTAGACCTAGCATGATATAATCATGTGAATAAGGAAATAAGAACTTGCTATATAGATTTATTCATAGGCTATGTTCCAATTTCAAATGCTCATTAAATGCATTTTCAGAAGCATCATACGTTAAATTTATTTATTTCTAAGCCAGTGCTACGAGTGTTTTTTAAATCATACAGAGCATTGTTTGATTGTTTGTTTGCAACGTATCCATAAAAACTTAATATTTTAATTTGAACTTGTTTGTAATCTCTTCATAAAGCAGTTTTAATAGCATTGTATGCCCTCTGTAATAACGTGGAGAAGTGGAAGGACAAGGGGGCGTAAACAAAGGGCTGTCCTACGTGGGTAAGAATAAACCACTTCAGGGGGAGAATTGTATAAAGAATTCCGTTGTTAGCAAACGGAACGAAATCTAATTGGAGCAGAGATTCAAGTATAGCTTGCAACTATTGCTGCACTAATGAAGCATTGTCGTGAAGAAACGTACAATATAATTTCATCGTACCTATCAAATTATATTTATTGAAATACATAGATAATTCTTACGTTATACGTCTTTATAACTCCGCTTTAAAAAATCCATATGCGGAGTTTAGTCCATTGTCATTATGCATTAAATAAATGCATTTAAATTGATTTTTTTAAGTGATGGATACAAACACTTCCCTCACCGGTACTCCCTCTGACCTAAGGTGTAACTTATGCAGTGTAAATAAAATAAATTCAGTATAATTAGATCAACCAAATCATAATGTTTTAATATGAAATAGATTATTTTAGGTATAGGAAGGCTAACATTACATTAGGAATGAAATCCAAAATATACCAATTTTATAACCTTATGTATGAATCTCGTGGTATGTAAAAAAGTTCAACAATTAGGTTATCTCAGTAGTCTGTTTTATAATGCCACATACCAGAGTTGTCGTCCTTTAAATGTATATTAAATAGAGCGTGCCAAGACAGACACCTATAACTATTTACCTAAATTATTCACTGTATAACTCACGTATCATCACTTAAAACTTGAAGTAACGACTACTTATTCTTCTCTATGTATAAATAATTACCATCGATCATTAAAGATAGTAATAAAATTGGTTTGCAGAATAAACGCAGTATATACAAGGATCCTATAGCTAATGGAAACCCGAAATGCTTAAATTAGTCATGGAGTATCCTGTGAAAGAACTGATAAATCGTGACTATGAATATTCTATAAACAGGGAGAAGTTGAAGACATCGGGAACTTTATTGGCGCATAGAGTACAAAATCTGCCAAGTTAAAACTGACCCCAATTTCTCTTAGCTTTATTTAAACATTAATTCATTGCCTGTTTCTTGTAAGTATAATTTAGAATCTCTGTGGGGTCTGTGGAAGTAGCTGTAGTCCCTCAATTGTATCCTCTATGTCCTGACCAAAATATGGGAAGAAACAGCCTCACTTCAAGTATCCATAAAAAAAACTCAACCGTAATATTATTTTAAACCGTAATATTATTTTTTGTACTCTCTCTCAAAAGTACTCCTTTACCGCATTGAATCTTTCAATGCGCATTACCATTACCATATATTAGTGGTTAAACATTTAATAGGATGAAGGCTGGTATAGCTGGAGTGCTTACAATTAGTATGTGCATGCGTGGTACATGAGTGTGTACAACAAGCTCAATCAGATCGGCCCACTCCTCCCACGTCATATTTTTCAAGCTCAATGTTTGGACACGTCATCTATAACCGCCCTGCCAACAGTTACATGGCCCATAAATAACAGATAACAGTAGGGTATGACTAAATAAATCATGTAATTAAATTATAGTTTGTCAAAATTTGTCGGTATAACGCACGGATGCTTATTTGAATGTATAATAACAATAGATTTGCTTATTGTAATTTGTCTCCAGCGAAATAAACACAAAACGTTTCTACAATGAATTGCACCATACACTATTTAGGTGATAACTAGCAAATACAGCTGCTCGAATTCGATCAAATACTATTTTTACTTTGGGAATATAAAGTATATATACCGACGTATTAGCTTACATTGCCACTGATATGCCATTCCAGAAGTTAAAAAAAGAAAAAGGTGATATTGCCTCTGCACTGTTTGTTAGTATCAACAGCTGCAGTTCAATGTTCAATTACATTTATTTCTATTCATCCATAAGATTAACATTTGAACTTTGAAACCCAGGGGGGAGCCCTAAAGGTGGACATCTTCCAAACCCCTAAAAAGGCACATCTAGACGTCAAGAGCTTTCAGAAAACGATTTTCAGGAAAATCTATTTCCTCCATTTTACAAAGTTTTACTACGTCAAAACTGTAATTCATATTGGAAATATAAAATACAACTTTGAAACCGTGTTTAAACTATGCTAGAGGTTTTGATTTATCAGGAATGTTTTAATAAAACTAAGTATACATAGCAACACTTTATTATGGTAGGCCTATTATTTTTCATGTTTGTAGCTGTCATTTTGATTAATTATATTCAAAATAAACATTAATAAAACTAAAAACAACTTTATTTTTAATAAAAACTAGGTCTGACGACTTCAGTTACAGTGGGAACTTCTGGAGCACCAAAATAATTTGGTTGTGTTTCACCCTAAAGAGAAATTGATGCTGTTTACGACTGATATACATATGTTTAAATGATCACGTGACCAAATAAAGTAATCATCTGCCATACATAAAAATTACCAATTTAAAGACCAATGGGGCAAATCCCGAAGAGATTTCAGGACATTTGTTTAGCTTTGACAAATATCAGAATTCTAACGAAAATTTTTATATATAAAATGTAAGGGTTTAGTCTTGTTAGCACCTAAAATTTGGGCGAGGCAGATTTCTCTTTTGGTTACATGTACAAACATGTACAAATAAGCGCTTGAAATACACATAATTTTGTTTTCAACATTTTTATTGTTATTAATTTTGATCCTAATATATTTATTGTTTATTATTTTATATTATTTAGGCAATGAGTGATATTTGTTCCATCCACGTACGCTAATAAATAGAAAGTTGTCGAATTATATAAAAAATCAGTGGCATATTTTAATACGGAATAACATTAAAAGTTATTTAACTCTCAAAATGCAGTACCTAGTTTAATTAAGTTTTCAATAATAGAGGATTGCAAGGAAATTTTGACAATTAAATGAGAAATGTAGCAGATCGAATTTTAAGCTGTTATCGCGCCTCTTACATATTATAAATACAAATTTTCGTTAGAATTAATATATTTGTAAAAATCTAACCTATAAATTTGGCAACAAATCCGTTAGGACTTCATCTCATTGGTCTTGAAAGTTTTAACGTATATATATGGCAGGTGATGTTTTTTTCTGTAATCACTCCTTATTTTTGTATAGCTTTTAAAATATTTAATATCTTTAAGACATTTTACTGTTCCTAATGTGTTTAGATTTAAAAAATAATTAGGAAGAGTAAATATGATATTTAGCACTTAATATGCTAGGGTGTTTTATATACTAGGGGGTCAAAAAAATTTTAAAATAGTAAAATTACTTGCCTACAAAATAAAATGTACCCAATTGTCATCATACAAAACTAATATTTTAAGAAAACTCAATCCAACAGGTCTCGTTACCACTCCGCTCCTTGTATTTGACATTCCTCCCCATCCTCTCGGATGAGAGTTCTGAGTCTTTGTTTAACTATTCACTTTTACAAAACTGAATAAATAAAAATTACAACAAATGTTAATAAACAGTTCTAATGGTAAAATATGCAGTTTGAAAGAGCAAACGTAATCTACCATGGTTTGAAGTTTAAAGAGGAGGTTTTGATTGTGTATACTAGTTGTTAAAACAATTATCAGACAACTTATTTTCTATACTATATTCTTTTATCTTAAAGGAGTTTAATGAAGCGTCTTAACAGTTTCTTTTAGTTAAGTATATATGTTTCTAAATATTCCCTACTCTTTTAAAGGTTAATGGTGTATCATGTTACTTGTTTCATGGATCTGCTAATGAATGTTTATGACCAAGAGTTTCATTGATTTTTTTTATTTCGAAACACTCTTATTTATGCAAATTTCAAATATATATACGTGCTTAAACATTCCCAAAATATACTAATATTTTTATATAATTTGTAATTTTCCACTACATTTCGTGATGTTTACCTTCGTGAATAGGTAATTATAATATGTACTACTAGTAACAACAAACAAAAGGTAACACAAGTAAAATTTTCGAAATAAATTAAACGTTAATTTACATCAGTTAATTAACAAACGATAGTTAAATTTAATTTCACCTAAGTTTCTCCAACAAATATCCCTTGGGGAAAATTCTCGTTTCTCCACGTATGACAGTTTTTGTTGTTGTTTTATTAGCAGCACTTACGAGTTTATCTCCACTAATTGAAGCAAGGGTTCAGAAAACAAAGGCGTAGAGCCCTAAAGGGAAGACAGAGAAGTCGTCAAAGTGAAGTGCGAGGGTTGTGACGACGCAAAACATTGGTGGTCTAAGGAACCTTTAGGCTTTTATTCTAACTGCAATGTTTTACTTTATTATGACACATTAGTTAGGATCTTAAATATTAAATGCAGAGTGTAACTATATAAATTACACTGTCTCATATCCTAATGTTGTACAGAATTGTACCTTCTGAAAAAAAGGAAATAGTGCAGTTTGGTCCTATGGTCTTAGTTGTCTTCATAAAAACAGTTAGGTACAGATATTTTCACGGTATTTGGCACCTATGTAGTCGTAGGACCACGCAGTAATGGACCCTCCTTGCGTTGTTATACAGTCTGCTTAACAATCTACGTTTAATGTCAAAACATATAGTATAATTATTGAGGTAACTGTTCAAAATGTGTTGCTACATTTAATTAACTGTACGCAACCATTGGAGGTGTATCGTAGTGGGAGGGAGAGTTCATCATCTCACTCGCACTATATCCCATACACTCCTCTTAAGAAAGGATCTGTACCTCAGAAATGTGAAAGGAAATGTTAACTAAAAATACTATAAAAAGGTATAATAGCTATAGCATAACATAGCAAACTTTTTTTTAAAGAAAAACTATGTAATCATTTTAAATATACAAATTATTATTTTTAAGATACCAGTATGCAGCTTTTAAAGAACCATGCACACAAAAAGTTTATAAATATACAACTAGATAAACTTTTTCAACCGCTACCTACAGTCTATAAATATATTTAGTAAACGAGTTTTTCACAATTAGTTACCTGGCTGTAATAACAGTTGAAAAATAGTAGTAAGGAAAAAATCGGAAACAACAGCCTAAATTTTAAGTTTTATCTTTTAACGTACTATTGACACTTAATTATATTTAAAACCTTAATTACATTCAACGGGTAATTTAGCATGAACAACAAATCGGTATATATGAAACTGTGCACATGAGATGACAACGCTTCCCATAGCTTTCGGTTAGTTGCTTCACGCAGCGTAGTTAAATACAAATGCCTTCGTAATCCTTAGTGCTGTTGAGAAGTATAAATGTAGAAGTTGAGAACAATTAGAGTTTAATGCTGCTACACATCCACTAAAGATCTCCCTTAAGCTCTCTCGGGAACTTTTGACTCTCTTCACTCCAAACTATTCAAGTTGCACTTTTATAAACGTATCTCATGAAGTGAATTAACAACACAATAACATGCTTTATTGAATTTAGGATTACATGATGGAAACAGATCCTACTTACAGTGGATTGTCATAAATGTCCTAATGTTTACCTAAGTATTTACATTTTTCAGTTAATGAATAATTTTAACAAATCGGTTTGAAAACAAATTCGAAATTTCACTTAATAATAGTGGAAACAGAATTTAGGAATTCATATTATAAGAACGAACATAATATAAAACAACATTGCAAAACATATAATTAACTGTCTTACCTGTTACATGTGTGTTTTCATTATACACTGGCTCCCAAAAGTATACGCAATCTCATACATTTAAGTTTTGAAGCTAATACAACTATTTGTTTTGTTAAACTAAAATTACAGCCTTATTTTAAAAGCGTTTACCTTTTAACAAGTTGTGATTGGAGTGGTAAATATTCGGTAGTAAACCGTTAAATACACTACTTAGGAGCAAATATGCGGCCACAACCAGCAAAACATTTTGTAATGTTAAATTGCACACATAAATCACAAATCTAAATATAATTAGGAATGTTTTATCTGTGGCCCAGAGCAATCCAACACTTAACCAATTATCAAGAGTTTTCATTGCCAAGGCGAACTAAGGATACTGGTGTGTTCAAACTAGCCACTTAGAACCATAAATCATGAGTTAATGAGAGTATTACAGTAAAATGAAAATTATGAATAAATTTCAAGTTGTTTTAAAATTAAAAATAAGTGCCTCGACATGGAAATTTTCACATTGAGGAAAAAGTTAATTTGTTTTTTAAATTGTTTTCGGTTTTCCTCGATAGGCAGCTGGTTGTAACGCGATACGTGTGGGTTGTGCATGGACAGCCGCCAAATGGTTCCATGTCCCTAGCAAGTCAAAGCCAACAACGAGCTGCGTTATATGAAACTTTTAAACAATGTTAGCTATATTAAGTAGTTAAATGTATGTTCTTTTATAAATGTTTTTAATAACTGATCAGATATGAAACTCCTAAAAGCTGTAGTTCTAAATTCTTAAAAAATAAACAAGCATGTTTAACAAGATATATACACTTCATAAAACATAATCATTAAAAAGTAATATGTAGGAATTTTTTGTCTTAAAAATAAAGCAAACAAAATTTAAATATTCCTAACAACTAAGGGTGTTCTGCTATACTATAGAATATCGTTTGTTTAAATAATTTACATGCAATTTCTTCAATTAATATTTAACCAACAAATAATACGAATTATCTTTATCCAAATTTATTTTAAATTGAAGTATATCGTTATTACAGCCAGTGATTTAACAAGTATTTTACTTAGTGTATGCATAGTCTGAACACATCAGTTTCAAATGTATATGTATTTTTTGTCATACGATTTTTTATAGATAGGATATTTTTAATTACTGCATATTTTACCATTAAAATACTTATATTTATATTTAACGTTAAAAACATGTAGCATTGCTTCCTCCCTTAGTATAACTCATGTAAATTAACTTTATTTTTGTATTCCATTCAAATATACGGTCATTTATATTTTATAAGCAACTCTGTGGACGCGCAGGCAGCTCTTGCCTATGTCTACTGTTTCCTAAGACTTAGGCTATATTATTTTTAGTAACTACAACTAAATCCTTGTTTTATTACTCACTCATTGATATGTGAATTTTTATTTACGTTATATCTCTAATTGTATTAGATGTACTGTACTGTATTTTTGTTTTTTTGGAATAAAGTTTTTTTTATTCATGCATAATAATTTTTTTATTTATACAATACAGTCCAAGTAGGCCTATAAGATATAATTAACATTCTGCAGGCTGTAAACACTTTCGTATTTCATTAGTGTCCCCAAATATAAAAGCGAAAAACTAGAACCAAGGAAGTACGTACCATTAATTTGTACGTATATGCTTCTTTTTATTCTTTATGACTATTAAATTAATATACAGTATTATTTTACTATACTAATGCAATGTTACTTTATGTCACATTCAAGGGATATGAAAACCAGTAGAAGCATATTTGGCATTACAGTTTACAGCTGAGGATGGTTTAGTATATTTTAACATAACTTTTATGTAAAATATTAATGATGAAATAGCTAAGAAGCAAAGATTATTTGAAAAATATAACAACAGATACTAACGGTAAATATTATATCGAAACGAATGGGTTGACAAGTTTACTGATAATGCTTGATGGAACAATTACAATAAATATATTGTTAGTGGTTATATAGTATATTCAACAGTTATTAAAATTTTATTTTGATTTAGCTGGTTAAATTTTTGTAGCTAAAATGCAAAGGGTAAGATTTATGAATTATGGACGGATTTAATTTTTTCCATGCACTTAACTAGTTGCACTTTACAAAGCTTACTTATCATACATACTCTTATTTGATGATAAATCCAATATTAGGGTTGCGTGCTGTTGTTTTTCCTTAGGTCTCAAGTCTTATAATCGATTTTTTGCTTACAGGACAACCAAAGATTGACTTTGGGCATAGGTTTTCAGTATTTAAAATAAAAAGAAGCACTTATTATGTGTTCTGGTTTATTTTTATTTCAAGCTATAATATACAATATAAGAACATTTAGTATAGTTCTGTTCTTCAGTATAACCCTTTCAGATTTATTTTAAAAACTGTCAACCATTTTGGAGAAACGAGTTTTATTAGATATACAATTATATTAGCTACCTCTTTATATTTATTGTTAATTGAGAATATTTATTGATTATGTTAATTTTTAACTCGTATCTAGGGACCTAACCCTGACATAAGTAATACTATAGTATGTTATAGTCATACTTTTTATAGAAGTATAATTTTGCATATCTATCAGGTGATGATTTTTAAATGCTTCAGCTTGCGCTTATGAAGCTGTTAGAAAAGTATTAATGGTGAAGTTTGAAAAAATTGAAGTTTAAACACTTTTACAAAACTATTAAATTATTTTACCTCCCACTGAAACTTCTAACTTCAGTTAATTCAATAATAAATTTCGATTAACTTATAGTTAGAAGATATGACAATTTTAACATATGTGATGTGACACTGGTTTTCCTACCAATAACTTAATTCCTTATTAGTTGAACCTTTATACTGATTAAAACTATACTAATTTCCTCTATGTGAAGATTAAAGCATAAGAGCAAAGAACGTTACAAATTAAATTATATAAGAGTATGCTATAGGAAACCCTCTACAGTATTTTTGTTTGTTTGTACATTAACATATTTTATAATAACCATATGTAAATCAATTTAAAAAAAGTTTGTTTTAATTCAATATGAAATCTTATTACATCTAGGAAGATTTATATTATTTTAAGATTAAATTACATCGTAAAGTAATATTTTCCCACTGCAGAAAACCTGCATACTCAGAGAATTTAAAATAGTATTTCACTAAGTCATGAAGCCACTTGACCACTTTCATCAAAGCATATTCATCAATAAGCGACATATGACATTTTATTTATTCACCATAAGAAAAACATTAGGACTTAGTATGCAGGTTTTCTGCATCAAGGACCACAAAAATCTGGGTTCTATGCAAATACCAATGGATCACCATTAGATGAAGCAACATACCAAGTTTTACCAATAATATACATAAACAAGTAATATATCACATGTATCTTTTTCTCCCTAAGAATAACATTGTAGCCGCTGAGTACGCAGGTTTGCTGCCATGGGGAACGCAAAAAATAGGTTTTGTATGCAAATATCAGTAAACCCCAACCATATGAAGTCATATACCAAGTTCCATTAATATATGCACATATATAAGCATATTTTTAAAATTTTACTTTCCATAAGATTAACATTGGACAACGTACTGTGCTTAGTACTTTCAAAATCTCGGTAACCAATTGACGTAGAGCGATGATCAAAATACCAAATTGTTCGTTTTTTAAGTTGAATCCAATAGTGTAAACTCAAGTTTGGTTTTAAAAATAATTATATGTAAAAAGTTTTAAAAACCCATTTTTGGGGTACAAAACCACCCTTATAAATAGTGTCATCTGTCTGGTTTTCCAACTTATGAAAATAGACGCTGCCTTACACGTTTGTATACGATTTCATCAATATCGGACCATTTTTAAGAAAGTTATCTTGCCTACGGATATATATATATGTATATATATATATATATATACTGTCTGGCCTGTCAGACATTGTCCTGTTCTAATGTCATTGAATTTGTTTTATGTCAAATACTCGATCATTTTCAATATGAGCTCGTTCGTTTCGCTCACTCGCCTATCGAAAAAAAAACATAAATAGTTTACGTCCTATTGTCAGACCTACCGAATATACACACACAATTTCAAAAGAATCGGTCAAGCCGTTTCGGAGGAGTTTTGTTACAGACACTGTGAAACGAGAATTTTATATATATATATATATATATATATGTGTATATGTATATATATACAAATATATGAATTTGAACGAATGGTGTTGTAGGCATCTGGGGGCCTCGAAAAGAAAAATTATCATGGTCCCGGGCCTATGTCCCACCAACGTTCCCCCCACCTACGGTAATAGCTTCTTCCCTTTAGGGGAAATTCATTAATAAAAGCTGCATGGTAAAAAAATAATGAAAGGTTGTATTTAACATAATTTTCACAAAAGAATATTACTATTATTATAAGGAACCCATCTGTTATTTCAGCACGTAGTTAACGAAAGAACATATAATTTATATGAAAAAGTATAACGGATGTGATTTAAATAGAACAAGGTTGTACTTTGATCATTTAATGTATCAAATATTCAAGGGCATTTAAGTTCAAAACTTTACATTCAGGGCTTTCAACACGAGCAAGCAACACCTGAAAGTTAATCAGAGACCTAGCGTTAGGCCAGTGTCCTCTGCACAGTAATCACCTCAATATTTATGATGTGTGTTATGTAAATTTGAATTTTAAGGCTAGTTCCATCTCTTTAACAAAGATCAAGTTGTTTACAACATTCAATCACAAAACTGGTACAACAGGACGTTATATAAACATTTTAAATTTATAATTTATCTTATATTATATGTTTATGCAATTATTAAAGTATTAGAGTTTTGTTCTTTCTGATATGCTAGCAAAAAAAAAATCATTTTATTATAAAGACACCTATTTGGAATTATGCTTACTTAAAAAAAATTACATTTTCAGAAATTATTCTCGCGATAGCAAATATTTCCTTGATGCTAGGATTAGGTTGTTAGAAGATAAAAATATACAAACTCGCTAATGTCAAATTATACGTTACTACATACGCAAAGTAATGTATCTTCGTATTCAAGTTATTTTAAAATAGATTATTTTTCCGCAATAACGGTGACCTATAAGTCAGTGATATCGCAGTAAGCAGCTCGGGCCGCCCCCGAGGGCTTCATATCTCCTCCGCCTTTATTGTCGACTCATCACCACTCGCTATTGATCCCTGGACATTCAATGGACTGTAGAAATCGACATCTGGGATTACATTCGATACACAGAATTATTAGCAGTTTTATTTACACTCTGATAACTTTTATAACATAATACTTCAATTAAAATAAATGGTTTTACAATTCAATAAATTATTGTATCTCGTACATGAATATACAGCTCAATTTAACATTATTAGTGAATTTCCTTTGGAAAGTGAACTATTAGCATGACCCGCATGGTGAAACTTAAGCTCGGGACCACCATAGAAGTTCCTAACGTGACCCCTTGAACACTTTTTGGGGGGTCGTTCAAAATTTTATATATATATATGTGTTTGCACTCTAACGGTCGCATTTTTTTCCGATTTACTTCAAATTTGGTAGGGACATTCCTTTTTGTAATCTGTTGGACAAGTTCGTTGGGCAAAACAATCGGAAAACTCTAACCCCCTTTTTTGTGGATTTTAAATGTAGAAATTTGAGTTTTTGGTCCCAAAAAGGGTCATAAAAGCCCTAAATGTAAGATTAATGAATGCTAGGTTATAGAACGTAAACAGGCAAAAATTGTAAGCCCTCCCTCATCATTCTAGCGCTAATATTTACTGAGTTTTTAAAGCAAATGTAAATTGAGTAAACACAGTACGTTGTCTTATGGGGATTTTAGATTGGAAAAGGCAGTTTTTCATATCTTGATGTAGTTTTATCACTCCTAATGCCCCGATACCGATTTTTGATCCTAATGATACATCCTCCTAAGCTTACAATGCACAACATTGCCATCCCAATACTGCATTTAAATAGAACCAGGTGCATCAGAACTGCCAAAAAACTGAATATTTTACATTTTGCTTAAAATGTAAAAAATCTTTGTTTATATCCGTTATTTGATTTTGTAAGTTTTTATTGGGGAAATTCACTTCCCTCACGTCAGCGTGCTGCGTGTGAACTCGTTTAATATTATTTTCTAAAGTCACAAACTACACCTATATTATTAAATTGATCTGACCAATTTCTCATTAAACTCAGCATATCAATATATTGTGTTAATCTTACGAATATTTATAGCGTTTCAAAAAGTTAGATATTACAAAAATATTTAAAATTCTAATAATATAAACTAGTTTTAGAGGATTAAAATAGCTACCATTATTTGAAATATTTTTTTTAACAGCAGTTATGAACTTTAGTTTTTACCTACATAATTGTTACAACTAATTATTATGTTTTATATAAAAGAGTTTAATACGCATCCAACAGATTGCCTTTTCTGAATTATTTTAATAATATTAAAAACATATTGTCTTCTTCAATGGCATATTTTACAAAAGTGGAATTTCCTACTCGTCTAACTAAAAATATTCGATGTTATGACAGTTGTGATATTTGTCATTATGATAATATATTGGTGATTTTGTATTAAAGGCTCGCTTTCACGTATCTGCCTAAGTACTCCAGGTTTCTAAATCGCTTACAATATCTGCCGACGACGTGCATTGCTGAGGGACAGCCGCAGAAGGTTCCTGATGCGATGAGTCCTCGAGTGTAATTCAAAGTCTTTGAATTTTTTACCGAAATTAAATTAATTAAATAATCATGCGCTCAAGGACTTTTGGTGTTAAAATCAGTAATCATATGTAATTTTATTTGTTCAAATCTGTATTCCATTGACCGGAACTTCATAGTTTTTAGCAATATGCAGATTATTATATTGCAATTAATTATAAGAACTAAGATGCACGCTAGAAAGTGTGATGTATAGTTAACGATGTGAATGAAGAAGCGTAGAAAAAGGTTTTACCCAATGCTAAATAAATGAAAAAGCTAATGCTAGTTTTGTATTCTTAGTTTCTTAATAATTCGTGAATTTTTCTTGGATTATTTATTTACAACTAGCCCTCATTTTTTTAATAAAATGCGTATGATTTTACGATAATGATCTTGTTAAAGAAATGCAAAATACAAATATAAACTAATCATGTTAATCATGTGTACTGACATCAGACTACTTTCAAAGATTTTTAGTACGAAGAATTTGTTGTTTACATGCAGTTACCCCAAATCACTTTATCCAGCCGTATTTTAGTAAATTGTAATACAAAACTTGGTTTACCATTCATTACAATTAGTTTTGAAAGATTATTTCTATTTTCACCTAAAACAAACGCATTTTACTGATTTTACATTCGTAAATATACTATGAACGTAATGTGAAATGACAAGTGGGAAAATATCATTACTTATAATTTAGCATGTATTTGTATATATAAGTTTTTTTTCAATTACGAGTTGAACCAACACAAAGGTTCAGTTTCTCAGTTGGATATCCACTAGCAGTGTAAATTTGCCAGTGCGTTCAAGTAATACTGAGCAGATAAATCAACAGCACAGTTCACCGTTCCCTTGTTGACTGACAAGGTAATGATCACACTAATTCTATGCTCTTTAATTTCACCCTTCTTAAACATTTTCTATACACATTTGCTGCAAAATGACAGAAAACGATGATTTTAGTTCGGTATATGTGTTTATTTTTATAGTGTCGCTAGGACTAATAATGTCTACAGTTGTATTTTGATAAAGGTTTTAGTAAAATTAAGAAAACAAATGATACACAACAAGCACCCGTATAGAAAACATTATTTTGTATACGTATGTTTTCAGAACAGTTTTAAGTCCCTTCAAAAGATCAATTTTAAATTTAAATATATGGTGAGTTCAAGCCTACAAACATGCCAAAAACAAGCTAAGGCATACGTTATTAGTGAATTTCCTTTGGAAAGTGAACTATTAGTATGACCCGCACGGTGAAACCTAAGCCCGGGACCACCATAGAAGTTCCTAACGTGACCCCTTGAACACTTTTTGGGGGGTCGTTCAAAATTATATATATATATATACATATATATATATATATATATACTGTATATATATATATATATATATATGTGTGTGTTTGCACTCTAGCGGTCGAATTTTTTGTCCGATTAAAAATTTTACTAACTTAAAATTTGGTAGGGACGTTCCTTTCTGTAATCAGTTGGACAAATTCGTTGGGCAAAACAATCGGTAAACTCTAAACCCCTTTTTTGGGGATTAATCTTTAAAATGTCGAGTTTTTGAGCCCAAAAATGGTCAGAAAAGCCCCGAAAGTAAAATTAATGCATGTACAAAGATGGTAATTAGTGAGACGAACGTTTTAAGCCCTCTCTTGTCATTCTAGCCTATATATTTACCGAGTTATTAAAGAAAATGTGTTTCCAATAAACACAGTACGTTGTCTTTTGGGGGTTTTACACTAGAAAAGCCTGTTATTCCTTTGTTAGAGTACTTTTATCATCCCCAGCAACTCACGCCTACTTTCAAGCCTGGATCTTCTCCTAACATTATAATGCGCAAAATTGTATTCCCAGCTTTGCAGGTAAATGAAACCAGGATCATCAGAACAGCCAAAAAATCAATGTTTTCAGATTTCAATAAAAATTGGAATACATGTATATTTTTACACAGATTTAGAGTTTTAAAAGTTTTTCCGTGTAAATTCACTTCCCTCACGTCAGCGTGCTGCGTGCAAACTGGTTTTTTATTGCAATTGGTATAAACTTAGTATAACAGACTGAACAGGGAGACTACTTACTTACTTTTTTCCTTACTGCCACGTCGTCCCATAAGATGTCTGCGACATAGCACAAGTCATAGTTGCAAAAAAGTCACTGTTGTTAATGCATTCTCTCTCGAACAGCATAAAATAGCTGAGAAAATAGGCCCATTACACAAACATCGGATAAATCACGGTTTGGTAAGGCAGGTAGGTTATATCAGTTTAATTTAAGCAGATAACAATTCCAGTATAATATAAAAGCATTTAACATAAAACTTAACAAGTGCTTTTTTAATATTCCTGTTTTTAGTTTCAAACAATTAATGTGATTTTCTGTGGAATTTTGTTGAAATGTTTTGGGCCGAGGTAGCAAGGCTTATTTTATAACAATATTAAAGCTATTGCATATCTATTGTTTATATTTACGACTAAACAGGTACTTTACCTCCGTCAATAACCCAATGAAGACCTTAATTCTTCATTGGATTATTGACGGAGGTAAAGTACCTGTTTAGTCGTGATTATATAGTCCAGGGGTCGCTAGAATGGAGTTTAATTTGTTTATATTTATAGTAAATGTACTAATGTTGTATGGGGACACTAATGACATTATTTTTGATTGCATACATTACTGTTTTTAAATAAATAAAATTACAAGGCACATTTAGTATTTTAAGATTCTGGAGAGCTATTTTCAGTGATCTCGAGTGCGAAGGCCATAAATATACCGAAACGCTCTATTTTGGAGTTTAAAAATCAAATAAATATTTGTAACGGAGGAATCACCCCATTATACTACGAAGTAGCGAGTGTGCGATTCAAAGAGACTGGAGGAAACCACATAGCCAGTTCAGCACTGCCTGTTCTAGAAATGTTCTGAAGAACAATTGGACCGGCCGAGAGCCTGTTTCTGAGATGGATATTATTCTGTATGTGTTGAACAATCCATCGCTGATGCGATGAAAACATGCGGTTGTTGCATAGTGCTGACTTTATTGTTCGGCAAAATTATGTATACCTCGAGAAGGCAGAAGAGAGTATATACCATGATATTTACAGTGAATAAATAACCGTACATCAGTGGTATCATAATCCCATACGTTGGTACAATCTTTGAAAACAAAACGGGGGGAGTTCTTAAGTCAGCCCTTTTTTGTGAGATTGTCACTTAATAAATAACGTAAACAACTATTGTAATTATAAGTCTTTCTAGGACGGTTGTTAGTCTCGTTTGGGTGTTTGAGACTTTTATTTTATTAATTCCATAATACACATTTACGAAACATTTAGAAACCAATTTAACATGATAAATTAATTAGTAACAAAAACAACCAAAGAGAAAAAAATAGTTTTAACAAAGATCATGCAAGAACAAAATAATTAAAATTGGGGCAAAGCCGTGAAAAAGGCCCTTGCAAAATAGAGCTTCAGGACAGGGACTGAGCCAAACACTAAGTTCTTATGAAAAGGCAATTTTGCGAGGAATTATAAGTAAAGAAACAAACTAAGTATATACTTACCAAACATAGTAATACCACCTGATTTGGTTTACTTTAACGTAAATAACACTAAAATTACTAATTATAAAAATTCATAAATAAAATGTTAAATACGGTACACCACAGAACAACATTATTCTGAGCTATTTTTGATAGTAAATCCTCTAACGGTTTATTGGCAAGGGGAAGTTTATAAAAGCCTTTACGCTTTCATTGGCCACGTAACCAACGATCTTTTGATGTTCTTAGGTTGTAGAGGATTCCTGCAACATTTATAAATGAAATACAGATCTCTTTGATCTAAAAGTGATTGATCAAAAGTCCAATAATTCGATAAAAAATGTCGAATAAACCTTTCACGGTCTAATTGACTTGGATGTGAATTGGGGAGGTTATATTGGGTATTTACACTTAATTTATCATCAATGACAAATTCAGAATTCCAAACACAATGTAATGTCAAAATCTTCTGTAATTAAAAGTCAGAAATCCAATAAAATAACCGAAAATATATAAATCTCTGTACCACAAATCATTCTAAAATACTAGGCATCAGATAAAACATTGAGTATCATAAAATCCATATTACCTATTCCTTTTGATTTAATTTATATTTTTAGTGCATCAACATTAAACCTTATGATTTAAATGTGATGATCTGTTTGATTTACCAATAATGAAAAAAAAACAAAGTATTCATGACCTTAAAACATATAATTAACTTCCAAATTATTTGTATAACTTTAAATGAACACATAACGTTTAACACTAACATTTAAAACAATTCTTTGTATTTTTGTATTTTTAGTGATCACAAAACTGATTTCATACCCTTCATCAACCCTAACAAGTTTCACAGTTTTTTCTACACTTTTAGTTAAAAGTATTATAGGTATATTAAATATCCAAATACAGATGTATTTCTATGTTCATTGTTTTTTTACCATTTAAATCATTTTGGCTTCTTTATTCTAATATAAAATAGTTCAAAACGTTAAACGCAAACACATATCTCAAAAGTTTTAAGGAAGACCGGAGATTCAATGCGGATCAATAAGAAATGTGTTTTTACCATTAAATTCAATGAAGGAGAGTGATAAATATATAAGGCATCATGCAGTACGTCCTAAAAGCCCTGTAACGGGTAAACAAATATATAAGCTTTCGAGATTGGGGAAAAACATTATACCTATGATTTCTGGTAATAACAAAAATTACTTGTATACAAAATGTGGCTGCCGCTATCTGTAAAATGTGACTTTGAGGAGATAATCCAACCTTTTAAATGCCTATTATCATCAAATGACCATTATATTTAAACTTAAAACCCAACAGTGCAAACCAAGTTCATTTTTAATCTTCTACAACATTCAGAATCAGAATCAGAATTGTATTTCTCCATTAAAAATATACAATGTTGTACATAGAGAATTGCCAAACTAAATTATAACTAAGCCTAACTAGATTTTCATGGTGTACAGTACTGTTCCTCAACTTAGATAAACTTAATATTACTGTTAAATAAATCATGTAGACTATAAAATGCATTATTACACAAACATATCTTCTCCTTTCTTTAAAAAAAACTATTGAAAACAATCTCTCTATCTATTGACATTAACTTGTTTATTACTTTTAGAGTCATGTAGTTTGGCGATTTTTCAAATTTTGAGGTTGAGTGAGTGGGATATATTAAGAAGTTATGTCTTGTATTATGAATATGTGGAAAATTATTGCTAAAATGGTCTTTACTTAATGAAATACTTACACAATTCGTATATATACAGACATTGTAAGGTAATTAATTTTAGATCGCGAAATAATTGTTGACAAGGTTCATCTACTGCAACATGATGCATTATTCTGTTGGCCCTTTTCTGAATTCGAAATAACCCATTAACATTTTATGATGAAGTGCTTCCCGTTATTACTAGACCAGAATGAAACCTAGATTGAAAGGTTGCATGAAAAACCATTCTTACAAAACTTTGATTGACACCGTTTGACAAGACCTTTAGAGCGAAGCATGATGAATTTAACTGTTTATTTAATGTCTCAGTGTGAATTGAAAAGTCTAATTTAGAATTTATGGTGATGCCTAGGAATTTACAAGAATTTTCGGTTTGGGGCACAAAACACGTAAATGGGGCCGTTTCAAAATCAGAAATAGTTATCAATATTTTACGAAAATAAGTCATGGGACTGGTCAGATTTGTGACCTACAAAACTAAATGCTCCAGGATACATGAGATTGCTTTATCGCAGATTTTCCCAAAATACCATTAAAATATGAATACCACTCTTTTTTAGTCCGTAAAACATTAACAAACATATTTTTTGGGGATTGAATATATATATATATATATATATATATATATATATATATATATTGTGTTTAAAGTTAAACAATGTATCATTTTTATGTATTTAAAACTCGACAATGCTTAAAAGCAGGATCGTTAAAATTAAAAAATTAAGTATTAGAATTCCTAATTATTCACATCATATAATATTATTTTGACGACTTATTATCGTTCACTCTAATTCATACTTATGTCTATTTAATTCTTAGCTCATTATATAAAAATTGTCAATATTTCTTTTAAAAGGTAACACCAATACGCCACTGAATTTCGTGTTAAGTGTTATTCTTTAGCAACGATTTTGCATCGTCATAAGTTTGCATAGTCATAAAGTACGTTTCACTGCTGTAGGAAGCCAGCCAAACCGCTCGCTGAGGTCTGCAATACTACCAAGCCTGAACTAATAACTTCGGTTCAGCTATTTTTCATGCGTAATATTAAATTGTATTCCTTCTAATGTGTCGCAAATATTTACAAATTGAGATTTCCCGCTGCTGAAATTGAATATTTCTTGTAGACTAAACATTAACTTAACAATTCATGTTTATTAAAGAATCAGATCTGTTAGTTTTTGTTGTTTTTGTTTTACATACATTATGCTGTAGTGAAAATATAGAGCAATAACATGTATTAATCATATACATATGTTTTGTATCCTACTACTTCTAAATATTTCTATTTGATTCATTTAATCTAAAAATACATTAAAAAATATAACTTGTAATGCACAGTAATAGTATAAAATAAAACTACGTCTCACAACACTACAAAATATATACTTCATTCTTTTTTAGTTATTCAGTCACATTTTGCAGTTATAGTTACTCTCCACTTTATCAAAATAAGTGTCAACAATTAACTTATGCAAAAAATAACGCAACATTTACATTGTTTAGTTATTTTTACCAGCGTACAAAATGCACAGCAATATCCTTATTTTTCCAGAGCCGCAATACCCTAGTAATATAATCCTTGCTCTTATTATTATTCTCATCGCTCTGTTTGTATAGTCAGCCCAACATCATCATATAGATAGAGTCAGATCTGAGATCCACTAATATTCTCTGACTGAATGAGCTTAACATTCCTGCCCACGTCTTTAGTAAACATACATATAAACTTGTTTTAGAACCACGACTACAATTTAATGAAGTCTACATGATCGTAAACAATGTTTATTTTGCAAAAGCTTCCGTCTGGCGACATCGTAAAGGTACAATTTATAACTGAAATATATATTTTGGTTGCAGGCCTATTACCGCTTATCCTCTGTCTTTGATTAACCTGTATTCAATAAAATAAGAGCCTACCAATATATATATATATATAAAATCAAAATTATTTAAAAACCTTTGTTACCAATTTGTGTTTTTTCTGTTTACTAACGATACTATCTGAGAGAAGTCTCGTCTACTTAGAAATAGCGTGGAAAAATAGTTAATAAGTTAAGTGAAAATCGTGTTTTTACTTTGTATGCCCATGTATAAAATTGTTCGTATAAAATATCAAAAGAACAAATATCCTCTAAGATTTTAAGTATTAAGACACTTTTTTCATGTATATTGACGATACGTAGGTTTTCAAACAGGCTGGAAGAATTTGGAATAAACATTATCTGTTTACAACGATCCAGATTTTATCAAAATGGTAACGCTATGAGACTCACCCTGAAATAATCAAGTTAAAAGTCTGCATTATATTGATTATATTGTAATAATACTTCCTCGAATACAATTTGATATAAAAAATGTATCTTATTTATCGTTGGATGAGGATTTGAATGAGGAAAAAACAATAAATGATATATGAATACATCTCATATTAGATGGAGAGCTTATCAAGTATTCATACTTACTGACGAATTTTGTATTATAACTGTTTTTACTAAGCATAACAATACATTCTGCAATTTGTTCTGATGTAACACAGATTTATCGACTTTAATTGTTATACTAGTTACGGATATATATTTATTTATTTTTATCGTGTTACTTATTTTTCTGCAACAATAGTAATTTATACAGTATTTGTGACTGCAAACCCAGTTGTTTAAATATTTGTTGCGTATTTTTTTATGTTTCGCAAACCGTCTAATTAATAAATGTAGAAAACCGTTAAGGTAGGTATTGATTAGGTACCACCTCCGTTATGTATGGGATGACTTGCCTTTGTCAACAAGCTTTTAGTCAAGTGAGGTGATCCATTTGCTCCCTTCCACGATGCACTTTATCCTTTATCTGCAGCCCCATCTTCTGTTTATTCCTGCACAAACCCCTTTCTGGTTTACCCATCACTATCTTCGGGAGGACCTCAGACCATGAGGTATGATTGATGATAGCAATTAATGTAGCCTTGGGAGTGTGTTTAATCTATGATGATTGTTAGTATAAATAGAGAAGTAATACAAATATGACGTTTAATAGTGAACCTGCAAGGTTATAATGTTTTTAAGATACGAGTTTTTCATAATTTAAAATATAAATTCATGGCAAC
Organism: Allygus modestus; assembly: GCA_963675035.1. Classification (NCBI taxonomy): domain Eukaryota; kingdom Metazoa; phylum Arthropoda; class Insecta; order Hemiptera; family Cicadellidae; genus Allygus; species Allygus modestus. The sequence continues at coordinate 391,170,000 of OY776111.1, forward strand.
AGCCGAGATGATAAAAATTAATAAAAATGATATTTTAAATTGATTTAATGACAAAACGGTTCGTGACCTACAAAACAATAATTACTATAATCAGCCTCTGAATTTCTTTATTTGTTATTATTTATGGAAATAATTTAATAAGCGTTTATAAAACTAAAGAGGTAAAAAAGTAATTTTCATCTATTTTTGACGTTAATAGATTTTGTAATATTTTATTTATAAAGTTTATGTTTAGCAATTTGTAATCAGTAATTGAATTATTGAGCTTTTAGTTATCAGTACTTACTGTAATTTGTACTTGTCAAACATTGATTACCTCAACGGGACAACATAACATCACCTGAATTTATAGAGTGAGTGATGCACGCCTTTCCCGGCCCATACGATTTGGGAATCATGGATGTAGCATGTATTGCCTTACCAGAGTTGCAGGCGGTGCCAACCTATCATCGTCATTTATTACGAACGAAGTACTGACGATTTACCTTAGACTAAGACCAAGACTCTGAAACTCAGATAATGTTCAGAAAAAGCTTAGTGGAGTAGTAATTAAATTGTATTGAAAGTGAAGTCAATGTTAATATAAATTATTACTCAATGTTGAGACTGTAGACTAATAATGTTATACCAATTGGCCCAAAAGTTCAGGAATGGTTGCGTATTTTTTTATTATTATTTACAACCTACAATAACGTAGTTTTGTAATTACATTTTCTGCATAAACGCTTTTTCTGTACGATAATATTCCTCATTTTTTACCACGAGGGAACGGCCTGAGGAAGTCTTCAAAATATTTAGTGTAAGCTTAAAGAGATTGTTTATTAGAACACGATAACAAGAGGATTTCTTAAATTAAATAAATATAAAAAATACATATATTCTAATTTTGAAGCTTAGAATTTTTCAAAGAAAAATCTAATTCAACTTATCTAGGGTTCCTTAGTAAAATTCTCTATTTTACACTTTTAAGTCCTAGGTATTTGATGAAGCGCAATGGAATAAAAGGCAAGACATATAATATTTGTAAAGCATCAGTATGGCAATTTTAGAAACTTTCTTGTCGGCCTATTTGTTTTATAGTTGCTGTTTAATTGCTGAAAAGTAAACTTGACATAGCAGGGGATTTATTCAGAGATTCTTGTTATTCGTAGTTCCCTCCAATTCACAACGTGCTTTAACATACTTGACAAATATAAATGCAATGCTGATTCAGCCATGGTATAAAATGAAACTTCCGAGGGTAACAGACAAAAATAAGCGTAAGACGACGAATAAGATTTGCCTTTACAAATAAATATACGCTCACTGATCTTAAACTAAAAACAAATTCCTAAACAATTTTCCGAGCAAAACATTACGGAAGTGTAGATACAGAGAGCAGAGTTAAGAGGGAGGGAGGGGTCAATGTATCACTTGAGACTGCAGAAAGCTTGTTGACAACGGGGAGTGATCTGATGTGGGAAGAGTTGTGTGCTTTATCACGATCATCCAACCCCCACTGCCGCCCATTCCTTCGGGGGAAACTTTACTGTATCATGTTCTTGAATCACGAAATGGATTAAACGAGTTTGACAAGATAATTATTTTTAAATAAGGTATTTCGTATTTGTATCTTCTATTGCATATGTCTTTTAATTTAGGGGATTATAATAATAAAATAAGCAACATTAGTAGATCATGCAGTAGCAATATATATGGTTACATGAATTAGCAATAAAACCATGCAGTAAAACATAGACTTAAAATGTTAAAGGAAAAACTGAGTTTAAAGGTCTTAAGCTATTTAAGCTTAACATCCTAATAGTTTGAAAACAATTTAACTATAAGTCAGCCAACTTTAAAATGTATTTAGAACAAAATATTTTTGATCAATTTTACTATGAAATTTCCGATTACCAACTTTCAATCACTACCCATCTCATAATCAAACTATTTCACACTATCCGGACCAAACTGAAACCTAACGTAACCTGACTACTCTCTGTATAAGTGTTGCATCAGTAAATTGATGGACCGGTCTCATTCCCTATTGAGGGTCTGCGGGGCTACATTGGAGATATGTACCAGTTTTCGTATAAGGCTGGAGTGTTTGGGTATCACTTATGTATTCCCGTGATTAAAAATACTGCGTGGTTCGTTAGGGATGGTTACATAATGTATACAAGGTATTAACAAAACCTTTGAGGACTTTGGGATACGATTCCTCTTACAATAAGAAAGAAAAAAAATAGATAAAGGTATGTTCTAAAACTCGTAGTTTTCCATCTCTCTGTATGTGTTATTTACTTTTTACCATTTATGGACTGAAAAATCATGTTTTAACTAATAAACATCACAGCTATTTACATATTTATGACCCTATAGTTAATATCTTCATATCATTACTTTTAGGACAAAAAGTCACAATTTTTTTAATTCTTACATTTCTTTCCTAAATTTTATGGCTTTTAAGATATTTAGCTATGAAAAACAAAAAATGCGCCATTTTGAAAGAGTGCAAAGCAAAAACTTAATATTCCATACCAAAAAGGTCTTATTAGATGTAATACCTGCCAAGCTTGAAGTCAATATCTTCAGATGTTCCCAAGACATAAGGGGTAGACCTATTAGGTAAAAAACACATTCAGACAGATAGACGGAAAACTAAGCATTTTTGGACATTAAAGCTGGATTAGGAAACCCCAGAATTAGCTCCTTCCACAAGTGGGAATTTTGAGCAAGTTACCGGAAGGAAAGGATATAGAAGGAATGAAAAGGGTGGGATGGGACAGGCAGCGCAAATTGACCTTTCAGAGGGTCACCTCCCGTGCTCCTGAGACAGCTGTGATCAGGCTCAAACAGGTGGACCCGCTCTGCCCTCCAACTGGCCAACTCAACTGACAGGGTATCCATGTACAACAGCCAGAGACCACATTCCCAGCTGCAACCGCTGCAAGTGAAGGAACCAAAAATGAAAGGGAAGCTTGTCATAATGGACAGCCAAAAGACTTACCATATGATGTAATGACAACTTCATTTGCTGTATCCAATGTCAAAACTGGTATAGACCAGTTTTAAGGTTGTCCTCGGACTCAGTTTAGGGCATACCTATACATAAACCTTTTTCGTTATTTTTGTATGAGGAATCATATGTCAAAGTCCTGAAAGGTTTCTTAAACACCCTGCATATCCCCTAGTATTCATGTTTTGAAATGTTAAAAGTTATTATGTTATGTGTTGTTTGTTATGTGTATAATTAAAAGTTAAAATGTTAATGGTAAAGTTATTAAATTGTTTATTTATTTAAATTAAAATAAATCAATGATCATGAAAGATTGCAAACCGGTTGAATATTATTTTCAGAATTGTTAAGTGCCAAGGATGTTTTACAACTATTGTACTTGTAAAGACTCTCTTGAAAAAATAACAAATTTAATTAACTTTGGATCACAAGACACCTGCCCTCAGTCAATCTCATTCCATATGTTTAGACTCCCAAGGGACGTTAACTACTGCGTGCTTATTATTATTCCTATCTTTGAATTCTGAGTAAATTTCCTTTGGAAAAGTGAACTATTAGCATGACCCGCACAGTGAGACTTAAACCCGGGACCACCATAAAAGATCCTAACTTAACCCCCTGAACACGTTTTGAGGGGTCTCTAAAAGATTTATATCTGTAAATACCCCCGTCACAGCAAACCTGCGTACTCAGCGAATTTCCAATGCATGTATATGTGACTCACTACTACATAGAGCTACTTACCAAGTTTCATAAAAATACATCCATAAATAAGTGATATATAGCATTTTATTTATTCTCCATAAGAATAACATTAGGGTCGAGGACGCAGGTTTGCTGCAACAAGGAAGATAAGTAATATTTTTTTGTAATTATCAATATAACTGAACCAGGTGAAGCTATATACCAAGTTTTATTAATTTAGGTTCATAATTAAGGGAGATATACAACTTTACTTATTCTCTATATGAATAACATGTGGGCCGAGTATGCAGGTTTGCTGCTACGGGGACTATCAACAAAAAACTTGTTTTTTGTGCTAATATCAATATACCACAACTATTTGAAAGCCACATACCAAGTTTCATCAATATACATTCAAAAATAATCGAGATATAGAATTTTATTTATTCTCCTTAAGGATAACATTGGACAACGTACTGTGTTTAGCACTTTGAATATCTCTGCAAGGGTTGGACGTAGAACAACGATTAAAACACCAAAATGTTTGTTTTGTTGAGCTAAACACTTTAATAAACAGAAATGTGAAGTTTTTAGTAAAATTATCTGAGAAAAATCTAAAAACCTTTTTCCCATAAGATCAACATGGGACACATTTTTTTGGATTTTCTCCGCAACCACTTAACCTAGGTTAATGATTCAAGATACTAAATTATTTGTTTTTAAGCTCTATAAAATGGTTATAACCAAAATTGAGTGTTTTTAATATTTTGGGGTCAAATTTGCAAAAAACCGATTTTTGGAAAATTGTAAACCCCCATAAAACCCCCTTCCCATAGTGCGATCGATCTGGTTTTCGAACCTAAAGTCATAAATGCTACTCTCCACATTTGTGCCAAATTTCATCAAAATCGGATGTTTCTTTCAAAAGTTATCGCGGTAACGGACACATATATATATATATATATATATATATATAAATTTGAACGAATAGTGTTTTTGGCATCTGGGGACCTCAAAACAAAAAGTTATCATGGTCTGGGGCTTAAGTCTTACCATGAGACCTACGGTAATAGCTTTTTCCCTATAGGGGAAATTCGCTAAAACATATATATATGTTTACATATATTATATAAAATATATATATATATTTTTTATTCTTAATTTTTAACTAAATTATTTTCCTATTCCTGAATTCAAGTGAAAAATCAATTTTTATATATAAATATATATATATATATGTGTGTGTGTGTGTGTGTGTGTGTGTGTGTGTGTGTGTGTGTGTGTGTGTGTGTGTGTGTGTGTGTGTGTGTGTGTGTGTGTGTCTGTGTGTGTGTGTTCGCACTCTAGCGGTCGCAAGTTTTGTCCGATATACTTCAAATTTGGTAGAGACATTCCTTTTTATAATCAGTTGAACAAGTACATTGGGCAAAACAATAGGAAAACTCTAAGCCCCTTTTTTGGGGGTTTTAAGCTTTTGGGCCCAAAAAGGGTCAGAAAAGCCCCGAATGTACACTTATTGCACATTAAAGTATTGTAAGTAAAGAGACAAAGATTTTAAGCCCTCTCTCATCATTCTAGCACATGTACTTACCGAGTTATTATTAAACAAAATGTTAGTTGTCAAAATACAGTACGTTGTCTTATGAGGATTTTACACTGGAAAAGGCTTTTTTCATATCTTATTATTATTTTATCACCCCCAATACCCCTATTCCAACTTGTTATCCCGACTATACCTCCTTCTAACTTTATAATGTACAAGATTAGCATCCTATTAGTGAATAACCAGAAGCATCAGAACAGCCAAAAAATGACATTTTTCAATAAAAATAAAGTGTAACCAGTGTTAGTTTATACCTTTTATTTTATCTTTATAAAGTTTCAATGCGGAAATTCACTTCCCGCATGTCAGCGTGCTGCTTGCAATCTCGTTTTATTTATAACATCATTTAGTGTTTTCCTCACTTGGATATAATACTTGTTGTAATTGAAAGTACCGTTAACATTTTTATTTAGCATTAAACCTTGCCCTGAACTGTTTGTTGTGAGAGATAACAGAGTCGGGTCTACGCTGACGCAAAATTGTGTGCTTGGTTATTTAATTTTATCACTTAACCCCTACGTACAACATTTAAAAGGATTAAATTTGTGAACTGCTGTTGATTTCTACCTGAGCCATTATATCGCAACTTCTATGTTTAGTGAGGACGAAATTGGACTGTTTGAACAGTCAATGATGTATTGACAGCCGCATTCCAGAGCTGGGGCACAATGAACATAGCTCACCCTAGCTGACGTATTGAATTAGACAAGGCTTTGTGTTGACCGCCTGTGGAGGGGCAAGGGTGAATCCACCGAGACACGATTCATTATTAGGTTAGACATTTTATTGAGAATGTGACCTCCACACTTTTTTTATATTTAACAAGTTTATAAATAAAGCCACCGGTAGTAAGTATCTTTTTAGAGTTGAGTGTTATCATTATATTCTAAGTGTTTTAATTACACTTTATGCAAATTATTGATTAATAAATTGAATATAAAAAAATAACAGTTAATTAATTCAGGAATGTTTAGCTATTTAAATACTATATAATTTTATTTTAAGCTAATTAAGAAATTGGAGCTGTTTATATTATAAGTATCTCTATCTATATGACTTAAAAAACAGAGATTCGTATCTCTTGATTTGAAGTTATGCAAATATTTCAAGGGTAAATAATAAGTGATGACCTTAATAAGTTATGGCCTTATGGTCTTGTATTTGAAAAAAATATCTTGGTTATATAAGTACAGACATCGATTGATCCGCCCGTTTTTTCTTCTTTCTTTTTTCTTTCTTTTCAAAATACTAATATTGTATTTTAAGCTTACAGAACTCAGAAACTTAAAATCAAGTAAGTAAAATTTTACTAGTATGGTTTCTTTAAAATAAAAAGTAACGTTTTCTTCCCTTTAGCAGTAGAATTATGTTTGCAAGATTTATACAAACATAATTGCTGAAGAATCGACAAAATGACGAAGCAGTTTCTCATATTAAACCTAGAAGCGCATATTTCGAAAGTCATATTGAATAAATGATTTGATCATTATGAACCACTGGAAACCTGTTAAATAACGGGTTTAAACCATAAAATAACATAAGATAAACAAGGTTTTCATTTTATTAGTTCTTTCCAGTAATTAGTTACATACGTGTTGCATATGTTTGGGGTCTAGTAAGCAGACAAACTCGACTTCAAGGAAGTATTTTATTTAATTGCATGAGATATGACCTAATCCTGTTCAATTGACAGCTTTAGGTGTACAACAAAGAGTAGGAATAGAGAAGACGACTATTGGAAAAAGTGTTTCACTGAATTCACAACTCCAACATTTAACTATTAACCGGATAAGTACATCCAGGCTAGTTATTGTTTTTTTACGCCTTTTTATCTTTTATATTCTTCCATTAATTCCTCAATATAACGTCCTTATTCCACGCCTCCATAAAACAATCAGCACAAAAGAAATTATTCTGAAGAAAATCGCAAATACAAATCAATCACTCCTGTAATGACTACAACATTACCCAATTATAGAAAACCAATTAATATTTTATTATTTTTAGACTGCTAAAAGGTGAGTTACAAAAGACTGTGATCTTTTGGTGTACTACTAATTATAATAACCAACAATACTAATATCTCCTGTAAAACGATGTTGTCAATCTAAGTGAAAATCTGAGAAGAGGAATAAATACCAGGAGGATACTTGACACTCTGTCAATCAAAGCAGTCAAAAATAAAGGGTTTTTTATTATTTGATTCGTTAATATTTCTGCCCACACAGCAATTGCACGCATATTAAGTTTTAAAATATTATTAACAGTTAATAGTCTGTTTACATTAATTTATATCAATGTATAGCACGTATAGCACTATGTAATTTCATCAACTACCATATAAGGTTAGGACAAGTCATAATTTGATTAAAATACTAGAACTATTATAAAATTGGCTTTTTTCTGCCGATGATTTGACATGGCATAAAATAATACGCTCATTAACTAAGATTTTAATCCGTTACAAGGCACTGTTGTTTTCACTGTGTTATGTTACGTACACGTAACCTGTGTATCTGTAATAGTTTTTAAAATATTTTTAATATCAGAACCAAGCATTTTCAAAATGATTTTAAAGCTCTTTCACATGTAACATGACAGAGAATGTTATACAATTAATTACTACCTACGGGAGAGAATGATTGATATCTCAAATGACCTTGTATTATTTCTAAGCATGATCTGTTAACTATCTCTTTTTGTAATATTAACTGTATTCATAAATTCAGACACCACGAAGCGCTAGACTTTGTGTACTGTTGAAGTGGATTCATACATTTATTCCCAGGAAAAACTGGAAAAAGCTAATTTGTCAGGGAAACATAATTTGAAATCTGATTATTTTATTCTTTTTTAAAATAAATATTTATGTAAGGTGTCTCAAACTGAATGTAGACAAACCAAATGACGTAGAAGGATGAAATAAAATTATTTCCAACTAAATCGACCCCAAGGAGTAACGTAAAAATAGTTTTAACTTGTTTAAAATACATAATTTTCCAAAAACTGAGGGTCACTAGTTCGAATCTCGGATTTTTCAAATGTAAACATACTTCATGTTTTACAACATTTGAAAGCCCTTTAACAGACAAACATGTTGGTGTAAACATAACTCACTTATCTGTATCCGTTTCAAAATGGCGGATATTTTGGAAAAAATATTAACATTTACGGAATATCCTGAATCTGCTAAACCACAAGACATATCTTTATTCTGATTCAAATTTCTTACTCGTATTGAACTCAGCTTTTCTCTGATTAGCATTTCATGTCAAATTACCGTTTCCCCATATAAAATACATGTTATTTCTACAAATATAATTTATAAAAGAGACGTCAGAGAACTTTGAAGTGTTTTGTAGAAATAACATTTATTTTATATGGAGTATTCTTAATTTATATTGATTGCTAAAAAAAAAGAGACACAAGGTTGATGTAAATTAGAAAGTTGTTAGAATTTATAAGACATTTAAAATTAAATGTTTTTTTATACTATTTGATATTTTCAAGTTTTGCGAATATATTTTATAATCTTTTCCTATGTTTTTTAAATACTAACATGTAGAATATCAGGATAAAGCTGAGTTCAATACGAGTAAGATACCTGAATCAGAATAAAGACATGTCTCGTGGTTTAGCAGATACTAGATATTCCGTAAATGTTGACAGTTTTCGCAAAAATAGCCGCCATTTTAAAACGGATGGAGATAAGTGAGTTCTGTTTGTACCAAAATGTGTGTCTGTTAAAAGCCTGTAAAACGGTGTATAACGTGACGTATGTTTATATTTGAAAATTCCGAGATTCGCACTAGTGGCCCTCAGTTTTGGAACACCTTGTATTTAAAATAGTTAACATTATTTTTACGTAACTCTTTGGGGTCGATTTAGTGGGAAATAATTTTATTTCATCCTTCTAGGTCAAGTGGTTCGACTGCAATCGGTTTGAGACACCTTTCGTGAGACACCCTGTCTGGAGTGTCATGGTATGTAGTAAGTGATGTTTTATTTATTTATTTGTTTTTTTTTGCATTGGAAAATCTTTACAATTGCATAAGCAAATACATTTTTAAATTAAATTAATTTGCCATGGTAATACCTATATTAATTTATTGAAAATTTTGTTTACAATTTTTGTACAAGATATAAGATTAAATTAAAAAAGTTTGTCATCATACCGTGTGATGCTGTCACGAGTGAATTTTAGGTACTGGGATGAAGAATTCTGGATTATGAAAATAAACTTCTTTACTATAATACATAAAACTTTTTAAACATAAGTGAAACAGTAAAAATAATTTTCCGTCCGTTGGTGATTTTTAGAAATTAACGCTCTACTTATTTCTTTAATTCCCATAACAAAGGCACTATTTTAGTAATTTCTTGTAAGGGTAAATTATTTTGTGACAAAATACTTTACAAAATGTATGTGCGATATGTTTTCTTATATGACTGTTTATCGTTACCCTATAAACGTCAAAAACATTAAAATTCTCATTTTATATTTATTAGTGATGTTGATGACGTTCGGATGTTCCGGTTATATGTTTCATGGTTTTTCGTTTTTTTTCATTAATTTAATTAATTAATTTAAACACACCAGGCGCATGAATGGAAACTTGCCCCATATCCTAAAACTTTCAAAGAAAAGCTATAACAACACAAATGAAATCCATTTCAAAATGTAGGGCCTTTTCAGACGAATACAAAGTATTAATCAAGTGATAGGGAACAAGGTTTAGGGTAAGAATTAATGGATCACTTGAGTTTGACTGAAAGCCTGTTGACGGGAGGTGGTGATCAGATGTGGGGAGGGCCGTGTGGTTTATCACGATCAACCAACCCTTACTGCCAGTCTCTCCAGAACAGGTTCAGTTTTCAACTGCATTTCTGTGTAGCCTATAAATATCACAATGTTCTATAACCGTGGTTATGAGCCAAAAATGTTATTATGACCAAAACTAGAAAAACAAACAATATGAGTAATTAAATTAGAAAGCTATTATTATAGTTTAATTAAAACTATTAATGAATCCGTTGAACAATACTGTGATAATTTAATATCTACTACAGTAAAAACTAAAAATTCGGATACTGAAATTAAAAATAAAGGCAAAATATGCTATTTCAAAGGGCAGTGTGGAAATAAACAACAAGACTCAGTGAATAATCCAAATATATCACGAAAACAACCCATAATTAGCTTTACATTATTACTTTCTCAAATAGTCCAGTTTCTTAACTAGAACCCATACTATATAAAATAACTCATAAACGTTGAACAAATGAATTAAAACTGTTGTGGATTACTGCAAAACAAAACTTGTCCTCTTATATAACGGTATAGAACTAGAAATTCTTATTTTCTAACCAAATAAATATTAACACAAAAATATGTTATATCCAAATTACAAAATAATGTATTTTCAAATTATATATTAATAAGATTCACTTATGTAAAGTTGCATCATTTATCATATAAATCCGGTGCTACAATTCGGTCTTCAGTGAAAAAAAATATAACTAATCACTTTATAAATACGTTACAATTTTTAGTTGTTGACGTAATTTTTGAAGTGGAGCCTTGTATAGCCAGTCTTGAAATTAACGTTCGTTATCCAGGAGCAATAATTAATTAAATTATCAATCCAATACAGGAACCTACAGGTTAATATGTGAACAAAAACACAATTTTAATTTATTCAGGATATTGATATACATTGAAGCATTGAAAAAAACTATTGATATAATGGAACCACCAAATTATATAATACATGAAAGTAAATATCTAATAACGACGGTTCCAAATTAGTTAATGACAAGTTTACGGATTTAGTTGATTAACTATTCTCGGGTTTCATATAATGACGAAAAAGTGCGATTGCGCTAGATTAATAAAGATTGTATTAAATTCGGATTAATACCTATTGTCATTTCTTCGTGTGTAAAAGATCAAGTGGACTGGTAAGTGCAGTGATGTACTGGTAAGGCAAGGTATTGTCACATGCCCTAAATTATCGATGTTGTATGTAAATTAGGTAGTAACTGCAATGCTTATATGCATATCACATAACTCAAACAATGTGTACATGCCAAAACACTCCGGAAACGAAGTTATATAGTACATTAAATAAATAATCTATAAAATTGGTTATTCACATTATGGTAGTAAAGATAAAACGGGTATTAGGGAAGGAACTTCTACCATAATTTTAACTCTGAATAATGGTAAAACGGTGGATAAAGAAACCGTGAATTAAGTTATGCTTTGATGAGAGCAATTCGTTTAATTACTTAAGTAATATTGGAATAGTAAACCTGTATTACTATTATTACTATACTGTGCCCACAGTATTTTGTTGTTTGTTTTTACTGACACCTAATATGTGAAATAATCCTCCCAAAATCGGTATTTTACGTAAACATCGTAAAATTAAATTCATGCAAAAATAATTTCCATCGTAATTTATAAGTATATTTACTTTTTAATTTAGTTTTAATACTGTTTTCCTAAACAATAAAAAATATAATATACCTTACATGATTTGTATATTTAGCTATACGTATTTGACCTTATAAATACCCTTACAAAAAGTTCCTTACCATTTGTTCTTATTATAAACCCGAATTGTTTTAACACCCGAGAGAAAACTACTGACTGGCTTACTGAACCAAGTTGCCGAAACTTATAACAAAACTTATTTGTCTGACAATATCTTTAGTAAAATCCTAACTGACTAAGATAATGGTCTATAAGAGAAGACTGTTTTATATACTAACTTAAATAAAAAATTTTCAAACGTGAAGTTTATTCATGTTTTACTACGGTTTCAATATACTATACTTGCTTATAAACTCTGGTAATTATGAGCCAGTAATTGCAGTTGAAGTTACTTGAAAGACTGGTGGAAACTTAACACTGTCATAACAATAAATGGTATACAATTACTGTAACCTAGTTGTTTTGATATTTTTAAATTATTTAGAAGTTTATCTCAGTTGGCTAAACATACACTAAATAATGTTTTATTACAACCTGAACTTTGCTGTTTAAATATTACGCTTAGCTGATTATTGTTATTGAATTGTATTATTGTTTGTTCTTTGTACGTTTCAAAGCGATGTTTAATCAAAATAAACATATTAAATTATAATAAACGTACCTAGTATAAAACTAGTTTCTTTTAAATAATTCCTACATCATAATTTCAATACAACTCACACTATTTAATCTAATAATTTAGCTAACAAAATAATAATACTTCAATACGTACATGATTGAAAAACATTCTTAAAGATGTAGGAAATTTTAGTCATGAAATATTTCTAATACAAAGAATACAGTTAAGATCCTTCAATATGGTTATTGTTAAAGATATTATGATTCAAGGAAAGGTACATGTGTGGAAGTATTTTGGTCACCTTGTGAATTTGAAGGCTTCATCTTAGTACTAGAACATACTATCCAAACTCTATCTTTAATCAACTGATCTTTGTGGGTAAATTCGTTATAAGTATAAATCAAATATTGTTGTCTTAACACATTTATAATGGTATATAAACAGATTCTCTTTACAAATTTCCCACTAAAACACGTAGCAAAATGTATACTTTTTCCATTATTGGAGCATGAAACCGCTTTGCCCATTTAGTCATTCTGTTTTTTTTTATTTTTGTTGTTTGTTTTATTTACTCTTACCCTTTCGTATTTATTTGCTGGATAGAAGGTTTTATTTCTTCATTCATCTGTTTACCCTCTATATGAAATCAAATGTAGACTCATTTAAAATTTCAGTCGTGGAACAATGTCTTGCGCATCATGAAACCCCAGCATAGCTACTGGCACATCTTCCACAAGCGGGAATATTGCGCAGGTTACCGGAAGGATAGGATATAGGAGGAAAGGAAAGGCTGGGATGGAACAGTAGCCAAATCGATCCTTCAGAGGGCCAACTCCCGTGCCCTTGTGACAGCTGGGATGAGGCTCTCAAACAGGGAACCCGCATTCTGTCCTCCAACTGGTCAACTCCACTGGCTGGGTATCCATGTACAACAGCCAGGGACCATCCATTATCAGGTTGGCAGAGTGGGGACCAAACCCGGAGATTCTGTCCCTAGCCGCTGCAAATGGGGGGACCAATGGTGAAAGGGAAGTTGGTAATTTAATGGACAGCCAAAAGACTTACCATATGTAAAGACAACTTCATTTGCTGTACCCAACGTCAGCCACAAAACTGGTATAGACCAGTTTTAAGGTAGTCCTGGGACCAACTAACAAATTATTCCTTAACTTTATATCCCAGCATTTAAGAAAATTGTTCGTAAATAGGAGATAATTGTAAATGTTTCGATTCTTCGTAATAACGTAATTGGGCAGTGTAAAGCGTTTATAACAAAATCAAAACTCCAACTGTCTTCACTACCAGCCATCTTGGTAACAAATATTTATATATTAATTTATTATATTTCTTTCTTTTATTTTGATGGCTATATTTAAGATGTGATTCCGATTTATATTTAAGGCAAATAAACAAATACAGTAAACCTCAAATTATCCAGACCCGAATTAACCAGATCCTGGATTAACTGGACGAGGTTATCTGAAAAAAATATTAAATTACATTTGAAACTTGATTTTTCTCCAGTGCTAGCACCTTCTAAGTTTTAGATACGACCGCGATAAATTAATCTACGCTTAAAGGAATGAATGTAAAGTATATTTATGACTAAAATATAGAGTGAGCCACCATACAGACCATGTATACGGAAGCGACCGGCATTTCGCACCTATTGTTACTGTTGACCATTCATTATTTACCTCAACTTGTGAGATTATGTTGCGTTTACAGCTGTGAGTGTATTTTGTGTTAAGACAGTTAAACGCTATTAACTGCTTTATTTAACATTGAGTGTTTTATTTCATGCATACAATTGATAAAACAAAAATATCCGAATTCATATTGCAGTTTATGATAGTTAATTGTTTTTTACGTACGTTAATGTATATTAACGTACTATTTTATTATTTTGTTGTATTATTTACAGATTTTTAATAGTATATTTAGAATGTTAAATTTCTGCAGTAGTCTATTCTGTTTTACGCCGTCTTTCCACGCTATTTTTAGCGTCAATATTGCATACCTTGTGTCCCGATCGTTATTTATGTTATAGTATCTTCAGATTATCCGGATTTTTCGCTATCCGGATCAAATTTCCCCACATTTATCCGGATAATCATAGTTTTACTATGTAATGAAATAATTTAAATGTGCCAGTCTTGCAGCTGATAACCTATTTGTGTCTGAAGCACTTTAAACTAAAAAAATTCAATCAAAATAGTTAGTGCTAAGACGAGTGCAAGGGTTAGATTCCTGATATCGGTAATTTGATATTGTTACAACTTTTCAATTTTGAATTGGATTATGAGAGTGTTGCATTCGCACGACTCTATACCCAGAAAAGAGCGAGTTACAGTCTTTGGTTCAACAACTGAGTAGTATGTATCCTAAGATAACAATCTTTGAATTAAAGGACATGCAAGGATTAAAATTCTTGTTAAATTGCACCCACCATTTTTCCAATTTTTCAATAGCCAAAAACTTTAACTGAAATTCCCAATCTAGCTAGGATGACAATTTTTTGTTGTTAAAAGACTTGTTACTGAATAAATATTTCGATTTATACTTTTAATAAAATTCTTCCCAATTTATAAAAGAAAACTGTATTTTTAAGGGATTATTCATGTTTTTACTTCCGTACACAATTTACAAACATGATGTCTTACAAACATTTACCTACAACCAGAGAATAAAGTAAACCATTGCATTTAGATTGGTTTTAAATTACAAGCTATAAAAAGAGTCTGCAGACTATCTTGAAATGAAAACGCAAAATAATTGTGAAAATGTTCTGTAGTATTATTTATAATTATCAATTGGTAATTGAGGCTAAACAATTAGTCTAGAGAAGAAGGGGTTAAACGGTTTGTCCAGCTCTGACAATGACGCGTTCTAGAACAAGAACTCAATTAATATATCTGACCCTTGGCTTTCGTGTTCAATTAGTATGTGCCGCCGATGTAAAGACAGTGGTGGCACGGGCTGAAGTGGTCAGGTCTTATATCGATGATTTATCCTCAGGGGAGAAGTGAACTTTTGAAAAGTTCTTCCAAGAATATTACATTTATAATTTATTATAATTTTGGTTTTGCCATTTCATTACTTTGAAATACTTGAATACAGAATTTTGTTTGAATACTTTTTTGCTTTCCTACAGGATTTTGCTAATTATTAAGGTTTTTAAGATATTTAGCTTAGAAAAAAATGACCGCCATTTTGGAACGGTGAAAGATAAAACTTGAAATTTATTACTAAAACATCATTAAGTATAGACATTAAGTATGCCAAGTTTCAAAACAGTACCTTTAATTGTTCAAAAGATATACTAGATTTAGTAAAAAAACACAAACTGACAAACTGACGCTAAACGGAGCGGAATTAAAAAATTGGCAATCAACAATTTTTTCTTATAATTTGGTGTAAAATCTGAAAATATATAGCCAGTTCACCTTTTTTTGTAACACTCTGTATAGTAAATAAATGTTATACTATACAATATTTTGTCTTAGCTTGTATGCTTACCACTATAACTGATTTTAAACAATTAACTACTGCAACAAAACATTTTACCAAATAAATAAGTTCATATCACATTAACATCATAACCTTCATTAACATTACAAAAACAAATTTTATTGTGTTCTAATCTATTATTATTCAGTGCGCCACTAGCTCACGGAACACGTGCAGGCTCGACAGGAGTGTAATTACTCCCGATATTGCTCGTATGGATATTGGACATTAAGCAGAGGCAGAATTTAATTTGATAGTAGTAATACAAACTAATATTCTTTCAGCCAGGTGGTTTCGTCCCAGCATAGTCGTTGGTATATGGAATATGGTTAAAGTGGCAGGCCTTTAACGTTGGTTCGCGTCCTGTCAAATAAATTGTATCAGGACTGAAGCGGTTCACTTCTTGTTTTTCTGCTTACGTTCCAAGCACAGGTGTGAAATCTATGTGATAGTAAGAATAAAATAAATGTAAAAGAAAACTATTTTAATGCTGGAAATTTATGTTTATCTGCATTTCTTTTTTTCAGCTGTAAGGGCATGCATTGGCAATTAATATATATAAGGTATCAACATCAGTTTTCAAAACCAACCTACGCTTTAATACCCCCCGTCGCAGCAAACCTGCGTACTCAGCGAATTTCCAATGCATTGATATGTTTCTCACTAGTACATAAAGCCACTCACCAAGTTTGACAAAAATACATTCATAAATAAGTGATTTATTACATTTTATTTATTCCCCATAAGAATAACATTAGGACTGAGTACGCAGGTTTGCTGCAACGAGGAAGATAAGAAATGAGTTTTTATGCAATTATCAATTTAACTGAACCAGGTGAAGCTACTTACCATGTTTTATTAATTTATGTTCATAATTAAGGGAGATATAAAACGTTACTTATTCTCCATAAGAATAACATTAGGGCTGAGTATGCAGGTTAGCTGCTACGGGGACAATCAACAAAACATTTATTTTTTGTGCAATTATCAATATACCAGTACAACATGAAGCCACATACCAAATTTCATCAATATACATTCATAAATAATCAAGATATCAAATTTTATTTATTCTCCATAAGGATAACATTGGACAACGTACTGTGTTTAGCACTTTGAATATCTCTGCAACGGTTTGACGTAGAATCACAATTTAAACACCAAAATGATTGTTTTGTGGAGCTGAAGTGATTGGTAAAAGAAAATGTGAAGTTTAAAGTAAAATTAACTGTGGAAAAGCCAAAAACCTTTTTCCCATAAGATTAACATGGGCGATTTTATGAGCATGTTTTTTGGATTTTTTCCGCAACCACTTAACCTAGGTTAATAATTCAAAATACCATATTATTTGTTTTTTTAAGCTCTATAACATGGTCTAAACCTAAATTAAGTGTTTTAAAAATTTTAGTGTAAAAAATGCAAAAAACTGATTTTTGGAAAATTTAAAACCCCCATAAACCCCCCTTCCCATAGTCCGATTTTTCTGGTTTTCGAACTTAAAGTCATAAATGTCAGTTTACACATTTGAGCCAAATTTCATCGAAATCGGACGTTTTTTACTCAAGTTATCGCATTCACGGACACACATATATATATATATATATAAATTTGGACATCTGGGGACCTCAAATCAAAAAGTTATCATGGTCTCGGGCTTAAGTCTTACCATGAGACCTACGGTAATAGCTTCTTCCCTATAGGGGAAATTCGCTAATTCCCTATAGGGGAAATTCGCTAAAACGATTTCAGGAAACACACAACCACTACAGTTTCAGAAAACAGTATAACTATTAATAATGTAAATACCCCTTAGTATTTATTAAAAAGTAATAAATTTATATTACTCAGTACAAACGGTACGGCAGTATAAAAGGTAGTCCATAACTAATAAAATGGAATTAAATTTATTTGCTTAACAAGACACAATTTTCTCTTTAATTAATAGAACAAGAAGATTACCTTAGGAACATCAAAACCCTTACCTCATAATTATTCCATCATAAGTTTAATAATACAACAGAGTTACAAAATTGTCTGCAACGTGGAAATCACTGCAGCAAAACACAGAGGAGCTCCCAGAGTAATCGTAACCTGATTACAGGGGCCCGACTAACGGCGTCACATTATTGGCTGGGAAATGTTGGCATTCACCAATCACATCTCGGTTTGGTTGTTATTTAATTTTAATTTGTTAAGGACAATGTCATGAGCGTGTTACCTACCTCATAAGACAATGGTACACTCAAACGATCGCTAAGTATCAAGGTACAAGGTACCAAGGTGGCAAGTAGGCAGAAGGTAAGTTTCACTTAAAATACTGGATTAATGAACCCTATATAGTCAAAAAATAAAACAAACGTGACAACACTGACAGTATGACTTACTTAGGTAAAACAAATAGGATAGAAATTGTTGGAATAAATTTTCACAAGTTACGACATATATTATTAAGTTGTAATGTCAGAAAAATATACCTTCTTTAGAGGTTTTAAACTCTATCAGGATCATACAAGATAATCGAGTAAGAGAAACATGTAACTTAAAGCAGCTCCAACTTTGAACATTTTGCTAAGATAGTTGGTTTGACTATTGAATTTTGTTATATTCTATTTATACTAGCTGAAATATAAAAACATGTCTTTAGTAAAAAGAAACCTTCTAACCTTAGTTTTTCTTTACCTTCTTAACGATAAAATACAGATGTTGTTTGATTAGTTCAAAAGTTTGTCATGTCATTAGCTGACTTACGAAACAAAGAATATCCCAAAACAATAACCTAATTCGTACATGCGCACGTAAAATACAAGATAAAATACCTTGGAGCTTCCGCTTTGCTCGAAAAAGGCTAATGTGTTTTGTTTGTTTTAGTGCATCTTCACCAGTGGCATTTTTAACGTTTTGATAGGGAACTGGCCAAACCCTGGTCTCATTACTATCTAAGGTCAAGCTGATCTTAGAAAGCATAACTGATAACCCAATGACAAATGCCAGTTTTGTCCAATTTTGGACCTTCCACAAAGATTGCGATTTTGATCAGGATCGATATGGCAAACTTCGGATTACAAATTGAGCACGATAACCACTACTCTACCCAACCTGTTACGATTGTTCAGTTTTGCCCATTTGCCTATTTTCTGCTTTGTTATTTCTGCTTCTCTTCTTTAAATACAGAGAGAGGTCTAAAACTTTAGACTCCTTAAATATAATTATAAACTACTTGGAATGATAATGCTCTCAGTCCAAATGCTGTAGTTCTGTGCTATAGAGTATATAGTTTAATGTGTCAGAGAATAAGATCCAAAGTCATCGGTTTTCCAAAAACGTGGACAATCGCTAGCGCTACGACTTCGGGAGAAGGTTTGGCCGTTTTATTATACAATAACGTGCGTGTCTGTTTGTATAATGGAATATAAAAATAATATTGTAGATGAAATAGCAACAGTTTTTGATTGACAGAACACATTTTGTACAATATTCAAAATATAAAAAATGACAATACCACTACATGACGAATTTAGCTCAGCACGATGATAAATGAGGTGAGAAAAACATAATTATAGAGCAACAACTTAAAACGATTACTAAAGAAGTTTGTTATCAAGCCAAATAATATTAAAATTATACTAAAGTTTATCTGTTAAAGCTCTCTGTATCCGTTTCTACTTGAGTAAATTTAAATATTATCGGATTTCAAGCTAAAAGGGTTTTAAGGTATAAGACTTTTTGCTTTATATAAGACTTAAAAAGTTTACATAACCAGTATGTATATCCATAATTCTTTCAAGAAAATTATAACGCGGTCTTATATTAAACTATAAATCAAAAGTTGCCTCAGTTTTATCATTCAATAAAGGTTTCAATCTCATCGCAGACTAGATTGTTTTCCAACCGCCCCGCCAGTGCCATTTATCTGCTTATCTAACCACGATTTCTGGCAACAGCGTTTCCTTTTAAAGGTTACTTTAATAGTTCGATTCTTTGTTCCTATATTATTGAGATTCATAGTTGTCTGTGTTACCTGGCTGTATTAAGTAGACGTCTGTCCTTGACTCGTCACTTTAATTACATCCTCAAATTTAAAACATCATAGATTTAGTAAAATAAGTTTATGTCCAGTTCTTTTTGCCGGTGTCTTAGAGGCATAAAGATAAATGTTTTTAAAGTGGTATAAAGGAAAATGTTTTGAAAGTTGTTAACTATATTTTTTGTTAGTCATTCAAATAAATGTTATTCTATGACATTAACATGTGCACGTTAAGGGATGATAGGACAAATGTCTAGGGGATTTTCAAAACGGGAACATGTACATCACTCATGTGCAGTTTTTTTTATTTTGCCTCCTCAAATTTAATCGCCTTGCTTTTAAGGTTGACTTGTGCCTATTTTCCCAAAGTGTTACATTGATATTAATTTGTATTCTCTATTAAAGGTATATTATGTACTGAAAGCAATAATTAATGTGAAACCAGTAACTGCAATAAATAACACTGATGTGCTCTAAATACCTTATCGGTTACAAAAAACTATATAGATACAGAAATATTCAATAATACAAACAAGTAAAAACGCCTACGCCAATGTTACAGTCGGAGGCTGTTCTGTTGGAACAGGACTAAATCACGCCACGTTCCTCAACCAACCTTTGACTGGTTTACCTCACCCCCGGTAATGAATTGTTCCTCGGAGATTCCACCCCTGCCTCTCCGCGGGCGGCACTCACAACGCCGCTGACTAATTCTATAATGTGGTCTTGACAAGCCGCCACTTATTGTATTATCTTAAGGTTAGCCAAAGCCTTGTCTGATAAATTTAAAGTAATACGCGATTGAAAATTATTATTAGTTTAAATTTGCTTAAGAACAATATTGTATTGTTTTGAGCAAATCTTGATGATCAAATAATTAAAACGATTAATCCAACATTTAATTATTGTAACAAAGGTACACAAACAGTTACCTTATCTGTGTGTATTATAATAATGTTTAGTAGGTTAAATAAAATACAACTTATATGAAGTCAGTAAATGCTACAATTTAGAATTTGTGTTTATGTATGTTGCCATTCCTGGTATTAATATTTTGTTAGAAAGCTTCATTAATATTTAGTCCAATCACAAATGATAGCTGGATCCATAATTGAACCCATACATGATTTTCAGATTTGTAATATTTGTGCAGGTGCCTACAGTGAATAGGGAATATATCGGGGTTGTTACGAATACATGTGTAGCTAAGAGTGATCAGTTAGATGCGAGAACTCTGATTTGCCCTATTTAAATATATATATCAAGTGATAAATAATATACACGTATATATTTAGAAACTTGTTTAACAATTTTGTTTTCATATTTTTAAAATTAAATCAAATTACTATGTCCTGTTTGATGTTTTCAACTGCGTCTCAAATGTCCCCTACAACAGTCATCTCGACTGTACAGAGTGTTACAAGAAAGGTGCACTGGCTATATATTTTCTGAATCTACTTCCAAAAATAAGCAAACAATTTAGAGGGGCATTTTTTGAAATTCCGCTCCATTTAGCGTTTGTCGGTCTGTTTGTGTTTTCTACTAAATTTGGTATATATTTTGAACCGTTAAAGGTACCGTTTTGAAACTTGGCGTACTTCATGCCTATACTTAATTATGTTTTTGTATTGAATTATAAGTTTCTATCTTTCACCGTTTCAAACTGGCGGAAGGTTTTGTTTTTCTAAGCTAAATATTTTAAAAACCTTAATAATTAGTAAAACCTGTAAGGATTCAAAAGGTTTTGCCTTTTTGTCCCAAAAATAACAGTATAAAGGTTGTAGCAATATGACTATAAATATCTGAGAAATAAATAGACATCTGTGGTTGTTATTAATTTAAACATGATGTTTTAGTCCGCAAATGGCAAAAAAACATGTTTTACCTTACAAAAATCACAATTTCTCAGTTATTTATAATCCTATTGTTACAACCTTAATACCATTATCTTTGGGACAAAACGATCAAACATTTTTAATACTTACAGGTTTTGCTAGTTATTAAGTTTTTTAAGATATTTGGCTTTGAAAAACAAAAATTGACCGCCATTTTGAAACGGTGAAAGATATAAACTTTAAATTCAATACCATAACATCATTAAGTATAGGAATAAAGTATGCTAAGATTGAAAGTAGTACCTTAAACAGTTAAAAATATATTAAATTTAGTAAAAAACACAAACGGACCAACTGGCGCTAAATGGAGTGGAATTTTGAAAAATGTCACTTTACACGTTTTGCTTATTTTTGAGTGTAGAATCCGAAAATATACAGCCAGTGCACCTTTTTTGTAACACCCTGTACAAGTCATCTACTCTATGTTTAAGGAAACGTCGTCACTCAATTAACCTACGGTTAACGGACCCCCTTCCCGTCCAAGGGCGGAGTAGTCCATTAAACTGACACTTGAGAGCCCATTGACGGCGGTATTCGAACAAAAAAACTAAATCATTCTGTTCAACTGTTAGAAACTCCGTAAGCCTCTGGTCTATAGAAGGGTTACATTTATTAAAATACGTTGCATTGATTGTGTAAAGAAATTAATTTGCATTATATATATATATACAGGGTGTTTGTAAAAAAACTGATCGATTTTAAACAGTCATAACTCCATTATTTGTTATCGAATTTTTTTCAAATTACTGTTTAGTTAAATACAATTTCCTTAACTTTATAATGATACATTCGCACTATTTTATTTGTATTTGTTTTCCAGTATTAGCTTTTAAATAATCAAGCCTGTGTTCTCGATCTGCACAAACTCGTTGCAAAATCGGGAACATCAATCACATGAAATGCTTCTTTGATCTTTCTCTTCATTTCTCCCATGCTGTTGACTTTATTAGCATAAACCCGATCTTTCACAAACCCCCAAACAAAATAATCGCATGGAGCAATGTCTGGTGACCTCGGTGGCCAAGGTATGGGTCCGCTACGGCCAATCCAACGATTTGGGAAATTTTCGTCAAGACAGACACAAACAAACTGTCTCCATTGAGGGGGAGCGACATCAAGTTGGAACATAATGATTTGTTCTAGATTTTATAACTGTGGAATGGGAAGGTTTCCAACATATTCACGAAAATGTTTCCGTTGATTTTTTTTTGCAAAAAAGAAAGGGCCGATCAATCTGTTGCAAGATACGGCTCGCCAAACATTTACCTTCTCACTATCCCTCATATATCCCTCATATGTACTCCTGGTGAAAATGGGGATTTTCAGATCCCCATATCCTGACATTGTGTATAATCACTTTTCCTTATACATGAAACGTAGTTTCATATGAAAAAACTCTGTTTAAGAAGTTATTGCCAGTTTCTAAACGGTCGAGCATTGTAACTGCAAACTCTATGCGTCCGGCAAAGTCTTCTAGTGTAATCTTTTGAACTATCTGTAACTTGTGAGCCCCAAAATGCAAAACTCCTTTCAAAGCTTTGTACAGAGTGGAATGCTTAGTATTCAACTCTCGAGCTGCAGATCTTGTTGATTGTCTCGGATTATTAAGAAATGATAGTTGAATTCTTTGAATGTTTTCTTCACTTACCCTTGGACGACCCTTTCTGAGGTGTACGCTTCCATGGTTCATAAACGTGTCACACCATGCTTTGATCGTGTTATTTGTAGGAAGATTTCTGTTAAATCTTCTTCTAAATCTACGCTGAACAGCAATGGGAGATTTAGTTTCTATGAACTACTCGACACACTGCGTCTTAACTCGAGGATCCATCGCATAATGTTACTGTTTTGTTTTTGTTTATAATACAACAATTTAAAAAGGTACTGCTTATAAAAACAGCTTATTATAAGAATTTTTGAGCTTTCCTTACAAATAATGAAAACTACAAGTCTCTATCTCTAACACAGGATGAGTGAGACAAAGCTAAAATCGATCAGTTTTTTTATAAACACCCTGTTTATTAAAGTTTATTTTTTTATTCTTAACTCAGCCAGTAATTAGGTACTGATAATGCGCTGCCGGTTCATTTGGTAAATTAAGACAAATATATAATTATTATCGTTATAGACATATTAATATCATTATCATTAGAGTCATTAAATGATGTTTCATACTATTATTTTATAAGTATTTTCTACATTTTATATTTTTACAGTGTATTTCAATCACATTGAAAACTGTCCGAAATCAAACTAAGAACTATGTTTTTCTGATAAGTGTCCCCTCAAATGCATGAATTGAAAATACCCAATTACCGTTTGTTTGAAGTCAGGTATGTGGTATTAGCGTGGACCATTGTTGAAGAGGAACAGGTTATTTGCCACTTGCAGTTTGTAAAACTAAATTTCAGTGGTCCAGAGGACCAATTAATTGTTATTGCAATCACCATTACATCAGGTACATTATACTTTGGGCGTCTTAACCCAAAGGTACTTTTCAAGTACTCTCTAAAAATGTCTATGTAGTACTGGAACAATAAGTTAAAAAATATAGAATTTCTACAGAAGTTTTAAAGATTTAAAAAAATCTTTGTCCATCTGTAATTTTTTAATATATGGATATTTTAAAATTTGTTGTATCTTTAAAATATCTATAATAATTACTTTTAAATATCCCTTAAAATACAGGACAATTAATTAGCTGATTTAAATTTTAACAGTTCACCGGTTGATTTGATAATCCAATTATAAATTATATTGCGATTTGGAGAATCTCTATAATCTCTAAGTTATGTTATAACAACCTCCAGCTTAAAAGTATTTGTTCGACAGTCTTGGATTTTTAGAAACAGTTATTTTCTTAGATCCTGCTACGCTGTAACACTCACAAAAAAAGGTTGATCAGTTCTGTACATCGTTGTGTAACCAAAACCAGAATACGGTATATTTGTTTCTTTAACCGAATCGGCCAAACCTCACCTATAATTAATACAAAGGTGGCTGATCCAAAAGTGTTTAAAATAAAATAATCCCAGAAAATGTTGGTCGAGAATCTGATCTGGGAAGATCGGATCTAAATATTGGAGGTCTGGTTAATTTCCCTAATTGGCCTTGTACAGTGGCAATGGTCCATTGTGATGCCATCAGAGAACAAGAGTACTAGATTCAAAGTGAAGGCAATACACGTTAAATTAATGAGGGAGACCGGGCCATTCAGTTTTTTCTTTAACCCGGTTTAGCAGGAATATTTAAGCTATTACATTGGTTGTTTCCAAATTAATCCAATCAATCTTCTCACACTCCTCTTAGGGTTTATACTCCTCTAATGTAATAAAATGTTCAAGAAAATAGGTAAAAATTTAAAAATATATATTTATATGTTTATGATGGTTAAGAAGTATAGATACTAGGGTTCTAGGTAAAGTACAGCACAACTTAATGAGGCTCTTTATTACTTAATGGTTTTAAAACCTTTTCTAACTATTTATTGCGCCACATATACAATGTATTATATAAAATATTTTCCGTAGAATATATAAATTTTACATTGCTATGTTTTCAATATTAATTTAACCGTTGTTTTATTGTAATACGGCTTTTTATTTTAAATTTAAGTAATCAATCGCCTGATTTGCGCGTTTAAAACCAATTCGCAAGATTTGGGTTTTTAAATTGTTACGAAAAAAACAATGTTTTAGGCAACACAAATCTTCATGGAAGTCATACATAAGTAATGTACTCTAATAAAGCCAGGGAAGGTTTCCGCTGTATATCTGTTTTTTTGTTTTGAATAGGGCAGATAATGAAACATAATATTGTTGTACTTTTTGCCCTACCTGAAAGAATATGATTACACATGTATGACCAAAGCTCTGGGGGAAAAAATTATACAAAATTAAAATGAACAGTGTTATGTGAATTAAGGGATTTAAAGACAATTTCATTGAAGTTTCTTAATACAAACTGATGTTGCAGGATCTATAACTGTATCATCGCAATGATTTATATCATGCAAGGGTGTACAAACGTGTAACGCAGTTTAGTATTTCCGAGGGATTGCAGATGTGTAATCGCATGCAAGCGGCAACGCATTCACCTGAACGGAATCACGCCGCAGCTCGTGGCATTGCGCGGGATTAGGCGGATTGTCAATCGATTAATGGGGGATTGAACTGCATCAGTGAGCATGGTGTAGCTGTATAACAATGCTTTAACATGGTACTACCGCATTATAAAACCAACCAACCAAGATGTGTTTTGTTTCTTTTTTATTCTGTCCCTTTTGGTGGGGGTCTTAGTTTGAAATGTATGCCTCCTTACCTTAGTTTAATCCTGTTTAGTATTTGAATCGTGAAAAGTGAAAATAGAGTATAACCACTATTTATTAACACTGTTTCTATTGAATTTTAGCTTCAGATGTAAAACCAACTGATTTTACTGTGTGTGTGTTATTCCAAGGGGAACGCTGAATCTTTCACAATTTTGTTCTGCGTCGGAATTAAATCATCTTGAAATGTAAAATGTCGTCTATTGTAAATATATAGGCAATTGGTGTTGACTAGTTGTAAAGAGGTAAGCATGTTAAAAAATAGATGAATACGGAATTAAAGCTACTAAAGTAAAGTATACGAACAACTTAACAACATATATATTCACAAAACTTGTACGAACAATTTAAAAATAATTTATAATTGTTTTTATAAGCTCTCATGCATGTTAATAAATAATAGAGTAGTGGGTAAGATTAAGGCTAATTCCTAGAATTGGGAAGCTAATGAACTAATTTGGAGAATTTGTGCAGCTGATTACACTGAAAGCGTTTTACCTTGTAATTTTAGCTTCGTGTCTAATTATAACTACAACTAACCATATTTTTATTTTGAAAAACTAAATTTCTTTCCAATGACATTACTACTGATAACCCGTGCTATAAAACTAAAGTTTTTTTATACATGAAACATAACTAACCGTGAATTTACTGCAAACTGTCATCACGCTGCGATACAGTTAAAAAATATAGTTAAACTATCTTAAATGTATGAAAATGTCCTTTGTATCAAGTACGTCAAATAATTAAAAATTAGGATAGAAGCGCTATACTGAATATATAAATTATTACAATTTGATTTTAATTTCATCCACAAAAGAAGACCTTTTGCATATAAAACAATTGATGGCTTTAATGTAAAATAGTAATAATTATAATAATAACAATTCTTAAACTATTTTTTAAGTTTAAACTTATATTTATGTTAATCCTTATAGTGCATGTAATTTTTTTACAGTTTTTGTTAAAAACTTAATGAGTTTTACATTTATAGTTATACTGATATTAATGTTTAGTTATATTACTAAGCAATACGCATAGCATTATCAGTTTTACTGTCTCCTCCATATGCAAAGTATATGGAGAAAGCATTGTTTTCGTAAAAATTTTCGAGTTTGAATTGTTAGTTGTAAGATTTTTTCTTTTCTTTTACTCTTAAGTTTGAATCATAACTCGCTTAGCTTAGTGAGATGGAAACCAGGAAATTGATTGAAATGACACCAGCGTCTGTAATAACATATACCTTTTAATATACATAAATCAGATGAACTACTTCCTCCTTATTATATGGTGATTAATATTCATGACAACCCTTTAAATAGAGGCCTCTGTGCCCTAACTCCTATTTATAAAATACAACTGAAATGACAAACACAATATAAATCAATACTCTCTTAAGCTAACAAATCATTAATAAAGATCACTCTGTTCTGGCATGGCCAAAGTTCTTTAAGGCAACTTATACGTCACAGTCCACACCTTCCATAGGAATACACACCCTTAACACGATATTTAACATTTGATTTACATTATTGGGCATGTAGCCGTTAATCTACCATTAAAGGTTTACTCAATTCACTTTATTAATAGTTTAGTTCTTTATATTTCATCCATCAATTACACATCAAAATAATTACCCTTAAACCTTTCCAAATTAAACATTTTCACATTATATTACATTAAAATGTTAAGCCGTGTGGGCCTTTATGTTCCAATAATCAATTCATTCATGTAACAGTTATTCATTAACACTTATTAATTTAATTGAACGATGGTTAATGACATCGAGCTACTGCTATCTTTATGTACAACTATTTTACACCTTAACTTGGCCTATAGGCCATTTCGGTTATGCCTACCGTCTTTAATTTATTTTAACAATTTACCCTGTCATTTATTCTGAGGCTTCTTAATTATATATATATATATATATATATATATATATATATATATTTCCCCTTTCTGTTTGGATTATTTATTGTTTGTCTTAGTAATCTTTAACTTTTAATTTCTTCATCATTGCTTAATCATTATTATTATCAAATCATTTCCCTTAACCTTCGACTTTTCTCTCAATGTTTCCCTTTTAACTAGAGGTGCAATTTAGTGAAGATCACATACCACACAGTCCGGAATTTTGGCTGTCAGGCGGTCTCCCTGCGTTGTCGGTCGTTGGCCTCTCCGTGGTCCCGTCCAGTGGTTAAGGTGTCCAGGAATGGTCCAGCGTCCAGAAGTGGTCCTGGGTCCCTTTGTCGGTGGTTGTCTTGAAGAATTCTCCCAAGGCTCCTCCGGTCGCAGACACGATCCGTCCTCTTCTCCCTCTGGGTTGTGGTCGCTGTAGTGCTTCTGTTGGCCCTGCGTTGGTGGACTTGGTTGGAAGGTCGACAACACCCGGTATTTTACTATAACCTAAGTGTTGCGGGACTTACTCGATCCAGCCCCCTTTACTTCCCAACACTTCACTTCTTGCCTCCCTTTTCCTGACTGTCCATCCTCTCTATCCTCTCGATATGTTTCCCCCGATATCGTGTTTCCCCCAAATTCGGTCGACCACACCCACGTCAACCAATCACGTCGATTCTGGACTCCTACACCCGCCGTGATTCGTGTCCGTAGCTGGTCAGCATTCCGCCGCCATCATTGGAATTTTTGGTGAGTTACTTTGATTTTGTCGCTTGAACCCTAGGTCATTTACCTGTGTAATTTGACCGTTTATTTCCTGTTTTGTTACTCAGCTTTACTTCGTAGTTAGTTGTACTCATATTTTTATGATTTTATTTTAGGGATTTTATTAACCAATAATGTTCATAATGTTTACACTCCCCTGCTCGGGAAAATTTTTCGTCCCCGAAAAATAATTTAAGTAGTGAAATGAAGGTGACATCAGTGGAGTATGTTGTTTGTTAGTATAATGTTCTATGAATTTAACCATCACTAATGTAACATATATTCTTGATGTGAAATTTGTAAACATGTATGTTTCACTGGAGTTAAATGTAATTTGGAAGTTTGAGTTCACCATTAAATGTCATGAAGTATCTAGTCTGCCGGCAAATTAACTAGCCTGTCTCCACGAGAATTAATAGGTGTACAAATTTTGAAGTTATCATAAGTTTTGTTTATGGATCAATAATTTTGGTTCAGTAATTTGCTATCAAATGTCATGAAGCCTTAGCTTTAGCGCTTTTCACTAACTCTCCGTAAGATTTAATAGCTATGATATTATTTAATTGTCTTATTTCCATCTCCTTAGAGAATATAAATGACGTTGTTGTAACGCAGTAATGTAATTTTCTCAGCTAGTAGCAGCTCTATTCAGCTGAATAATCTGTAGCTTGTCTGTAAGTGCAACGTGGCTTGTTTCTCACGCGTGTAATCCTATCCGCAACATCCTGTCTGTCGCTTCGTGTTGTTGTGTCTGTGTGTTCATAGTATGTCCCCAGTCGAGAGTGAGTATGGCTTTGGTCCAGTGTCGATCCGCGTCGGATATGTGTCGAAAACGTGTTAAGGTTTTTTTTTTTTGAGTGATAAGTGGTCTTCCTTCCTCTTTTAGATGCTTTAATCTTCTGTGTTTGAGTGAGTGTGGATTATTTATCGGATACCCTCCAAACTTTAAGGTATCGCAGCTTATTTAAGTTATTAAGACATATTCTTTTTTTTTTCGGTCAACTTTAATTTCCTTTTACAAGCGTAGTACATTCATAATTTTTATAAATATTTTCCTTATTTAATTTTATCAAGGTGATCCCAATTTGTTATTTAACTTCGTATTTCAATTTCCGCAATATAAATGTCAGGACTCGTTATATTGTTTAGAGCTCAGTTCATGTGTGGGAAACCCTTTATATTTTTTTTGTAATATTTGTTAATTATTTGAAGTCTGTCAAATGCTTAGGTTCATAATTTGTATCGCATGAACTTAAATTTTGTAAATTCATTTGTAAATTGCAATTTATTGAGTTACCAATGGAATCTCAACTATCTAGTAATATATGGGCCATTATATGATACTAGTAGTAGTAGTTATTAGGCTTAAAGAGTCGAGCCTTCTTGGGTTCCTCTGTAGATTAGAAGTTAGTCTTTATTTTTAAGGAAATAACGTATTCCTAATACGTATGTAGGCCCAAGTTTATTTATTTATTTATTTGATGGGGTTCTATTGGTAATTGTTATGTAGATGTTTCACAGTAGTTGACCTCTTAGTACTTTAAATTAATTTGCAACAGTGTAACATTGACGCAATTTTGAATGTTTCCCAAGCAGCATGTTGTGTATTAAGTTACAAATTGAATCTCAGTTGCGCACTCTGGTCGTAGGTGATGCAGGTGTAAATGGGGTGCTTTGTAGAGAATTTTCCTAATAGGGGAAGATTCTAACAGTAGGAAAGCTCCTTGACACGTACGTATTTCTAATACGTTCATTACGTTGTCGTCAATAGAGGTTCTGTTTGTGACTTATAATTTTAATTGTTTTTATTTAATTTCTTCTGTGAAACGGTTTAATATTCTCGACATGAACTGGTTCCTCCACTAGTTTTCCTCGTTTTTCTAAAGCCACTAAGTAAGTCAAATCATTTAATTTATCGGTGACATGGTAAGGTCCTTTATAGCAATTTTGAAACTTGCTATATTTTTTTGTGTGATCCGTTGGATATTTAATTAATATTTCATCCCCTGGTTGTAGTTCTAAATCCCTTCGTGTCTTGTCAAAATATTGTTTTTGACTATTTTGGGCCTTTTCTAAGATTTTCGGAATTTCCGTTCTAATTTTATGTATTAATTTAATCTCTTTTAGTACGTCCTTGTCCTGATTCTCGTGAACATAAATATAATCAGACGGGTGGTTTGCTTCTCTTGCAAAATTTAAATAAAATGGAGTGTAACCCGTGCTTTTATTTATCGTAGTGTTATATGCAAATGTTATAAATTTTAACACGTCAGACCAATTGTGTGGGTCTTCCTGTATGTAGTGTGAAATTGCTTTCTTTATTACCAAGTTGCATCTCTCCGTTAAACCTTGAATACGTTGCATGTATGGAGGACTTGGCCGCTGTTCTATGCCTAAGCTTTGTAATAATTGTTTTAGTACTTGTCCCATGAAATGTGTGCCCTGGTCGTGAGTAATAACTTTTGGACAACCGTATAAACAGAATATTTCCAATAATACCTTAGCTACGGTTTTTGCATCTGCAGAACGAGTTGCACGTGTATATGCCATCCTCGTTGTGGGGTCTGTCATTACTAAAATGTATTTAAATCCATGGCTTTGTGTTATAGGGCCTAAGAAATCTATAATTAATCTTTCAAACGGTTTTGTTGAGGGGATTTGCGGTTGTAACTTTCCGTATTGCTTATAAGTAGCAGATCTCCTAAGTTGACAGTCTTCACATGTTTTAGTATAGTTTACAATGTCCTGATTTATACTGGGCCAATAGTATCGTGATTTTATTTTCTTTCCAGTTTTAAAGCTTGAGAAATGCCCTCCTGAAAATATATTATCATGAAAGGTTTTTAATATTTCGTTAACCTTTTCCTGGGGTATTGCTAATAAATATTCCGTGTCCCTACCATTGAAATGTTTGTAATATAATATGTTATCCCTCTCTACATATTTCCTGGATTCATGTCTGATTTTCTTCGGAACGGAATCTGGTGATATCTTAGCTAATTTTATTTGCTTTAAATAAGGGTCTTTTGCTTGTAACCCTTCAAAATTTTCTGTTTTTATCTCCTGAATGTTTAATGTAGCTTGAATCAGGTCCTGGTCTAACTCTTCTTCTGGTGGATTCCTAGAAAGGCTGTCCGCTAGTAGATTGTTAGTTCCTTTCTTATATTTTACGATTATATCGTAGTCAACTAGTGCGAGAGCAAGGCGATTTAGGCGTGATGAAGTGTTTTTAAAATTCTTATAATGTATGAGTGACTGACAATCGGTATAAACTATTGTTTGCCTGCCTAGCGTAAATTCCCTCCAGTAATTAACTGCATATACTAAGGCTAGCATTTCCCTTTCTGCATTAGAATATCGCTTTTCCGTTTCTGTGTATTTTCTTGATAAATATGCTATGGGATGCATAGTATTATTTTCAGGATTAATTTGCAAGTAACAGGCCCCAAGTGCAAATAATGAACTGTCAACATAAATAACTGATTCCCAATCGTCTTTCCAATGAGCAAGTAATGGTGGATTAGTTAAAATTTGCTTTATTTTATTAAAGGCTTGTTCACAATCTTCATTCCATTTAAAAGGTAAATTTTTGTTTGCTTGTTTAATTAACTCTGTTAGGGGTAATGTAATTTGGGCATAATTTTTAATATGCTTCCTGAAAAATGATGACGCGCCTAGAAACTGACGCACACGTCTTATACAATCTGGCCTTTTAAATTCTTGTATAGCATTAACTGTAGATTGTTGAGGTAAAATTCCTTGCTTTGAGACTGTGTATCCAAGTATATCGACTGTTTCATATAAAAACTTGCATTTTTTTGTGTTTAGCTTTAAATTAGCTTTGTGTAATATTTCTAAAATTATTTCCAAATTTTCTAAATCCTGTTGAAAGGATGATCCGTAAACTATAACGTCATCAATATACGATATAACTTTATTGTACAGGTGCTTATTTAATAAAGCTAATATCGCTTTGCTGAATACAGCGGTTGAAATTTTTAATCCCATGGTTAACCTTTTGTATCTTAACAGACGATCTTGCGTTTTAATCGCAAGTATGTTTCTGTCCTCTTCTCTTACAAGTAATTGGTGAAACGCTCCCTTGAGATCTAATTTTGTGAACGTGTTTGCTTTATTTAAGCAATTTAAAACTAAGTTAACTGATGGGGTAGGATGTACACAGTTCTTTAAAATGTTGTTAATACGACGCATGTCCGCAACAACGCGAGCCGAATTATCGCGATTTTTTGTTACGAATACGGGTGAAGCATATTCGCAAAATTCTGGGCATTCCTCTAAAATGTCTGCTTCTAGTAATTGGTTTAAAAGTTTATCTAGTTCCTGTCTCTCCTGCATACTCTGTCTATAAGGTGGGCTGTTTACGGGTTTAGCATTTGGAACTAATTCTAATTGTATTGGTGGCAAATTAGCTGGTTCAAGGTCCTCTACCTTCGTGGTGAACATAGATTTGTATTTATGTAGTAGTTTACTGACCATGTTATGTTGCTGTACCGTAAGGTGTGGTGATATGTTAAGTTCTATGCCATCCTTATCTGTGACTGTTTGTTTACGTCGGTCCCGCGTGTCTGGCTGTTGTCGCGGCCTTGTTGTGTCAGCACAAGTGTCGTCTTTGTTTACTTCCTCAGTGAGGTAGCCTAATACAGTGTTGGCATTTATGTGTTTTGGGAAGCTAGATGCATTATAAATAGTTATATAGCTGCCCTCATCTGCTTCTGCATCTACCAAATATGCATGGCATTTTTTCTTTTCTTTTAAGGACTTTTCCGACTCAAAATATGTTTTATGACTTATTTGATGTTTAAGCTTTATTCTCCTATGCTGATGAGGTGCTATTACCATATCCTCTTCGGTTCTTATGTCAATGATCTTATCTCTGGAAACCATCTCAGTACTGTTAATGCTTTCGATTTGTATCAACCATTTTTTCCCCATTTTTATTTTATGTTTAAATTGGCCTAAGTTTATCA
This sequence comes from Allygus modestus, assembly GCA_963675035.1. Lineage (NCBI taxonomy): Eukaryota > Metazoa > Arthropoda > Insecta > Hemiptera > Cicadellidae > Allygus > Allygus modestus. The sequence continues at coordinate 391,203,817 of OY776111.1, forward strand.
CAATTTCTTTTGTGTCGAAATTTAATTCAACCCTGTTCTTATTTAGGAATCTATTCCCTAAGATTATTTCGCTCGTGATATTCGGAGTGACAAAAAATTTATCCCTGATAATTATATTATCTATTTCTAATGCAATTTCCGCAATCCCTAAAATGTTTATGGGAGTATTATTTGCCGATACAACTCTTGGCAATTTTCCTGTCTCAATATTTGTCCCTTGTACGAACTTTGAATTTATTAGATTTATATTTGATCCGGTGTCAACTGTACACTGAATTATTTTGTTTGGATTTTGAGTTAACTTTGCTTTAAGTGTTAACACTGGTACTCTCTTGTCTTCCGTTTGGTTTATTTTAAATAGAGTATCATGTAACTCCTGGTTTCTTAACTGTTCCTTTCTCCTTGGCTTATGTATCCTTCCTTCTGATACTAGTGTAATGTCACAGCTGTGGATCATGTGTTGAGTTCCTTGCTCTTCTAGCTGCCTGCATATTTCTTCCTTCTCCTGTTCCATCAATGTGTCTCCTTCTTCCCTGTTCTCCTGTACTTCTGTTGTTCCTTTGACTTCCTTTGTTCCTTCCCTTTGTTCCATCCTTACTGTCTCCTCTTCCTTCTTTATAGCTCGTTGCTCTTCTCTGGCTCCTTCCATTAGTCCCATTCCACCTGATAATGGCTGTAGCTGTTTTCTCCATTGCACTCTGCGCTCCCTAGTCTTGCAAGTGTGGTATATATTGTGGTATTTTCTCCGAGGGTTAATTATGTTCTCTTCATGTCTTCTTTCTTCTCTTCTGTGCATGTATTCCCTCTTCTTCTTTATGTTCTTAGCTTCATCTAGCTTAGGAAATTCCTTCTCGTAGTTGTATATTCTGAACTGGGGTTGTACTTGTTTGTAGGGCGAATTTATACTCTGTTTTAAGCAGGGAACCTTCTCTTTGTTGTTAGTATAGAGAGGGCCCCTTCCTATGCGTTTTTTGTATCCGGTTTTCCCCTTTGTAGTTTGTAGCATTCTTCTTTGTTGTGGTTGCTCATCCTACAATAATCACAATACTTGGACCTTGTCTTCATCATTTCCCCTGTTTGCTGCCTCTTAAACCTGCAATCTTGCGTATTATGGTTGTTTCTTCTGCAGTAACTACAATATATAGTAAAATTCTTGCTTCCGTTATATGGAACTTCTGCTCTTGGGGTTGCATGTCGTGGGCCCCATGATGTTGCATGGTAGTTGGTCTGGTAGCCTCCTCTGCTCATGGTGTGCCGTGGTGTCCATTGCACTGGGTGTCGTTGTGTCGTCCTATATCCAGTTGGTCCCCTGTAGTTGGTTCCTCTTCCCCTGTAATTGTTGCAGTATTCCCTGTGTTGGTTTGGCTTGTCGTGTTGTTGATGTATTTGTCGCTGTGGCGTTTGTTGCATAGTCATGTTTGAAATGACCTGAGTTAGGGTCCTTATTTCTGCATGTAAATTGTTTATTTCCTGTCTATTGGTGGTGGTTTCCCTAGTGTATCCCTCTCTTTCTGCTCTGCTGTATTTTTCTTGATTTACCGATTTAATTTGTAGCTGTAACTCTATTTTCTTTAAACTCTTTTCTAGCTGTTCTAAGGTGTCACAAGTTTCTGATAACACCCTATCACAAAATTCAGGTCTTAGGCCTTGTATAATGTACTGCCCTATTCGTTTTTCTGACATATTGGGGTCATGGCGCCTACACAAGGTTAGTACCTCCAAGTAATATGTTAGCACAGGTTGGTCCCTACCTTGCACTTTCTTATCTAAGATGTTCTGCAAAGTTTGTGCCTGTGCAACCGGGGTGAAAGTGTTAATAAAGGTTTCCTTTAACTCATCCCAATCGTGTATCACCTTCCCTTTTGTGAAATGTTGATGCCATGTAAGTGCCGTCCCTGCTAGGTGTGCCGGAAATAATTTTATTTTTGAAGCATCCTGCCAATTATTTGACTGTGCCGCGATTTGATACTTGTCTATAAAATCGTTGGGGTTTTCAGTTGGTAGACCGTAGTACGTACCAGCAGATATTAACGGTAAATTATCTTTTGGTGTCGTCATGTTATCCTCGCGGTCTCCTATGTAATTATCCGTGAGTGCTCTATGATTTGCCCTATTCGTCCCTTGGGGTGTAATTTGACCTGGAGGGTCGTCTGTGTCCACTGAAGCTAAGTCAATGTCCTCGTAGTCGTCACCGTCACTGTCCTCGCTGGCTGGCGTGTCGTAAAGGTTTTCCCTATCCCTAATGAATTGTTCAATTCTCCTAAGCAATGGGTGTTTTTCTAACTCAACCTCGGTTAAGAATCTTTTCCCTAATAACTTTCTTAAAATGAATTTTTTTTCTTCAGACCAATTATTTTTTAAATAAGCTTTAAGATCGGCTACAATGGGTCTTAAATCGGCAACCGTGTCCTCGTCTTTGTATTTAATGTTAAACTTCACTAATATTTCTTGTAGCTGTTCTTTCTTTACCCTATAAATATCCGAAGGCAAGGAAACTTGGTTTATTGGCATTTCATTTTATTTTAAATTAACAAAACCCTAGACAGTTTTATTTGTATTTATTTATTACTGTTATACAACCTGTCTTTTATGTTTTATTAAACCCTGACGACTTTTATTATTTTATGCGATATATCTGTTGATTAAATATTTGTAGGCTATTTTTATTTGTAAGTGCCCTACAGTATTAACCGTTTAGTCGATTACGTCCCTTCAATCAATTATTTCTGTCCATATGCAGTTTTATCCTATCTCATAAATACCTTCTTATCTCTATAATCATCTTATGCTAATAAAACATCACTCACTCTGTGTCAATTCAATCAATTTTATGGTAATTAAACCAATTCAGCGATCTCCACCATGTAAGATTTTTTCTTTTCTTTTACTCTTAAGTTTGAATCATAACTCGCTTAGCTTAGTGAGATGGAAACCAGGAAATTGATTGAAATGACACCAGCGTCTGTAATAACATATACCTTTTAATATACATAAATCAGATGAACTACTTCCTCCTTATTATATGGTGATTAATATTCATGACAACCCTTTAAATAGAGGCCTCTGTGCCCTAACTCCTATTTATAAAATACAACTGAAATGACAAACACAATATAAATCAATACTCTCTTAAGCTAACAAATCATTAATAAAGATCACTCTGTTCTGGCATGGCCAAAGTTCTTTAAGGCAACTTATACGTCACAGTCCACACCTTCCATAGGAATACACACCCTTAACACGATATTTAACATTTGATTTACATTATTGGGCATGTAGCCGTTAATCTACCATTAAAGATTTACTCAATTCACTTTATTAATAGTTTAGTTCTTTATATTTCATCCATCAATTACACATCAAAATAATTACCCTTAAACCTTTCCAAATTAAACATTTTCACATTATATTACATTAAAATGTTAAGCCGTGTGGGCCTTTATGTTCCAATAATCAATTCATTCATGTAACAGTTATTCATTAACACTTATTAATTTAATTGAACGATGGTTAATGACATCGAGCTACTGCTATCTTTATGTACAACTATTTTACACCTTAACTTGGCCTATAGGCCATTTCGGTTATGCCTACCGTCTTTAATTTATTTTAACAATTTACCCTGTCATTTATTCTGAGGCTTCTTAATTATATATATATATATATATATATTTCCCCTTTCTGTTTGGATTATTTATTGTTTGTCTTAGTAATCTTTAACTTTTAATTTCTTCATCATTGCTTAATCATTATTATTATCAAATCATTTCCCTTAACCTTCGACTTTTCTCTCAATTTTTCCCTTTTAACTAGAGGTGCAATTTAGTGAAGATCACATACCACACAGTCCGGAATTTTGGCTGTCAGGCGGTCTCCCTGCGTTGTCGGTCGTTGGCCTCTCCGTGGTCCCGTCCAGTGGTTAAGGTGTCCAGGAATGGTCAAGCGTCCAGAAGTGGTCCTGGGTCCCTTTGTCGGTGGTTGTCTTGAAGAATTCTCCCAAGGCTCCTCCGGTCGCAGACACGATCCGTCCTCTTCTCCCTCTGGGTTGTGGTCGCTGTAGTGCTTCTGTTGGCCCTGCGTTGGTGGACTTGGTTGGAAGGTCGACAACACCCGGTATTTTACTATAACCTAAGTGTTGCGGGACTTACTCGATCCAGCCCCCTTTACTTCCCAACACTTCACTTCTTGCCTCCCTTTTCCTGACAGTCCATCCTCTCTCCTCGATATGTTTCCCCCGATATCGTGTTTCCCCCAAATTCGGTCGACCACGCCCACGTCAACCAATCACGTCGATTCTGGACTCCTACACCCGCCGTGATTCGTGTCCGTAGCTGGTCAGCATTCCGCCGCCATCATTGGAATTTTTGGTGAGTTACTTTGATTTTGTCGCTTGAACCCTAGGTCATTTACCTGTGTAATTTGACCGTTTATTTCCTGTTTTGTTACTCTGTCATTTCCTGTTGTTCCCAATTCCAAGTCTTTGACCTCAGCTTTACTTCGTAGTTAGTTGTACTCATATTTTTATGATTTTATTTTAGGGATTTTATTAACCAATAATGTTCATAATGTTTACATAGTGGTAATACAGTATTCGTTTTGGTGATCCTTGAATCCAAAAATTGATATTTACGTGATTTCTACGTGTCTGCTTGTCTGTATGGATGTGTACAGAGCTAGAGACGATACTATTGGACCGATTTTGGTGAAATTTTGTATGTATGCACCAATCCACGTTATCTCCAGGTATTTTTTCATTCTTTTAATTTTTTTATTTTTAAGGGTAATTATCCCCCCAATACCGCTAAAAAACATGAAAAATCCAAATTTCTTAAAAACTGCTGTAACGATTTTAAATACACTTATGTAGTTTGTAGAGCTTTAGGTTTCCAACAAAATAAAACCACCCGCATTTCTGGACAAATTCTGGTTCAGAAATTACAGGACTTAAAACATCAAAAATTATGATTTTTGGATTTTTCATAACAAACCATAAATTTAAAAAAGATTACTTATCATCATTACTTTTACTTATTACTTTTAATTATTATTCCACGATAACTGATTGCCGAGAAATTTAAATTTTAATGCAGTTATTGTAAAGCGGTAGCGCAGTACGTTGTCCAATGTTATTCTTACGGGAAAACAAAAATTGGCCATTTTTCGCTTATTTACTGATAAATTTCGTTAAAAACTTATATCCAGGTCAATTTAGCTTTGAAAAACAGAGGATATTTGAAATATGTTGCCCCTTAACCCTGGGGGAGAGGAGGGGACATTTCCCCTCTTAAAACCACTGTATGTAGCAGAGGATTCGGTAGTGCCTCCAAAGATGGGATTTGGGCGGACATTTCGGAAAAACAATTTTAGAAGATTTGATGTACATTCTACCGTACTTTATAATCTATATATAGTAAATAAATAATAATTTGTCCGTTTAAATGGCTAAATTGGAGAAAGTATGTTTCAGTTTCTTGAAACCGTTTATTTATATTTTCTATGGATTTCCTAAAATTTAAAGTTATTTTATTACTGAACAAATTTTATGACATAATGATGGACCATAAAAACTGCAGATCCTGTTTATTACTGCTGTTTTATGCACGGTATTATGGAAATAAGAGGGCCCTTAATATAATGTATTCTCAACGCTAACTGTGCACTATACTTGGTGCATCGGTAGTTACCATTTATTAAAACCTAAACCACAATAACTATACGGTTAAAGTGTTAGCATATTTATATTTTTAATGGTAATCCTATCAAAATGTACTGGGAGTTTTCATTTACTATTATATATTTTAGTTTTAAGTATATTCGTAACCGTACATACCTTTTTACTTTAACACACCTACATGTTTTGTTAGAAATCATAGGATGGCAATTATCAGTTATCAACGTAAACGATATAAGTTAAGATAAAACTGCTTCATACAAGCTCTACATTGAATTATTTTTGTTGGAATCTACTTTCATTGGAACACCGTTATGAACGTAAGGGATAATAAACTATTGATAATGGGTTAGTATTCTTACAGAATAACAAGTTATATCAAAAACACTGTCATACTGAAATATCTAAGTATTTGGAGTATACAATATCCTTGGATTAGTTTAAATACTTTGGCTGTAATTGTAAGTATCATTTATTTGCCATATTGTCATTTAGTAAAACTAAAATGTATGAATTAGATATTATGGTCGATAATCCTTATTTTAACCCTACATTTATTAATATCATTTAAGTAAATCAAAAGAACTTATTTATTACAAATATCTGGTTGATAAATTTAAAATTCACTATTAATGTAACTATTTAACATTATTATATTTTTAGTAAAACGATGAAAACGAATTAAAAGCCAGTTGCTAAATATTATATGAGCAATACGACCCTGGTTACACGGGATTACCGGTTGTAGATTATGCGCGCTGACAGATCAAACTGCCTTCATTCCTCATTTTAACTGCTGGCAGACTTGTAATAAAGTTAACACATGAGTTTGTCCATGGGCATGAAATGACTAAGTAGACCAACTGTAGTTGTTGAACCGGAAATCTATAGTATCTTTCCTGTTAAAAATGTTAATTTTTGAATAGTTTTTTCAGTCAGTTTTTTCAACCATGCAATTAATCTAAAGCTTAGGATTGGGGGTATCCGACAAACATAATAACATAGTGCCCACTGTTGCCACAAAGTAGCAATAAAATTATAATTTAAATTGTTTATTTTGTTTAACTGGTATTATTATTACCGGTAGTATTAATACAATATCACTTTAAAATAGGACGTTGAAAAATAGTTAAATTATTATATCTAATTAAAACACCAAGACACTGTAAAGTCCACAATTAATTCAGATAAGTTGCATACTTAGCAATTTGGTCCAACACTGTGTAAACATAAGAACAATAAAGGGCATTTAACAATTATATAACGTATTTACAATTTAATTTTCATTGTATCAACGGATAAAAAGAAATTAATAATTAAAAAGTTTTTATGAATTAACCAAACATTAAAAATAAATAAATGTAATTTTATGGAACAAACATAGCGTAACAGCTAACAGTTGTCAACAAGCTTTACTTTAGGCATTTAAACTTGTTATACCTTATTAAAATCTAATAAAATTATATTGTATATGATATATGCCCTTTTTATTTGTAGCCATAAACAAACGAGTTTATGGATGTATAGCATTAGGTTACGTTAGTACAAGTTAGAATAGTTACGTTTGCAATCCAATTTGAACATGTATATTTCAATATAGAGTTATTCTATGACATTCTAACCCTTAATAAAGTTACAGTAGTCATAAGAGTCAAGCATTGAGTATAGTCACATGTACAACCCAGTACCAGTCAGTGCCTAGAAATTCAGCATAACATAATAATACGTGAACAAGGTGAAAGTCAACAGTGAGGATAGTTCCATAGTCGTAAATAAATAACGGCACTGCGAGTGACACGGCCTCCAAATATATTTCCCAATTTTGAATTCCATCATAGTGAATGCGGTCCCTGTTAGAAGAAATAACTTGAGCACAGTATTGTTTAGTTTACTATTATTTTTAAAGAAATAAAAAGATTATTTATCTATTAATTGATTACACTGCTAACATAAAGAATAGTACATAGTTTATAGTAAACTAATACAGTGGAGATTTCATTCAAATTTATTATCATACACATTAAAACAACATATCACAAGACGTGGTTACGACTTTAACCTATGTAAGGTACGGTACAATGTAAAATATGGTTCAATAGATCTAACCATAACGTAAGTTATGCATTAGCTCTTTTACTTGGCATTGGTGTATTTATTTAGGATTCTTTTTTGCGGTGGATGGGGTGCCTTACCTACATCCCTTTCCTACATCCCCTCTTTCTCCTGTTTTTCACATGTATTTTTGAAATTTCAGGTGGATATTCCCCCCTGAATACGCCCCTGTTACATGTTGTTTATTGTTTATGAAAAATTTGGTTAGGCCTAGGCGTAGTATAATGTTATACATATATAATTATTATGACTTTCTTATTGTTTGAATAACTTAGGTCATGACTTTGACACTAAAATAAACTTTAAAATGTAAAAAAATCAATCCTAGCTAACAACAATACCAAAGTCACAAAATAGCCTGAGTCTAATGTATTGTTGTTCTATGCCTAAGCTGGGGGTTAAGATTGTTACTTAAAGACTTATAGGGCCCATTTCAGTAGGAGATATATAGAATTATAACCTACTACATTTCAATTTTTGTATTGCGCCTAGGTAGGTTATTCATAGGTTATTTATTGTAAACATAGTTTCATATTTAACTTTTCTTCATTTGTAATTCTGTCAAATCCGTAGCAGTAACGGATCAATATAGCCTAATCGTAGATATAATTTGAACACAATTTTGTGCGTGAGACTTGTAAGTGCTGATATTTTGTCTTCAAAAATCGTAGTGTCAGTAATTTTGGTTAAATCGGAAGTGTTTAGTGCCATTGGGAAAACGCCATTAGTTGTTATTGTTTTTCGTAATAATTATTATTTTTTAAATCAGCTGTCATGTCATGTGTTCAAATAACATTTTGCTTTTGGCAAAACTGAAATTTTGTTTTTCAACTCATATATCGTATAAAGTCATAAAACAGTCGTAGGTTAGTTATCCTAACATAATTTCATAGCTATAGTAATTTGCGATTTTTACATTACATTAATGTTTGATGATAAGGAAGGCAATGGCAGATTCGTGAAAGTAATATTGACTACAGTTATGCCTTAGTAGGTTCGAAGTAAGTGGGCTTTAAAGACTAATCACATTTTTGCCCATAGCCTACAATAGCAACCCCAGGGCTCTGAGCCGGAAACATCCCACCACTCAGAGCCCTGGGGTTACCCCTGTTATATTATCTTAAACTTAACTCTATTCGTAGACAAATTTTAAACAATGGTTATTCTGAGAGGTATGTTTAAATGTTGTAAGAAGTTATTTTTCAGGGTGTATACATTTTGGTTATTCACTTAATATACTAGACTTTACAACGAACTGGAATGTGGCAGACCAGTTGAAGTATTAATGTGGGCCTAGGTGAAGTTTGGTAAGTTACTTGTAGTCAATTAATCTGCGACACGTTACAAATTTGAAAATGTTCGTTTGGATTTCAACCAACAAGAATACTTTCACATTTGGCCTTGGCCTTCCTGGATGCTGTATTAGCCTTTTCCCTGGAAATAATTTTGATAATTATTGCCTGATTCTCAAAAGTGACATTGACTGAAGTTGTGCATTAGTAGGCCAGAACTACGTGGACTTTAAAGACTTGTTCAAATGTATGGCTATATTGACTATAGCCTATTTATATCTACTTAAAATTAAAAATACAGAAATCAAAGAAAAATTGTTTACACAATGACTATTCTGAGAGGAATGTTTATGTGGTAAGTAGTTCTTTTTCACGGCGAATAAATGTTGGTTCTTCACCTAAATAGGCCTACTAGATTCAACAATACATTGGAATGTGGTAGGCTAGTGGAAGTATTAATGTGGGCCTAGGTGAGGTTAGGTAAGTTACTTTTAAATAATTAATCCGGCACCTATACTGCCTATTATGGTGGTACTGCAAATTCTCCCTTTATTCTATTACGGGACATAGGAGCGTTTACCTAGTATAACTTGCTGGATAGTGATAGGTAATCTAAAATTAAGGGAAAATTAAATTTAGGTACGTATTTAAGAGATATTGTTTTAATACGAAGAAAATACTATCTACAAAATAAAATCTTCAAACTATTTTGGATTTTTTTTCCTTCAAATTTTAACCATTACCTTTGTATAAGATTCCTATATAAATTTTCCTAGGAAAGAAAAAACTATTACCTTAAATTAACAGTTTATGTAAAAGTACTGTTATCCAAATATCTAAATACTCGTATAAGAATTTTTTAACCAAAGTACCAGGAACCTGTAATCATATTTGTTTAGAGAGACAAAATAATATGTCTTTAAAATGTGTTTACAGGTATTCAAAGTACAGTATCAAGAGAATTTAAAGGATTTATCAAGTGTGCGATTAGTTATATTTGGCTTCACGAAGTTAGAACATATAAATTAGTCTTACCAGGACGAGCTTGTTCCTTGATATTGGGTGGGAATGCATTGATTATTATGGGTAACTTAGATTAAGCATAACTATAATATTAACACAATTTATTTTCTTTTGTTTAATCTTTGAATTTATGGATTACGAAAGCCGAATTGTCATTGCATGGTTCCAAGTCTCTCAATGATCACCTAAGAGATCAAGTCTCCCTTGATAAATAACTAGCAGATCAAACATTATGAAAAATACACCTCTTATCAATATAATAAAATATATACTGTTTTAAAATTACACTGGAGAACATGCTCTTTGTATTGTAAAAGGGAACAAACCATAAAACCGTTTCTAGTGTATGTCATGTAACAGAGTCGGTCATCTCCGCTCTGAATATGTCACTCGTCGTGTTGCTCTATGTCCCGCCCTTAGAAGTATTTATAATGAGCATTTTATATTTACAACAAAATAAATGCTACATATTTTTATTTTATTTGTTATCGTAGCATACTCAATACTAATATTAAATAAATGTGGTCACAAAAGGTTTATATGTAAATATATGTGAATTATATTTCTTGGAAAGATGTAAAACTTAGATTTCAGCCCGGTCCCTATAGAAGATCATACTGATGGACGATTCATACTTTTAGACAATAGCACTACCCTTGAGATGATAGTCAACATAACTTTGAAAGCTTTGGATAAAGGTAACAGAAGACAGAAAAATATATACCACACCCTTTACTTTGGATAAAGGTAACAGAAGGCAGAAAAATATAAACCACACCCTTTCACAATGAATACTGTAGTCAGCTATTTTAGACCATTGGAGACTGTAACGATGGGTTACATAACAGAAAAACAGAATAACAGAATAACAGAAAAACACGATGGGTTCAGACACCCTTGAATATTTTATGCGACTTCCTCATCACTGCATAATTTATTAAATTGTAAACATTGCTTGACAAGGTACTTTTGCATTTCTAAACAAAGCTGTCTGATAGAAGAGGTTTTTCTTCCCTTAGAAAATAGATATAATCTGTACTTGTGCATGAGATATGGTGGCCACGATACACAAAGTATTGTGCAGATCAACCTTTATTAAAAGCTCCGCACCACACATCGACCTTCGAGGAACAGGTGGCTGAACAATAATACTTAGTATTATATAACGTTTAATATTTTAAGTTTTTTGTGTTTTGAAAAAAAAACAATAGCTATTTTAAAATTACACAACCAAAAGTATTTTTACAGTTGAAGTAACATTCAAGTGTAAATATATGGGGGAAAAGTTTGGTGAATATCGTTTAAGTCCTAAGTACAGTACGGTTACATCAGTAATGAGGCGAATTTGTATACGATGATCGAGTGAATACGTTTACTGCTTTAAGTGTACCATTTTTATGCTGTTGTCCTAAATAAATGGACTAAAGCGAAACAAATCTAGCAATACAAACTAATTGAATATCAAGAGTAAAAATAGAGATTTCAATCATCGTTGTAAAACTAATCGAGGCGTTAACTTAATAATGCGCTAAATATCGCTAATCATCATGGACATCAATTCGCTATTTTTATTCAGACAAAGCTAATATTTATAATGTTAATAACTCTCAAACAGTGGGATTTATTTTATTTATAAATCATATGTTAAGCTTATATAGTGAAACATAATATTTAAGTAGCTAAAAATAAATAGGTACTAATGGTCACTTGAAGCATTACAGGAGAAAATGTAATTGAGTGCTTATTCGAACCTCTTTGCCATGAACGAATTCATCATCGAGTACACGCGGAAATATCTAACTTTAAAAATAAAGCGTTGGCAGTTAAATGTTAATGAATATAAAACCGGACCACCAGTTGATAAACTGACGGTTCAAACTTGCTGGCATTATCTTTTACACAATATGTTGGCAAAAATATATTTACTCACACTGGAAAAACCCGTTCTCACCTCCGTAAAAAATAATATTACTGCATTTTAATTAAAATATATTAATAAAACCCTTTCCGGTGAACTTATATTGAAAACTGAAAGCATATCTTATTATTTTAAGTTGATTTGATTATAAATGACATAGTTTGAAGTAATTTCTTATTACTTACCGTTGTTTTGTAATACTAAAATGTTGTAAATTTTAGTTGTGTTTCGAAAAACACATTATTGTTTAAAATTTTGTTATTTGTCTATAATGCACCATTATTAAATGAATATAATAAATTAAATTATACAATAATCGTTTACATTTATGATCACCATTGCAACATTAATGAAAAAAAAAAAATAGTTTAATTGCTAATTTAACCATAGAACTTTATTATGTACATATAAGTTTTACGTTACTAAGCCACATTGGTATATCCTATATCAAAATTAATTTAGAGTATAACAAATTACTTATTAATTCAATGAAATTTAATAGCATGTATGCTTTGTATTCAATTTAATCTTAACAACAAAGGTTAGATGTAAAACATAATGTTTACTTTACATATAGTATAATTACTTTTGTAGTTTACAAATCTAATACCGTGTTATAGATATCATATTTAATGCCATATATTTCATTAAACAATAATGTGGTTAGGGACGTAGCAATGTTCACCAGTTGGAGTAGCAGGTGAGACGTAAACCGAGTTACATGTGGTGACTGGCAGTTGATCCGAAGTGAATGACAATTATTTGTCACTGTCAAGGGAAATTAGAAGAAGTTCCCTTGAGTATGCTCTATTCAGTTAGGAGCCAATATATGTGGTTACAGTTTTTTATTTATAGCTAGCTTGTGTTTTTTTTTAATGTTAGGGCATTAAAATACTTTGTCGATTTTAGTTTAATATACCCAATTATCCGGTAAAGAGTCTGTTTAATATGATTTATGCTCATAATTTGTTTGAGTTTCTTCTTCAGTTCCCTTTATGAAAGTCAAAAGGGGTTACAACATAAAATCAAGTAGGACCATACATGCATGAAACTGTCAAGAAAACATTTCAATAACTAATTAGCTACAAAATAAAATGATAATTGTATAAATATAATCTTGATTTCAAAATCACCCTTAATAATGCTAAATACTTAATTTTTTACTTTTTTTACAAAATATGTGTTTTCAAATGTTTAAGAAAATCCGAAATGCTGTAGATGCATGCATTTGATTAGAATAAAATAACCACATCATTCCATCAAAGTTATAATGTTTTTAAGACGACTTGAGTAAACCTTGTGTTCCACTTCCCCACTGTTGCCTCATCTTTATACTAAGGTTTCAAAACATAATTTGTACAAATAATCCATATGGTAATTTAAGTAGCGTAGTCTGAAGACACCATCCCTAAATAAAATAATAAATCGCATAAGCAGGATATTTCTTAACCGAACAGGTTTTACTAACAGTGAAATAAATATTTAACTTGGTTTGAAATTAATTAAATTGTTCAATTTAAAGTTGAGTTTTACTAGTTTTGGCTGAATATTCATGGATATAAAAATATATGCACGGATTATAAAATACAAATTATAATTAAATTATCTGTTCAATAATAATCACTTTGTAACGAATTGATTGATTCGGTAAGCAAACATCCGAATAAAAACCGCGTAAATATTTCGATGTCGCGTAGATACTCATAGTTATTTTGTGTTTTAAATCAAACTGTTTATGACGTCATTATGTTGACTCCTTTAGCAGCAAAAATAACAGCCTTACCTTACAGAAAAGATTATGATGAACGTAAATAGACTAAACTGAAATATAATTAAAGATAATTGTGAGTAAGTTTTATTAACATACGTTAACTTAATATGTATAATCAATAGTGGAGTGGTAATTTTTATATATAATTTTGTAATATATATGTTTATAAATGACTAATACACATATTTGTATTTTGTTTATGGAAGAACACAGTTATTTTCAGGATTCTTTAGTCACAATTCCTTTGACAATGTCAACAGTTATGCAAAGAAAATAACCTGTCTAGGCCAATGCCGGGCAGGACTCTGCTAATCTCCTTTCTGGCTTTGTGGTACTGACCCGAGGCAACGAAAGCAACTTACCTGGACTTATGAGCTTTAGCCTTGTTGTTTGACCCTACTGTTTGATATTTATAGTTACAAATTTACAACATTTCAATACAGATGGAGTTCAGATTAAGGCTCGTATGAAATTGAGGCTGCTGTTTGTTTTTGGAAGAAAGATTTTTAAAAATCGGTCAAAACGGTTTAATCTGAGAAGTTTAAAACTTAAATCGCCACAATACTATTATTTACTTCCATAGATATCTTTGTATAGAAATTCTTTATATAATGAGCTTTACAAGAAAATTATAGTCTTCATCTAAGGTTATCTTAAATTTCAACTATCCTTTACCTCAAATATTGGTTCGGTAAATGAGCTCTTTTTTGCGTAGCGATTGTTTGAATTTACGAGATTAAGGGCACACAATCTGTAAAGTGTCCCTGTATCATTGAGAGCTTACTAAGAACAAACGCTGAGCTTACACTCTAAGCCAACGTTTACGTCTAAGTCACGTTTATTTGTCTCTACTTATATGAAATGTTTTATATCTTTAATGTGTATCAATTTGTACAAATGGTATAGCACCTTTAAAAATAATTTAATAACTTAATTGTTTAGCATCTTGAGTTATTATTCTGTGGCTATTATTTTTATTAATATTTACTGGTTTATTTTGGAAATTATAAAAGTATTTTCACTAATTATATCAATACATTAGTATGTGTATTTTCAGTCCCGTATGATGAACATATTATTTAGAAGAAGATTAGAGCTTCACTTGCAATACATAACAATAATGATTAAATAGAGCCCCAGTGTAGTCAATCAGAATGCTGGTTTTAATTAAATGCATGTACTGCCAAAACCCAGTGGAGGCCAGTGGCGTGGCATAGCCAAAGTACATTTTGGGCCAATTGTTCCGATGTTACGATTTGACCGATGTTTTGTCTTTTGGTCACATTTTGTAAGAAATTAATCCCTTTAAGTATGTTATTAATAGTACCATAAGTTTTGCACATATTTATTATTCAAGTAGTAATTGAAAACTTTTGTAATCACGTGTCAAGCAAGATATCATATCATTCAAAGTTTGTTTGTATTAATATATAACTAAATAAAAATTAAAATGGCTTATAACTACAAAGAGGGTAGAATGATAAAACAACCATTAATGTGGCACAACTACAAATCCAATTGTTATTCTTAACTAGTTGAACAATAACATTCAAACAGCATTGGAGTAGGGATGTATCAATTTTAGTTTTCAATTTTGATTGCCATGAAATAAATTGAAAATGTTTATATTTATACAGGGTGTCTCAAAATCCGACGACCAAACCTCACAGGCTTGTTATATGGACTATATCTAACAAAAAATGTAATATATTCTTTTATCATATTACTCATAATTTTCGAGCTATTGATGTTTTAAATATTTTGTAGATCTATGAATTGCAATCTTATAAATTATTTTTGGGCAAGATAATATGCACATAGGACTATAAAACTTTAACACTGAATTAAAATAAACAGTATTTATAAACAAATCTGGTTTTAGGAGTCTAATCAAAATGCAAAACAAAAATTAACGCAATTTTAATTTTAATTTTACATTTCGTACAAATTTTTACTTTGAAACGGTGTTTCCATTTACAGTTTCTGCCATAGAAAGTGGTACTATATCTTAAAAGCCTTCCTGTTTTTTGCAAATAATAATATTATTAACATATTAAAATATTTATTTCCCTAATTTCAGTAATGGCGTATTATTTTAGCGAATTTCCCCTATAGGGAAGAAGCTATTACCGTAGTCGGCATGGTAAGACCTAGGCCCGGGACCATGATAACTTTTCGTTTTGATGTCCCCAGACCCCAAAAACACCATTCGTTCGATACTGTATATATATATATATATATATATATATATATGTGTGTCCGTGAGCACGATAACTCTCGTAAAAATTATCCGATTTTGACGAAATTTGGTATAAACATGTAAAGCAGCATTTATGACTTTAAGTTCGAAAACCAGACAGATCGACCTATCCGAAGGGGTATTTTGGGGGGTTTTGTACCCCAAAAATGGGTTTTTTGAATTTTTTACACATAATTTTTGAAAAAGTCAAATTTTAGTTTTGATCATTCGATTTAGCTTAAAAAAACACACAATTTGGTATTTCGATCATTCCTCTACGTCAATTGGTTACCGAGATATTGAAAGTGCTAAACACAGTACGTTGTCTAATGTTATTCTTATGGAGGAAAAGAAAAATTTTTTATCTCGCTTATTTATGAACGTATACTGACGAAACTTGGTATACAGCTTCATCCCGTTGAGGTCTATTGATATTTGCTCCAAAAAATTGTTTTTGCATAATCATCCCGTAGCAGCAAACCTGCGTACTCAGGCCCCATGTTATTCTTATGGATAATAATTAAATGCTCTGTCCCCCTTAATTATGACCACAAATTAATAAAAACTGGTATACGACCTCTCCTAGTTGAGTTATATTGATATTAGCATAAAAACCAATTTGTTGTGTTCCTTGTTGCAGCAAACCTGCGTACTCAGCCCCAATGTTATTCTTATGGAGAATAATTAAAATTGTATATATCACTTATTTGTGAATATATTTTTATGAAACTTGGTAAGTGGCTTTATGTAGTATTAAGACATTTATATCTCCATTGGAAATTCGCTGAGTATGCAGGTTTGCTGCGACGGGGGTATTTATTAATACACTTTTCCTGAAATAAGCCATTATTTTAAGATACAAGAAATAATTATCAAAATAAAAATTGGCCTAATTTGTGTTTTAATTATATTAAACTCCTAAAATCTGCTTTATTTATAATTACTGTTTATTTCTATACGCTGTAAAGGTTTCATGGTCCTACGTGCACATTTACTTGTCTAAAAATGATTTCATGAGTTTGCAATAAGTATATTACAAAATATTTAAAACGTCAATAGCTCATAAATTATAAAGAATATGATAAAAGATTATACGCCATTTTTGGTTGGAAATGGTCCATATAAGAAGCCTGTGAAGTTTTGACGTCGAATTTTGAGACACCCTGTGTATTTATAAGATTTATTTGGATAAATGATATGAAATAAAAGTTAACTGACTTGACACAGGACATGTTAGGATAACTTACTATAATTACATTGTTTACGCTAAAACAAACTTTATAAAGTTATGTTTAGTAGACCCCAAGTGAAAAATCTATATGTCGAAACGCTTGTATATCAAAAGAATACCGGAAACAAAGGAGTAAAACATTCAAGACATTACAGCCAAGCCTCATCTATTCTTGCATGTGAGCTGCAGTGTTGGCATCTCTGGTGCAAAGCTGTTGTACTTTATACAGTTTTATGACCTTCTTCTGGCTATTTGAGTTAAAACGGAAATCGGTGTTAACAAAATAATAAAACTGTATGTACGAAATAAGCCTAATAGCGAAGATTTTACTGAAACATTGACGAAAAGTCTAAACGAAGCAGCTTATGCATTTGTAAACATAAATAAATTGGTATTCACAGTGTCTAACGTTTTAAAAATATACTAAATAAATAAAACAATATTTTTTATGTTAGGTACTTTAGCTTAAAATGACAAATCAAACCCTTTTTTTAAGGTGTTTAAGGTAATAATAACAATAAGAAGCACCAAGGCAGCACTGAGGACTTAAAGTGGTCGTTAAAAGAAGTTTGTGTTCAAGAGAAAAAACAATTATATTGTTCTAAAGACTTAAATAAACGGCAGAAAGTAACTGTTGTGCCAGGGACGGATGACGAGGCAACCTCAGTGTTGACTGTCGGGCACCGTGTTTGCCTTACCCTCACTTACTGCCTCCCATGTTACACACCTGAACACACGTAGGCTTCTGTTCTGCTGGATTAATAATACTTGAGTCACGAGATTGGTTTAGATGTAGTGACGCGTCGTTACACCTTCTAATATACTCATTGTCTTTAATAATCAAATGTTACTATTTACTGGTGATGCAGTGACACACTACTTCCATATACACATATATTGCAGTCTACTAACACTAATACAAAATAAACATATAGTTTCTTTGAGGTTGATCAAAAGTGGCCGATCAAAAAGTGTTTAAAATAAAATATACCCAGAATATGTTGGTAGATAATCTGATCTGGGAGGTCTGGTTATAAATACTGGAGGTCTGGCTAATTTCCCTAATTTGCCTTGTACAGTGGCGGTGGTGTATTGTGATGCCATCAGAGGACAGGAGTACGAGATTCATAGTGAAGGCAAGAAACGTTACATTAATAAAGGAGGCCGAGCCATTCAGTTTTGTTTATCATCGGTTTAGCAGGAAGATTTAAGCTATTACATTGGCTGCTTCCAAATCAATCCTATTATCTTCTTACACTCCTATTAGGATTTGTACTTTTCTATATATATATATATATATATATGTGTGTGTGTCCGTTAACACGATAACTTGAGTAAAAAACGTCCGATTTTGATGGAATTTGGCTCAAATGTGTAAAATGACATTCATGACTTTAAGTACGAAAACAAAAAAATCGGACCATGGGAAGGGGGGTTTATGGGGGTTTTAAATTTTCCAAAAATCAGTTTTTTGCATTTTTTACCCTACAATTTTTAAAAAACTTAATTTTGGTTTTGACCATGTTTTAGAGCTTAAAAAACAAATAATTTAGTATTTTGAATTATTAACTTAGGTTAAGTGGTTGCGGAGAAAATCCAAAAAAACCTGCTCATAAAATCTCCCATGTTAATCCCATGGGAAAAAGGTTTTTGGCTTTTCCTCACTTTATTTTAATGTAAACTTGACATTTGCTTTTACCAATCTGTTCAGTTCCACAAAACAATCATTTTGGTGTTTAAATTGTGATTCTACACATAACCGTTGCAGAGATATTCAAAGTGCTAAACAGAGTACGTTGTCCAATGTTATCCTTATGGAGAATAAATAAATTTTGATATCTCGATTATTTATGAATGTATGTTGATGAAACTTGGTATGTGGCTTCACGTAGTACTGGTATATTGATATTTGCACAAAAAATTGTTTTTTATTATTCCCGTAACAGCAAACCTGCGTACTCAGCCCCCATGTTATTCTTATGGAGAATAAGTAAAATGTAATGCTCCCTTAATTAAGAACATAAATTAATAAAACTTGGTATGTAGCTTCACTTGGTTTTGTTATATTGATAATTATATCAAATCCCATTTTTCTGTTCCTTGTTGCAGCAAAACCTGCTTTCTCAACCCCCATGTTATTCTTATGGAGAATAACTAGAATGTTATATAGCGCTTATTTATGATTGAATATTGATGAAACTTAGTATGTGGCTTCGCCAAGTTAAATTCTATTTATATTTGCATAAAAACCAATTGTTTCTGTTCCTTGTTTCAGCAAACCTACGTACTCATTACCAATGTTATTCTTATGGAGAATAATTAAAATCACTTATATGTGAATATATTTTTATGAAACTTGGTTTGCGGATTTATGTGTTATTAAGACATATATTATACATTGGCAATTCGCTGAGTACGCAGGTTTGCTGCGACGGGGGTATTTTTGTAATACTGGCTTTCTCTTTGAAATTTCATTAAACAATCACCTGATTTGCGTGTTTAAATACAATTAGAAAAATTTAGGTAGTCAATTTCTTCCGCAAAATAACATTGGTTTATTAAATACAAATCATCTTGGAAGTCATACATAAGTAATTTACTCTAATAAACCCAGTGAAGGTTTCCACTGTATCTCTGTTTTTTTTTGTTTTGAATAGGGCAGATAGTGAAACATAATATTGTTGTACTTTTTGCCCTACCTGAAAGAATATGAATACACATGTATGACCAAGGATCTGGGGAAAAAAATTATACAAAATTAAAATGAACAGTGTTATGTACAAACGTGTAACGCAGTTTAGTATTTCCGAGGGATTGCAGATGTGTAATAGCATGCAAGCGGCAACGCGTTCACCTGAACGGAATCACGCCGCAGCTCATGGCATTGCGTGGGATTAGGCGGATTGTCAATCGATTAATGGAAGATTGAACTGCATCAGTGAACATGTTGTAGTTGTATAACAATGCTCTAACATAGGACTACCGCATTATAAAACCAACCTTCCTCAGATTCTAAGTGAATTTCCTACGGAAAGGTGAACTATCAGCATGACCTGCACGGTGAAACATAAGCCAGTACCACCATAGAAGTTTCTAACGAAACCCTCTGAACACGTTTTGGGGGTTATTTCAAATCATATAAGCGCGCACGTGAGTGTTTGTGTGTGTGTGTGTGTGTGTGTGTGTGTGTGTGTGTGTGTGTGTGTGTGTGTGTGTGTGTGTTTGCACTCGTCCGGTCGCATTTTTTGTCCAATTTACTTTAGATTTGGTAGGGACGTTCCTTTCTACAACCAATAGGACAATTTCAATGTGCAAAACAATCTGAAAACTCCATCCCCTTTTTTGGGGATTAATCTTTCAAAGTTTCTGGCCCAAGAAAAGTCAGAAAAGCCCCAGATGTAAAACTAATGTATGTAAAAAGATGGAAATTAGTGAGGCGAAAGTTTTAACACCCCTCTTGCCATTCTATCATAAATATTTACCGCGTGTTATTAAAGAAAATTTATATTGACTAAACACAGTACGTTGTCATTTGGGGGTTTTTAGAAACGCCTGTTATTCATTTGTTGATGTAATTTTTATCATCCCCAAGCAACCTCACACCTACTTTCAAGCCTGACTGACCTTCTCAACCTTATAATGCGCAAAATTGTATCCTTAGCATAGCGGGTAAATAGAACCAAGAACATCAGAACAGCCAAAAAAATCAATACTTTCAGATATCTATGAAAATTGAAAGAAATGTATGTTTTTACACTGATTTTGGTTTTAACAGGTTTTTTATGTGAAAATTCCGTTTCTATTTGAATTAGAAACCATTAAAACAGAGTATAACCACGATTTATTAACGCCATTATTATTGAATCTAGTTTAGCTTTAGATGTAAAACAAACTGATTATACTGTGTGTGTAGGCTATAATCCCAAGGGAAACGCTGATTCTTTGACAGTTTTTTTCTGCGTGAGAATAATATTGTCTTGAAATGTAATAAGTTGTCTAATGTAAATATGTAGATAATTGCTACTGAACAGTTATGAACAGGTAAGCTTATTAAAAAATTGGATGGGAACGAAATAAAAGCTAGCATATCAAGCAAACTACGCAAAATAATTCACCAAAAAAAACGCACGAAACATTTATGATCTATTTAAAATTAATTTATAATTTTAACTATTTATGAAAATACCAAAAATTCTTCTAAATTTGTGTTTAGCTCTCATGCATGTGAATAATTAATAGACTAGTGGGTAGGATTAAGGTACTAGAATAGGGAAGCTAATAAACTAACTTAGAGTATTTGTGCGGCTAATTAAACTGAAAGCATTTCATCTTGTCATTTCAGCTTCGTGACATAGCTCCTAATTGTAAATACAACTATATTTGATGCTGCAAAACTAAATCTTTTCCTACATTACTACAGCCAACCCGTGATATATAACTATTTTTGTTAATACATGAAACATAACTAACCGTGATTTTACTACAAACGATCATACTGCGATGCCGTTAAAAAATATAATTCCAAATAATCATTTCAAAATTAGATAAGAAGCTCTATAGGGAATAAAAATTATTAGAATTAAATTTTATTTTAAACTCTAAAAGAAGACCCTTTTGGATGTAAAACAAGTGGTGGCTTTAATATACATTAGTAGTAATGATATTAATAAAAATTCTTAGACGTTTTTAAGTTAATCCTTGCATTTAAGTTTATCCTTATAATGCATGTGTTTCTTTTATAATTTGTGTAAACAAACTTAATGAGTTTTATATTTGTAGTTGTTCTGATATTAATATGTATTAGTTATATTATTAAACTTTATAATATACATAGCATTATCTGTATTTACAGTTTCTATCGATTTCCGAAAATATAAACTTATTTTTTGCTGAACAAATTGTATGAATAAAGATGGACCATAGAAACCGCAGATCTTATTAATTACTGCTTTTTTATGTGCGGTATTATGAAAAGAAGAGGGCCCTCAGTATGATGTATTCCCAACGATAACTGTGCACTACACTTGGCGCATTGGTATTTACACTTTATTAAAACCTAAACCACAATCATTTATTCAGTTAAAACGTCCGCATTTTTATTTTTGTAATGGTAATCCCATTAAAATGTACTGGGATATTTCATACGCTGTTATACCTAAATTTTTATTTGATGTGTAACGTAATTGGACTATCTTTTTACTTGAGCACACCTACATATTTAAAAAAACATTAGTATGTGAATTAAAATCAACCAACTTAAGTATCAATGCAAGTATTTGGAGTATGCAATGTTCTTGGTTTAGTTAAAATACTTATGCTGTAATCGGATGTATCATATAAATTCCATATAATTTAAGTAAATATAATACAACTTATTTATAACAAATATCTATTTGTTACATTTAAAGTTTACTAGTAACATAAATATTTTATATTATTATATTTTTAGTACAACGATAAAAACAAAAAAGCCAGTTGCTAAATATTATATGAGCAATACGACCCTGGTTACACGGGATTTCCGGTTGTAGATTATGCGCGCTGACAGATCAAACTGCCTTCATTCCTCATTTTAACTGCTGGCAGACTTGTAATAAAGTTAACACATGAGTTTGTCCATGGGCTTGAAGTGACTAAGTAGGCCAACTGTAGTTGTTGAACCAGGAACCTAAAATTTCTTTCCTGTTAAAATGTTAATTTTTAAATAGTTTTTAAGTCTATGTTTTTAACCATGCAAACAATCTAAACCTCAATATTTGTTGTATACGACAAACATAGTGCCTTTTTAGAAGAGTTGTTACAAAGTAGCCATGAAACTATAATTTAAATCGTTTATTTTGTTTTACTAAAACTATAACACTAATAATAATAATAATAATATAATAGAATATCACTTTTAAATAGTGCGTTGAAAAATAGTAGTATTATAAAAACCAACTAACACACTTTACCATCCAAAATTCAGATGAGTTGTATACTTAGCAATTTGGTCCAATAATGTGTAAACATAAGAAAAATAAAGGGTATTTAGCAATTTATATAATGTTGTTTACAGATTAATTTTCATTGGATTAATGGTAATGGATAAAAAGAATAATTATTTATTAACTAAATATTTTTTATGAGTTAACCAAATATACAAAATAAAATAAATATAATTATATAAAAAACATAACGTAACGTATAACAATTGTCAACAACCTTTACGTTAGTCATTAAAAATTGTTAAATCAAATCTGATTGTATTTTAAATTATATATGCTTTTTTAAGCTATAGCCACAACGAAACAACATAGGTTTTATGGATTTATATAGCATTGGGTTACGTTAGTACAAGTTAGAATAGTAACGTCTGCAATGCAACTGTAACATGTATATTTCAATATAGAATTATTCTATGACATTCTAACCCGTAATAAAGTTACAGTATTCATAAGAATCGAACATTGGGTATAGTCTCATGTATAACCCAACATCAATCAGGAACCGTTGCTGCGCCTACAAATTCAGAAATACATAAACATACGTGAAAAAGGTGAAAGTCAAAAGTGTGGACAGTTCCACAGCCGGAAATAAAAAACGGCACTACGAGTGACACAGCCTCGTGCCATTTAACTTGAATACAGTATTGTTTAGTTCACTATTATTGTTGTAAGAAATCAAAACATGTATTCCTCTGTGAATTAAATATAGTTTTAATATATATATATATATATAATAGTCCAGTATTTCTGGAAAACAAATACAGTGGAGATCTAATTCAAATGTACCATTATATACTTAAAGCAACAGCTTACATGTTTAGTTAGAAAAATATACTGTTTTAAAATTACATTGAATAAGATACACTTTGTATTTTAAAAGGAAACCAGCCATAAAACCGTTTGTAGGTATGTCATTGAACATAGTTCGTCCTCCCCACTCTGAATGTATCAGTCTTCGTGTTGTTCTGTGTCCCTCCCTTAGAAGTATTTATACTGTGCTATTAATATAACAAAAATATAAATGCTACAAATTGTTTTTGTAATCGTATTATAGTTAATACACAAATAAAATAAATTTTGTTGCCAAATTGTATTAGAAAATAAATGTAAATTATTTTTCTTGGAAAGGTGTAGCTCTTTGATTTAAGCCCAGTCCCCAAAGCCCGGCAGTAAGATCCTACTGATGGCCGATTCAGACTTTTAGATAATAGCACTACCCTTGAGATGATAGTCAAATAAATTTAAAAGCTGCGGTTGGAGGAAATAGTGAGCAGAAGAATATATACGTCCCTTTATAATGCAAAGCTGTAGACTACTATTTGACTGTGGAGATCACGACAGGTTCAGTCACACTTGGCTGTTTTATGCGACCCCCTCGTCACTGCATAGTTTATTAAACTTTAAACGTTACTTGATAAGGTACTTTTGCATTTCTGAACAAAGCTGTCTACTAGAAGAGGGTTTTATTCCCTTAGAAAATATATGTTAATCTGTACCTGTGCGTGAGGTATGGTGACCGCGTTACACAAAGTATAGGGCAGATAAACCATAATTAAAATCTCTGCACCACTCATCGACCTTCGAGAAAAGGTTCGTGAACGATAATATTTCGTATTTTTTATTCTTTCATTTTTTCGATTTTGTTTATTTGGAAATAAACAATAGCTATATTATAATTACCTAAGAATTTTTGAAGTTGAAGTAACATTAAAGTGTAAATAGATGAGGGAACAGTTGTGTTAACGTCGATTAAGTCTTAAGTATAGTACAGCTACGTCAATAAATTAAGCGAATTTGTATAAAATGAACGAATGAAAACGTTTCCTGTCTGAAGTGTACAATTTGTAAGCTTTTTTCCTACCAATTGAATATCAAGCGTAAAACTATTGTTGTAAAAGTAATCGAGGTGTTAACTAAATGATACCATATGAAATATCGTTAATCATTATGGACATCAATTCACTAATATTGTTTAGACAAAGCTAATATTTCTAATATAAATAACTCTCAAACAGTAGGATTTATTTTATTTATAAATCATGTCTTTACCTTATATGTTTAAACATTATAATTAATTAGCCAAACATAAACAGGTCAATTGAAATATTACAGAAGAATATGCAGTTGAATGACTATTCGATTCGCTTTCATAAAGTTTATATTCAATTAAATTACACAATAGTCGATTATATTTAATGATTTACCATTGCAACATTATTTTAAAAAGAAAATAGTCTAATTGCTAATTTAACCATAGAACTTTATTATCTGCATATAAGTTTTATTTTACTAAGCCACGTTGCTGTATCCTATATCAAAATTAATTTAGAGTATTACAAATTACTTATAAATTCAATAAAATTTATTAGCATGTATGATTTTTACGCACTTTAATCTTAACAACAAAGGTTAGATGTAAAACATAATGTTTACTTTATATATAGTATTATTACTTTTGTAGTTTACAAATCTAATACAGTGTATAGATATTTTATTTGATGCCATATATTTCATAAAACAATAATGTGGTTAGGGACGTAGCAATGTTCACCAGTTGGAGTAGCAGGTGAGACGTAAACCGAGGTACATGTGGTGACTGGCAGTTGATCCGAAGTGAATGACAATTATTTGTCACTGTCAAGGGAAATTAAAAGAAGTTCCCTTGAGTAGGATCTATTCAGTTAGAAACCAACATTTATATGTCGTTACAATTTTATTATTTATAGCTAGCTGGTGATTTTTTCAATTGTTAGGGCATTACAATACTTTGCCAATTTTACTTTAATATACCCAATTATCCGGCAACGAGTCTGTTAAACATGATTTATACTCATAATTTGTTTAAGATTCTTCTTCTGTTCCCTTTATGAAAGTCAAAAGGGGTTAAAACAGATAATTAAGTAGGACCATAATTGCATAAAACCATCAAAAAACATTTCAATAACTAATTAGCTACAAAAGAAAATTATAATTTTATAAATATAATCTTGATTTCAAAATCACCCTTAATAATGCTAAATACTTAATTTTTTACTTTTTTTACAAAATATGTGTTTTCCAATGTTTAAGAAAATCCGAAATGCTGTAGGTAACATTTGATTAGAATAAAATAACAACATCATTCAATCAAAGTTCTAATGTTTTTAAGACGAGTTGAGTAAACCTTGTGTTCCACTTCCCCACTGTTGCCTCATCTTTATCCTAAACGTTTCAAAACATAATTTGTACAAATAATCCATATGGTAATTTAAGTACTGTAGTCTGAAGACACCATCCCCAAATAAAATAATAAATCACATACATTTCTTAACGGAATAGGTTTTACTAACAGTGATCAATTTAAAGATGAGTTTTACTAGTATTGGCTGTATATTCATGGATATAAAAACATATACACTGATTTATAAAATACATATTATAATTCAATTATCAGTTTATTAATAAAGACATTGTAACGGATTTATTTATACGATTTGCATACATCCGAATAAAACCTTCTAAATATGTCGACGTCGCGCAGATATTCATAGTTATTTAGTTTGTGTTGTAGATAAAACTTTGTATGACATCATGATGTTGACTCCTTTAGCAGCAAAAATAACAGCCTTACCTTAGAGGGAAGATTATGATAAACGTTAATAGACTAAACTAAAATATAAGTAAAGAGAATAGTCAATAAGTTTGATTATCATAAGTTAACTTAATATATATAACCAAGAGTGGCGTGGTAATGTTTATATATTTGTATTTTGTTTATGGAAGAACACAGTTATTTTCAGAATACTTTAGTCACAATTCCTTTGACGATGTCAACAGTTATGCAAAGAAAATAACCTGTCTAGGCCAATGCCGGGCAGGACTCTGCTAATCTCCTTTCTGGCTTTGTGGTACTGACCCGAGGCAACGAAAGCAACTTACCTGGACTTATGAGGTACAGCCTTGATGTTTGACCCTACTGTTTGATATTTATAGTCACAAATGTACAAAATTTCAAGAATGATAAGGTTCAGATTAAGGGTTTGACTCGTATGAAATCGACGCTGCTGTTCTAAAAATCTGTTAAAACGGTTAAATTCGAGAAGTTTAAAACCTAAATTTCCACAATACTATTATTTACTTTCTTATATATATTTGCATGGATATTCGTTATATAATGAGCTTTACAGAAAAATTATAGTCTATATCTAAAGGTCATTTTCAACCATCCTTTATCTCAAATATTAGTTCAGTTAGTTTAAAAATAAGCTCTTTTTCATAGGGATTGTTTGAATTTACGAGATTTGGGGCACACAATCTATAAAGTGCCCCCGTAACATTGAGAGTTTACCAAGATTAAACTCTGAGCTTACACTCTAAGCCAATCACGTTTACTTGTCTCTACTTGTATGTCATTTTGAAAGTGTATCAGTTTGTACAAAAGGCTTGGTACTTTTAAAAATAACTTAATAACTATATAGTTTAGTATTTTTAGTTATTATTCCGAGGCTATTAGTTTCATATATATTTATTGATTAATTTTGGAAATAATAAATGTATTTTCCCGAACTATATATATATATATATATATACATTACCATGTGTATTTTCAGTCCCGTATGATGAACATATTATTAAGAAGAAGATTAGATCTCCACATGCAATAAATAACATCAATGATAAAACAGAGACCCAGTGTAGTCAGAATGCTGGTTATAATTAAATGCATGTCCAGCCAAAAACCAGTGGAGGCCAGTGGCGTGGCATAGCCAGAATACATTTTGAACCAATTTTTCCGAAGTTACGATTTGACCGATGTTTTTTTCTTTTCGTCACTTTTGTAAGAAATTATTTCTTTTATGTATGTTATCTATAGTATCATAAGTTTGTACACATATTTATTATTTCAGTAGTAATAGAAAACTTATTTAGTCACGTTAAAGCAAGAAAACTTGATGTAATATCATTATAAGTTTGTTGTATTAATATATATCTCAAATAAAAACTAAAAATGGCTTAAAGAGGGTAGAATGATAAAACAACCATTAATGTGGCACAACTACAAATCCAATTGTTATTCTTAACTAGTTGAACAAAAAAGTCAAACTGTATTAGATTAGGGATATATGTGTTTGACTTTTAAATTTTTATTGCCATGAAATAAAATAGAAAAATCAATTTTTATTTATATATGTATAAGATTTGTTTAGATAAATGTTATGAAGTAAAAGCTAACTGATTTGACACAGGAAATATTAGGATAACTTAGTATAATTAAATTATATGTTTACGCTAAAACAAACTTTATAAAGTTAAGTTTAGTAGACTCCAAGTGAAAATCTATTGTTAAAAATGTTTGTATATAAAGAAAACACCGGAAACAAAGGAGTAAAACATTCAAGACATTACAGCCAAGCCTCATCCATTCTTACATGTGATCTGCAGTGTTGGCATCTCTGGTGCAAAGCAGTTGTGCTTTATACAGTTTTATGACCTTCTTATGGCTATTTGAGTTAAAACGGAAATCGGTGTAAACAAAATAATAAAACTGTGTGTACGAGTTAGTCCTATTGAAAGCGAAGATTTTAGTGATATATTGACCAATGTCTAAACGAAGCAGCTTATGCATCTTCAATCATAAATACAATGGTATTCACAGTGTCTAACGTTTTAGAAATATACTCTGTAAATAAAACAATATTTTTATGTTAGGTACGTTGGCTTACAATGACAAATCAAACCCTTTTTTAAGGTGTTTAAGGTAATAATAACAATAAGAAGCACCAAGGCAGCACTGAGGACTTAAAGTGGTCGTTAAAAGAAGTTTATGTTCAAGAGAAAAGAAAAAATTATATTGTTGCGAAGACTTAAATAAACGACAGAAAGCAACTGTTGTGCGAGGGACTCATGACGAGGCAACCTCAGTGTTGACTGTCGGGCACCGTGTTTGCCTTACCCTCACTTACTGCCTCCCATGTTACACACCCAAACACACGTAGGCTTCTGTTCTGCTGGATTAAACATACCTGAGTCACGAGATTGGTTTAGATGTAGTGACGCGTCGTTACACCTTCTAATACACTCATTGTCTTTAATAATCAAATGTTACTATTTACTCGTGATGCAGTGACACACTACGTACAATACGTACAAAACATATATTGCAGTCTACTAACACTAATGCAAAATTAACATATAGTTTCTTTGAGGTTCCATTTACTACGGATGAACAGGCCACCACTGTATTGCTTAAAGATAACAGTTCTTAGCAAATTTATCGTTTAAAGATAGCATATTTAGGGAAATTAGAGCACATATAGTTAAGTAAATCATAGTCGTAATAGAAATGATCAAACTATTTCAATGAGACTTGAGGGTTGCAATGTCGGAGAAGTAACAACGAAGATCGACATTATTGATAAGGTATTATTCACAATAAGCACTATTACATATGCAGGTTGAAAGTAGTAGACTTGGTTACTTAAAATTGATATTACTATAAATAAAACGATAGATATAACGATCCTGTAACTATACAGAGAAAGTTTTATAATCAACATCCTTAACAGTAAAGCCTATGCAACTTCACTGATTCGCCTTTATCTAATTATGTATAATGCACTCTGTGGTTAGAATTATATAAGCCTCCTTCCAATAAACAAGTGAATTAATAATCACATCTGTCATAATGGAACTTCAAAGGCGAGCATACACAGAACTCAAAATGAACTCAGTTTGTAAAACTAATTTGCAGTGGTCTAGGGGACCAATTAATTGTTATCAAAATCACAATTGCATCGGGTATAATTTGGGAATCTTAACCCAATAGTACTTTTGCAAGCAATCTCTACATTTATATGTAGTATTGGAACACGTCATTAATAAAATTAAAAAATTCTACGGAAGTTTCAAAGATGTAAAAAATGTCTTCGTCTGTAATTTTGTAATAGATTATAATTTTAAATTGTTGCATATCTTTAAGTCTTCTATAATAGGTACTTATAAATATTACTTAAAATATATGACAATTCACTAACGGATTACAATTTTAACAGTTCACTGGGTCATTTGATAAGCCAATTATAAATTATATCGCAATTTGAAGAATCTTTAATCTCCATGTTTGTTTATAAACTCCTCCAGCTTATTTGTATTATTATGTAGTATTTATTATTAAGTATTTGTTCGACACTCTTAGATATTTATAAACAGTTCTTTTCTTATAACCTAATACGCTGTTCCACTCACAAACTAAAGTGAACAGTTTTATACATCGTTGTGTAACCCAAAAAAGAATACGATATATTTTGTTTTTAAAACCGAATCGGTCAAACCTCACCTATCGTTAATGCAAAAGTGGCTGATCAAAAAGGGTTTAAAATAAAAGATACCCAGAAAATGTTTGTAGATAATCTGATCTGGGAGGATCGGTTCTAAATACTGGAGGTCTGGCGAATATCCCTAATTGGCCTTGTACAGTGGCGGTAGTCAATTGTGATACAATCAGAGAACAAGAGTACGAGATTCATAGTGAAGGCAATACACGTTACATTAATGAAGGAGACCGGATCATTCCGGTTATTCTTTAACCCGGATTAACAGGATGATTAAGCTATTAAGATTTAAGCTATTACATTGGCTGCTTTCAAATCAATCCCATGATCTTCTTACACTCCTATTAGGATTTATACACCTCTGATGTATTAAAACTTATTTTAAAGTAAATAAGTAAAAAAAATTACCATGCCACATATAAAATATATATTTTTCCCCGTAGAATATATAAATTTTACTATTCCATGTTTGCAACGTTTTAACTTTTTGTTGTTGTAATACTGGCTTTATCTTTGAAATATCAGTAAACAATCACCTGATTTTCGTGTTTAAATACGATTCTAAAAATTTGGGTAGTTAATTTCTTCCGCAAAATAACATTGGTTTGTACAATATAAATCATCTTGGAAGTCATACATTAGTAATTTGTTCTAATAAAGCCAGGAAAGGTTTTCCCCTTATGTATATCTCTGTCTTTTGTTTTAAATAGGACAGATAATGAAACATGATATTGTTGTACTCTTTGCTCTACCTAGAAGAATATGAATACACATGTATGACCAAGGCTCTGGGGGCAGAAAATATAAAAATATAAAATGAACAGTGTTATGTGAATTAAGGGATTTAAAGATAATTTCATTAAAGTTTCTTCATAGAAACTGATATTACAGGATCTGTAACTGTATCATCACAGTGATTTCTTTCAAACAAGGGTGTACAAACGTGAAACACAGTTTAGTATTTCTGAGGGATTCCCAATGTGTAATCGCATGCTAGTGGCAACGCATTCACCTGAACAGTTCAAAAAGATGTGCTTTGGGCACGGTATCTGCCATGTGACCACTTCCCCTTACTATCCATAGCCTCTCCACACTGAAAGGTTCAATCGAAATCTTCGATCTGCTCTCGTAGCTTTCCACGCTGATAAGCAGACCACCTGGGATCAGGAACTCCCCTGGATCCAATTTGCTTTAAACACTGCATGTCATGAGAGTCACAAGGCTCCTTTCAAGCTGTTCCTGGGCTTGAATGGCCTAACAACCCTTTGGCGAATGTGTGGAGAATTGGCGAGCTTCTGCTACCCCCTGGTGAAGCTAATGACAAGGCAACTTGGCAAGCGGCCAGGAGGAATCTTATCAGAGCTAGGGAATTGGTCCGGGGAAAACACAATCGAGGTAGGCTAGACAACCCTTTCCAGGTGGGGGACTTAGTGTATTGCAAGGCTCATCCAGCCAGTTCGGCTGTTGACAAGAGAGCCACAAAGTTGTTATCGGTAGTCAGGTCCCCACCGCATCTTGAATTTCCTGACTCCTGTTACGGCACGGCTGGGAGCCCCGCGGACTGGAGAGGTTTTCCGGAGGGCCATCATCTCACACCTGAAGCCCTTCCGGGGAACTTCCCTGTAGGTCACTCTTTGTTTCTCATGTGTCTGGGTTGGAAGTGCACTGGGCCAGAGAGCTTGTTCACCTCTTCTCTCCCCTGTGTGCTGCTGATGTTTTTTCCCTCAGTATAATTCTCCAGCTCTGGCCAGAGCAAACCCTGGAGGTGAGCATTTCCTCCAGTTTGGGAGTCCCTTGGCGTTCCCCACTCCAGACATTTGAGTCGTTCGGCTGGTCTCGTGTCTTTAGGAATGGGGAGAGGCTTTGTTTTGATCCTTTGAAGAGGAGGGTCCTATTTGGGGGGGGGAGGTTGAGTCGTGACTACGTCCGCCGTGCGAATGTCACGTCTCTTTGTATTTTTTTTTTATGGTGAGGGTCTGGCGCTCCAGTTTTGCACGGTTTCCGTGCAATGGGCAGAGTCCTTGCATCCTTGGGCGTAAACCCCTTGAGCGTCTTTCCGTGCCGTCTCTGACGGCATAGACTGCGTGACCGTCAAACTGAAAGCCTGTGTTGTGTTGCTGTTGCCGTTTTGTCCATATGTAATTGTAAATTGTTGTTCATCATTGCGTTTTGTGCCTACGTTATGGCTTTCTAAATACGCCGCTCAGTTCTGATGGGGTCCCAAAGGAAGGTGACCAGCTGAGCTTGGGCTTCGGTGGAGAGGGCTACACTGGGGGTTCCAACCCCTCTGCTGCCTGCCACATAGGACCTGGGCCCCCTATCCTGCCGCCTCACCGCCCTCCGGTGGTCGCCACATGCCTGACCCACCCCGTTATGCCGTCTGCCGCAAGTTCTTTAATTTTTTTTATATATTGAATGGAAACTAGTGATTGTTTGAAAGTTTAAATTTGTTATTTAGTTTTAGGCACAGCCATTAATTTACTTTATCGTTATTGTGTTGTTTTTTTAGGCCCCACAAATTATAGTCAGTTCGAAATCATTTGTTGTATGTTCATTGCATGTCATGTCTTGTGTAGTCTACTTATTTATTTATTATTCATCTACTTTGATAATTTTAAATTGAATACACCCCACTGTAAATCTAGAATTTCCTTTGGAAACTGTAACTTTAAATTAATTAGATGTGGCACTCTGCTTGGCGTAAAAAAAAGAATGATTATTTAGTTTGCAATGTAACTTAAAATCTATAAGATCTGTAAGCTGGAAGGAAAAGGTGGGAGTTAAGACTGAGACAGTTAAAGAGATGATTACGGAGTTCTATTTACATGTGTTTCGATATTGTGTTTTGAATACAGTTAGTGCCTTTCAGCGGTGAGTTTTATTGAACTTTTCGTCCACGGCCTTCCTTATTGTTAGGTAGGGATGTGAGCCGCCCCTCGCCACGTCTCCATGAGAGCACGAGCTTCCAGCTCAAGGTACGCTTGGGTGCGGGTGCGGGGGCGAGGTTCAGTAGCATATAGGTTCCATATAATTTAAGTAAATAAAAAACAACTTATTTATAACAAATATCTGTTTGTTAGATTTAAAGTTCACTAATAACAGAACTCTTTTACATTATTATACTTTTAGTACAACGATAAAAAAAAATATTATATGAGCAGTACGGTCCTGGTTACATGGGATTACCGGTCATAGACTATGCACGCTGACAGAACAAACTGCCTTCATTCCTCATTTTAACTGCTTGGCAGACTTGTAATAAAGTTAACACATGAGTTTGTCCATGGTTTTGAAGCGAAAAAGTAGGCCAACTGTAGTTGTTGAACCAGGAACCTAAAATTTCTTTCTTGTTAAAAATGTTAATTTTTAAATAGTTTTTAAGTCTATGTTTTTAACCATGCAAACAATCTAAACCTCAATATTTGTTGTATACGACAAACATAGTGCCTTTTTAGAAGAGTTGTTTCAAACTGACGATAAAACTATGATTTAAATCGTTTATTTTGTTTAGCTAAAAATATAACACTAGTAATAATAATATAATAGAATATCACTTTAAAATAGTGCGTTGAAAAATAGTAGTAGTGTTATAAAAACTAACTAAGACACTTTACCATCTACAATTAAGATGAGTTGTATACTTAGTAATTTGCTCCAACAATGTGTAAACATAACAAAAAATACCCCCGTAGCAGCAAACCTGCATACTCAGTGAATTTCCAATGCATATTAATTTATCTTAATACACCATAAAGCAACATACCAAGTTTCATCAATATAATTTCATAAATAAACGATTTATGACATTTTAATTATTCTCCATAAGAATAACATGGCGGATGAGTATGCAGGTTTGATGAAATAAGGAACACTAAAAATTGGCTTTTATACAAATATCAATATAACTCATCTAGGTAAAGCCACATACCAAGTTATATTAATTTATGTTCATAATTAAAGGAGATAACACGTTAATGATTCTCCATAAGAATAACATGGGGCTGAGTATGCAGGTTTGCTGCTACGGGGACTATCGGCCAAAAAAATGGGTTTTTGTGCAAATATCAATATTCCACAATGAAATGAAGCAATATACCAAGTTTCGTCAGGATAAGTTGATAAATAAGCGAGATATACAATTTTTCTTATCCTCCATAAGAATAACATTGGACAACGTACTGTGTTTAGCACTTTCAATATCTCAGTAACCAATTGACGTAGAGCAATGATTAAAACATCAAATTGTGCGTCTTTTTAAGCTGATTCCAATGGGAAAAAATAAAATTATACTTTTTCAAAAATTGTATGTAAAAACTCAAAAAACCCATTTTTGAGGTACAAAACCCCCCCCAAAATACTTCTTCGGATAGGTCGATCTGTCTGGTTTTCAAACTTAAAATCATAAATGCTGCTTTACACGTTTGTACCAAATTTCATCAAAATCGGACCTTTTTTACGAGAGTTATCGCACCCACGGACACACATCCTAGAAATAAGAACCTATCAACTCAAGAGTTCCAGGCAATTTCTTCTCTAAAAAATAACAATAATATAATCATACTACCGGCTGACAAAGGTGATATAACAGTGATAATGAACAAATCAGATTATACAGCAGAAGCATACAAACAGCTAAACGATTCTAAAACTTATAAACTTCTAGAGAAAGACCAAACAACTGAGATAAATAACAATATATCTGAATACATACAAGCTAATGCAAACTCAGAAGGCCTAAATAAATATTTGGTTGAGATACTAATTAACAAGAACTACCAAACTCCAGTCTTCTATCTACTACCCAAAGTTCATAAAGGTGTTTTCCCACCGCCAGGAAGACCAATAGTAGCGTCTATAGGATCACCAACTGAACGGATATCAGCATACGTCGATACTTTTCTTCAACCATTTGTAAAGGAAGCTGAATCTTACATAAAAAATTCTGATGACTTCATTGAAAAGTTAAAACATTTACCTCAACCCTTACCTCAAGGGGTGCAATTAGTAACAATTGATGTTGTGTCATTGTATACAAACATTAATCACAATGAAGGTATCAAAGCTGCTAAATCTTTCCTCAATAAAAGAACGACAAATGCACAACCAACCACAGATTTCCTTACTACGTTGATGACTTTTATTCTTACGTGTAACCGTTTCGGTTTGAGGATAACCACTACCTTCAGCAGCGTGGAACTGCGATGGGCACGAGAATGGCTCCCTCATATGCTAACTTGTTTATGACAAAACTTGAAAATGACTTCCTAAATACTCAACTCCTGAAACCTCTTTGTTGGATGCGTTTTATAGATGATATTTTTATGATATGGACACACGGTACTGAAAAACTTAACAGATTTTTAGAATCACTAAACTCATTCAACAACCTTAAATTTACATGGTCCATATCATCAGAATCCGCCACATTCTTGGACATTGACGTTTTTATTGTGAACAACATAATTAAACACAAAATTAATATAAAACCAACCAACACTTATAAATATTTACATTACAGTAGCTGCCACCCACTTTATGTTAAGAAATCAATTCCAAAAAGTCTAGCAACAAGAGCTGAACGACTATGCAGCGAAGACAGGGATGTGAATACAAGATGAAAATAAAAAATGCTTTATTAGAAAGAGGGTACCCTGAACAACTATTGAAAGAAAAAATTGAAACACAGAATCAACAAGGTGCTTCAACTGTGTTTGACAATGACGTCCCTAAACTCATAACCCAGTTTCATCCTGGACTTCACAAAATTAACAGTATTATAAAGATTGCCTTTGGCATTCTACAGTCTTCACCTCTGACAAACAATATCTTTAAATGTCCACCTAGAGTTGTCTTTAAAAGACCGCCTACTCTTAAAGATATAATTTCTAAACCAAAACTTCCCATGACAGAGCAAACAAGTGGAAAAGTCGCCGGATCGCATCCCTGCAAGAAACCCCGATGTCTTGTATGCAAACAAATTGAAGAATCGTCAACCTTTAGTAGCAGCTCAACATCAAAAATATACAAAATACCAGGCAATTTATCCTGTGACTCAAAAAATATTGTATACCAAATAAAATGTAAGAAATGCCCTAAAGATTATATTGGCTCTACAACAAACACACTAAGAGAAATGATGACGGGTCACCGGTTTGCATACAAGCATCAGGATGAGACCAAACCCCAAGTGACTTACGAAAAGAAACACGGTGACAGTTTCGAAAATACATATCAATTCAAGCCAATTAGACAAATCACCAAAAAGTTCAGTGTGTCGTCACTTAGAAGTCTCGAACAGGCATGCTAACTAGTGACCGAATCAAAGTGCCCAAAAGGCCTAAACATTCGTTAAACATAAAGAAGTCACACAAAGCTCTAATTGTTTAATATATATAGATGTACAAATTTACTGGTTTATAAACATATGATTTCTGATAAGATTTACAACACATGATACTCAGTTAGTTGTTATCAAATATGTAGGTTATTTAATTTTGTATCAAGTTCTGAAGATGGTGTAAACCGAAATATAAACTGTTTTGTAGATAATTTTGGTTTTATGTGATTATATATATATTTCACAAATTTTGTATTTATATATATATATATATATACATATATATATATACACACACACAGTTTCGAACGAATGGTGTTTTTGGGGTCTGGGGACCTCAAAACGAAAAGTTATCATGGTTCCGGGCCTAGGTCTCACCATGCCGACTACGGTAATAGCTTCTTCCCTATAGGGGAAATTCGCTAAAAAGGCATTTAAAAATTCATATAATGTTGTTTACAGATAATTTGCATTGTATTCATAGATAAAAAGAATAATTATTTATTTACTAAATAGTTTTTATGAGTTAACCAAATATACAAAATAAAATAAATATAATTATATACAAACAAACATAACGTAACAGATAAAAATTGCCAACAACCTTTACGTTAGTCATTACAAATTGTTAAATAAAATCAGATTGAATTTTAAATTATAAATGCCTTTTTTAAGCTGTAGCCATAACCAAACAACAACGGTGTTATGGATGTATATAGGTTACGTTATTATAAGTTAGAATATTTACGTTTGCAATGCAATTTTAACGTGTATATTTCAATATAGAATTATTCTATGATATTCTAACTCTTAATAAAGTTACAGTAGTCATAAGAGACAAGCATTGGGTATAGTCACTTGTAGAACCAAATACCATTCAGGAACGGTTGCAGTGCCTACAAATGCAGCATGACATAAACATACGTGAAAAAGGTGAAAGTCAACAGTGAGGACAGTTCCATAGCCGGAAATAAACAACGGCGCTGCGAGTGACACAGCCTCCAAATATATTTCCCAATTTTGGATTCCATCATAATGAATGCGGTCCCTGTTAGAAGAAATAACTTGAGAGCACAGTATTGTTTAGTTTACTATTATTTTTGTAACAAATCAAAATATGTGTTTCACTGTAAATTGAATATACTTTTAACATAAATAATAGCGCAGTATTTTTGTATAAAACAAATACAGTAAAGATCTAATTTAAATTTACCATTTTTACGGTAAAACAACAGCTTACATGTTTAGTTTGAAAAATATACTGTTGGTATATTAAACTGAATGAGATGCACGACGCACTTTGTATTGTAAAAGGAAACAAACCATAAAACCGTTTGTAGTCTATACCATGTAACAGAGTCTGTCCTCTCTGCTCTAATTAAACCACACTTCGTGTTGTTCTGTGCCCCTCCCTTGGAAGTATTTATATGTAGTTACATAGTTTATACGCAAATTAACTAATGTGGTTGCCAAAAGTTTATTAGAAAATGTATGTAAATTATTTTTCTTGGAAAGGTGTAGCTCTTTGATTTAAGCCCAGTCCCCAAAGCCCGGCAGTAAGATCCTACTGATGGCCGATTCAGACTTTTAGAGAATAGCACTACCCTTGAGATGATAGTCAAATAAATTTAAAAGCTGCGGTTGGAGGAAATAGTGAGCAGAAGAATATATACGTCCCTTTATAATGCAAAGCTGTAGACTACTATTCGACTGTGGAGATCACGACAGGTTCAGTCACACTTGGCTGTTTTATGCGACACCCTAATCACTGCATAGTTTATAAAATTTTAAACGTTACTTGATAAGGTACTTTTGCATTTCTGAACAAAGCTGTCTACTAGAAGAGGGTTTTCCCCCTTAGAACATATTTGCTAATCTGTATCGGTGCGTGAGGTATGGTGACCGCGTTACACAAAGAATAGGGCAGATAAACCATAATTACAATCTCTGCATCACTCATCGACCTTCGAGAAAATGTTCGTGAACGATAATATTTCGTGTTTAATTCCGTCATTTTTTTCGATTTTGTTGATTTGGAAATAAACAATAGTTATATTATAATTACATAACCTAAGAATTTTTGAATTTGAAGTAACATTAAAGTGTAAATAGATGGGAGAACAGTTGTGTTAACGTCGATTAAGTCTTAAGTATAGTACAGATACTTCAGTAAATTAAGCGAATTTGTATAAAATTAACGAGTGAAAACGTTTTCTGCTTGAAGTGTACAATTTGTAAGCTTTTTTCCTACAGTGAAACAAATCATGCAATACAAACTAAATGAATATCAAGCTAAAACTATTGTTGTAAAAGTAATCGAGGCGTTAACTAAATGATACCATATTAAATATCGTTAATCATTATGGACATCAATTCACTAATATTGTTTAGACAAAGCTAATATTTCTAATATAAATAACTCTCAAACAGTAGGATTTATTTTATTTATAAATCATGTCTTTACCTTATATATTGAAACATTACAATCAATTAGCCTAACATAAACAGGTCAATTAAAACATTGCAGATGAATATGCAGTTGAATGCATATTCGAT
Organism: Allygus modestus; assembly: GCA_963675035.1. Taxonomy (NCBI): domain Eukaryota; kingdom Metazoa; phylum Arthropoda; class Insecta; order Hemiptera; family Cicadellidae; genus Allygus; species Allygus modestus. Next base: position 391,243,261 of record OY776111.1, read on the forward strand.
TCGCTTTCATAAAGTTTATATTAAATTAAACTACACAATAGTCGATTATATTTATGATTTACCATTGCAACATTATTTTAAAAAGAAAATAGTCTAATTGCTAATTTAACCATAGAACTTTATTATTTGCATATAAGATTTATTTCACTAAGTCACGTTGGTGTATCCTATATCCAAATTAATTTAGAGTATAACAAACTACTTATAAATTCAATAACATTTATTAGCATGTATGTTTTTATGTACTTTAATCTTAACAACAAAGGTTAGATGTAAAACATAATGTTTACTTTACATATAGTATTATTACTTTTGTAGTTTACAAATCTAATACCGTGTTATAGATATTTTATTTGATGCCATATATTTCATTAAACAATATTGTGGTTAGGGACGTAGCAATGTTCACCAGTTGGAGTAGCAGGTGAGACGTAAACCGAGTTACATGTGGTGACTGGCAGTTGATCCGAAGTGAATGACAATTATTTGTCACTGTCAAGGGAAATTAGAAGAAGTTCCCTTGAGTATGCTCTATTCAGTTAGGAGCCAACGGTTGTAAGTGGTTACACTTTTATTATTTATAGCTAGCTGGTTATTTTTTTATTGTTAGGGCATTACAATACCCTGTCGATTTTACTTTAATATACCCAATTATCCGACAACGAGTCTGTTAAGTATGATTTATGCTCATAATTTGTTTAAGATTCATCTTCAGTTCCCTTTATGAAAGTCAAAAGGGGTTAAAACAGAAAATTAAGTAGGACTATAATTGGATGAAACCATAAAAAACCCATTTCAATAACTAATTAGCTACAAAAGAAAATGATAATAATTGTATGAATATAATCTTGATTTAAAAAACACCCTTAATTATGCTAAATACTTATTTTTTTATTTTTTTACAAAATAGATATTTTCCAATGTTTAAGTAAATCAGAAAAGCTGTAGGTAACATTTGATTAGAATAGAATAACTACATCATTCCATCAAAGTTCTAATGTTTTTAAGACGAGTTAAGTAAATCTTGTGTTCCACTTCCCCACTGTTGCATCATCTTTATACTACAGGTTTCAAAGCATAATTTGTACAAATAATCCATATGGTAGTTTAAGTAGTGTAGTCTGAAGACACCATCCCCAAATAAAATAATAAATCATATATGCAGTACATTTCTTAACGGAATAGGTTTTACTAACAGTGAAATCAATATTAAACTTAGTTTGAAATTAATTAAATTATTCGATTTAAAGTTGAGTTTTACTGGTTTTGCCTGCATATTCATGGATATAAAAATAAATACACGGATAATAACATATATATTATAATTCAATCATCAGTTCAATAATAAACACTTTGTAACGAATTGATTTATTCTGTAAGCAAACATCCGAATAAAAACCGTGTTGATATGTCGATGTCGCGTAGATACTCATAGTTATTTATTTTGTGTTGTAAATCAAACTGTATATGACATCATTATGTTGACTCCTTTAGCAGAAAAAATAACAGCCTTACCTTAGAGAGAGGATCATGATGAACGTAAATAGACTAAACTGGAATATAATTAAATATAATTGGGAGTAATATTGATTAGCACAAGTTAACTTAATATGTATAACCAAGAGTGGCGTCGTAATGTTGATATATTTGTATTTTGTTCATGGAAGAACACAGTTATTTTCAGGATTCTTTAGTCACAATTCCTTTGACGATGTCAACAGTTATGCAAAGAAAATAACCTGTCTGAAAATAAGAGTATGCGAAGGCCAATGCCGCGCAGGACTCTGATAATCTCCTTTCTGGCTTTGTGGTACAGACCCAAGGCAACAAAAGCAACTTACCTAGACTTATAAGGTTGAGCCTTGATGTTTGACCCTACTTTTTGATGTTTCTGGTCACAAATGTACAACATAATAAGGATACAGATACATCCTTAAATCCATCCTTACAGATACATCCTTCGTGTTGGTCTGTATAAGGATACAGATACATATAAGTTCAGATTAAGGTTTTGACTCTTATGAAATCGAGGGTTCTCTTTGATCTAGGATGACAAAGTTCTAGAAATCTGTTAAAACGGTTAAATTCGAGAAGTTTATAACTTAAATTGCCACAACACTATTTTTTACATTCACATATATCCTTGTATGAATATTCGTTGTATAAAGCGCTTTACAAGAAAATTATAGTATATAATTAAGGTAATTTTCAACCGTCCTTTACCTCAAATATTAGTTCAGTTAGTTTAATAATAAGCTGTTTTCATGGCAATTGTTTGAATTTACGAGATTTGGGGCACACAATCTATAAAGTGCCCCCGTAACATTGAGAGTTTACCAAGATCAAACTCTGAGCTTACACTCTAAGCCAATCACGTTTACTTGTCTCTACTTATATGACATTTTGAAAGTGAATCAGTTTGTACAAATGGCTTAGTACCATTAAAAGGAACTTTATAAGTAAATACTTTAGTATTTTGAGTTATTATTCTGTGGCTATTAGTTTCAATAAATATTTATTGGTTTATTTTGGAAATAATAAAAGTATTTTCCCGATTCATATCAATACATTATTGTGTGTATTTTCAGTCCCGTATGATGAACATATTATTTAGAAGAAGATTAGATCTCCACATGCAATAAATAACATCAATGATAAAACAGAGACCCAGTGTAGTCAGAATGCTGGTTATAATAAAATGCATGTACTGCCAAAATCCAGTGGAGGCTAGTGTCGTGGCATCGCCAGAATACATTTTGGACCAATTGTTCTGATGTTACGATTTGACCGATGTTTTGTCTTTTGGTCAATTTTGTAAGAAACTATTTCCTTTATGTATGTTATCTATAGTACCATTAGTTTTTACACATATTTATTATTTCAGTAGTAATTTAAAACTTATTTAGTCACGTTCAAGCAAGACAACTTGATGTAATATCATTATAAGTTTGTTGTATTAATATATAACTCAAATACAAACTGAAAATGGCTTAAAGAGGGTAGAATGATAAAACAACCATTAATGTGGCACAACTACAAATCCAATTGTTATTCTTAACTGGCTGAACAAAAACAGTCAAACTGTGTTGGAGTAGGGATGTATGTGTTTGACTTTTTCTATTTTTATCAGCTATCGGTGTAAGCAACATAAAAAATTGTGTCTACGAGATAGACATAATCATAGAAAAGTTTTTATAGAAACAACGTTTCGTTTAACGTATAACGTTTAAAAAAATATAGTAAATAAATAAAACAATATTTCTTTATTATATATTGGCTTAAAATTAAAAAAATAAATCAAAACATTGTTTAAAGGTATTATTAAATTTATAATAACATTAAGTAGCACCAAAGTAGTATCCAATAATGATACCATGATTTTAGCGAATTTCCCCTATAGGGAAGAAGCTATTACCGTAGGTGGCATGGTAAGACTTAAGCCCGAGACCATGATAACTTTTCGTTTTGAGGTCCCCAGATGCCAAAAACACAATTCGTTCAAATTTGTATTTATGTATATATGTATATGTGTGTGTGTGTGTGTGTGTGTGTGTGTCCGTTACCACGATAACTTTGGAAAGAAACACCCGATTTTGATGAAATTTGGCACCAATGTGGAGAGTAGCATTTATGACTTTAAGTTCGAAAACCAGATCGATCGCACTATGGGAAGGGGGGTTTATGGGGGTCTAAAATTTTCCAAAAATCTTTTTTTGCAAATTTGACCCCAAAATGTTAAACACACTCAATTTTGGTTATAGCCATTTTATAGAGTTTAAAAAAACAAATAATTTAGTATCCAGAATCATTAACCTAGGTTAAGTGGTTTCAGATAAAATAAAAAAAAATTTGTCCCGTGTTAACCTTATGCGAAAAAGGTTTTTTAGATTTTTCTCAGATAGGTTTACTAAAAACTTCACATTTCTGTTTATTAATGTGTTTAGCTCAACAAAACAAACATTTTGGTCTTTTAATCGTTGTTCTACGTCCAACCCTTGCAGGGATATTCAAAGTGCTAAACACAGTACGTTGTCCAATGTTATCCTTAAGGAGAATAAATAAAATTCTATATCTTGATTATTTATAGATGTACATTGATGAAACTTGGTATGTGGCTTCAAATGGTTGTGATATATTGATATTAGCACAAAAAACAAGTTTTTTGTTGATAGTCCCCGTAGCAGCAAACCTGCATACTTGGCCCCATGTTATTTGTTCATATGGAGAATAAGTAAAGTTGTATATCTCCCTTAATTATGAACCTACATTAAGAGATCTTGGTTCACCTAAGCTTCACCTGGTTCAGTTGTATTGATAATTGGAAAAAAAATCACATTACTTATTTTCCTCGTTGCAGCAAACCTGCGTCCTCAACCCTAATGTTATTCTTATGGAGAATAAATAAAATGCTATATATCACTTATATGAGTATATGGATGTATTTTTGTGAAACTTGGTAAATAGCTCTATTTAGTAGTGAGTCACATATATTTGCATTGGAAATTCGCTGAGTACGCAGGTTTTCTGCGACGGGGATATTTAATGTTGTGATTGGCTGCTAATGGTTTCTAATATTCTAGACACTAATACATATGTGGAGTATTTCGTAGACTTGACTTGGAAAATGACCTGACTAAACATCTGTAGAACTAAAGTGGTTGTCAGTTGAAACAGAATTAGGCAAGTGAAGTAACTTAGTTTTGTATAACGGCAGAATATATATATATATATATATATATATATATATATATATATATATATATATAAACAATTATTGTTACCGAAGACTTAAATGAACGACAGAAAGAACAGTTGTGCGAGGGAGAGATGACGAGAACCTCAGTGTTGACTGTCGGGCACCGTGTTTGCCTTACCCTCACTTACTGCCTTCCATGTTACACACCTGAACACACGTAGGCTTCTGTTCTGCTGGCTTAAACCTATCCGAGTCACGAGACTGGTTGTGGTGTGTTTAAAGATGTAGTGACGCAACGCCACACCTTTTAATACACTTATTACTTTTACAATCAAGTACTTACTTGTGATGCAGTGACACACTACGTACATATTATACAAAGATTGCATCCTACTAATACTTAGACAAAATTAATTAATTGTTTTCATAGAGATAGCTTTTACTACGGATAAATACGCCAGCGACCTGTGTATACTGATGCACATGTTATGCTAATAATAATCGCAATACATGTACTAGGTTGTACAAATATAATTTTGTTGCAAGGTTTGCAGAGTTTTTGTGCGGTGAGACCGTCGTGTTTACTGATCATACAAGTAGTTTTGACCAGTTTTAGTTTTGCATAGCCAATAGATACAACTGGAAAATACTCGGCAATGAAAATAATTTTCATAAAAACACTTTTTTTATAAACTAAGTAAATCACTTTTAGTTGTTAGTTTATTGGAATAACATATTATAGACATATTATAGGCATATTATGTGAGATACATGTTTTATTATTAAAATTAATATCTTATTTAAAAAGACGTAATAGACATAAATTAAACAAACTAAAAATGGCCATTCTCTGTGGCTGTTATTTAATCAAGTGGTAAATATTAAAATTATCATGGGAAGACAGTCATGACTGACTGATATAAGTTCTCGTTGTTCAGTATTGCCTTTCATTGTAATATATACAAATGGTGTATGTTGTTGACATATTTAGGGCAGTTAGAGCACGTACAAGTAAATGATACAAGTAATAGAAGAACAAAATATTTCAATGTGTTTGAAGGGTTTCAATGAAGGCGAATGAGTAACGAAGGTCGAAATTATCAACGAGGTATAATTCACAATAAGCACTATTACATTTCCAGATTGAAAATAGTATACTTGGTTATTTAAAATTGATAGTACTGTAAAGATGTCCTGATGATACTCTAGCTATACTGGGAAGATTTGTATAATTAATAACCTTAACAGGAAAGCCAATGTAACTTCACTGATTCTATCTAATTATGTATAATGCCCTCTGTGGTGAGCCTTATATAAACCTCCTGCCAATAAAAATTTGATTTAATAAACACATCCATTATAATGGAACTTCAAAGGCCAGAATATACAGAACGCACAAAGAGCTTAATGATATTAGCAAGCATAGTGACGTTATAAAGTGTTTCGTAATACAACTTTTAATCTTGCCCAGCAAACCAATCAGACCAATCTGATCAATGCTTTTGACCCTGTGTGTTTCAAAATAAACTCGTTTATATTTAGGGAGAAAATGTCATACTTCCAGAACTGTTCAAAGAAACTTATTAGTTTATGTAATAGTAATGAAAAACCGCAAACATAAAAATTAAAATAACTTTTACCGTTACGTAACGTAATAACGTAAACTGAAAACTCACTATGTACTATAGCAACTGGATGTTAATTTAATTTATTTTTAAGTGTAGGCATTAATTTAGTATTAATGCAGTTATTTGTATACAGTACACCTTTTTTTGGGTCCGAAGTGGATAGAATCGGGTAGAAAACTTATATTGCTTCTGGCGCGTCTTCGTGAAACGTGAAGTCGAATCAAAGAAAACGCGAGGACCGCAGTTCTCACTCGACCCCCCCCCGCCTTCCCCTTATTAGGTGTGGCATCTGCAGACCAGTCTTAAAAGGTTGATCATTCTCAGTTAAACTTTTACTTTGGGATCCTAAGTCCGTTTACACTTGGGTCATAAACATGTACAGACTTGTTTTACCACATTAACCTCCTAGTAACCACTGGGTGTGGATAAAAACCTGGCAATAGATTCTCCCAGAAGGATGATTAACGACATATTATAAGGCATAACTATTAACTGGAATTTTTTATCAGCCACGTGTCGTATTTATGAGGTTAAGTTTTTGACCTACTCATTGGATATTTATGAATTATCTCGATGGTATACTGCGTGAGAAAGATCAAGCGCATGTAGGGGTGGAAGAGTCATCCCCACCCCGTCCTCCTCAGGCCAAACGAGCCAGAATTCATGATCGCCTAGGACGAATTATTTTCATATGATATATTTTATAACATATTTGAATGTTTTATTTTTAAAATTGACTAGCTAGATATTTATTATATAGTATCTATGTATGATAAAACTTAATACTATACAATATATATGCATATATATGTGTGTTTGTGTGTGAGTGTGTGTGTGTGTGTGTGTGTGTGTGTGTGTGTGTGTGTGTGTGTGTGTGTGTGTGTGTGTGTGTGTGTATGTGTGTGTGTGTGTGTGTGTGTGTGTGTGTGTGTGTGTGTGTGTGTGTGTGTGTGTGTGTGTGTGTGTGTGTGTGTGTGTGTGTGTGTGTGTGTGTGTGTGTGTGTGTGTGTGTGTGTGTGTGTGTGTGGGTGTGGGTGGGTGTGTGTGTGCGTTAACTTGATAACTTTTGAAAAAGCATCCGATTTCGATGAAATTTGGCACAAACGTGTAAAGTGACATTCATGACTTTAAGTTCGAAAACCAGAAAGATCGGACCATGGAAAAAGGGTTTTAAATTTTCCAAAAATCATTTTTTTGAATTTTTTCCCTTATGTCAATCTCTTAGAGAATAAATAAAATGACATATATCACTTATTTATGAATATATTTTTGTGAAACTATGTAGTGACTCTATGTAGTAGTGAGACATATTTACATGCATTGGAAATTCGCTGAGTACGCATGTTTGCTGCGACGGGGGTATTTTGAATTTTTCCGCTACAATTTTTAAATCACTCAATTTTGGTTTTGACCATTTTATAGAGCTTAAAAAACAAATACTATTGTATTTTTAATTCTTAACCTAGGTTAAGTGGTTGCGGAGAAAATACAAAAACGTGTTCTTAAAATCTCCAATGTTAATCTTATGAGAACAAGATTTTTAGCATTTCCACAGTTAATTTTACCGTAAACTTGACTTTTGCTAATACCAATCTGTTCAGCTCTACAAAAATACTATTTTAGTGTTTAAATTGTGATTCTACGTCCATTCGTTACAGAGATATTCAAAGTGTTAAACACAGTACGTTGTCCAATTTTATCCTTAAGGAGAATAATTAAAATTTGATATCTCGATTATTTATGAATGTATTTTGATGAAACTGGGTATGCGGCTTCAACTAGTCCTGGTATACTGATATTTGCACACAAACATTATTTTGTTGTTGATTGTCCCCATAGCAGCAAACCTGCATACTCAGCCCTAATGTTATTCTTATAGACAACTAGCTGTTAACCGCAGGCTTTGTCCCGGGAATTATTTATAAAAACTATGATAGTTTTGTGTGCTGCATTCTGTGGTTAGCCTGTGGAACTACTACGAATCAAGATCAGCTGTTTGTATTTTCATCAGCTCAAACAAAAATGAATGTCCATAAGGAATACATGTGAACTGTGAACTCCCGTGGAGCATAGCCCTAGTGGAGTTTCAAAATAAAAATAGGCCCATGTCCATCTCTGGTATATTGGCTGTCTTCTTGCAAATTTTCAGCTCAATCGGTAAAGTATTTTTCACGTGATGGAATTTCAGAGTTACCCAGAAACATCCATACTTTCACAATTATAATATTAATATAAATAATACTTGTATGATAAGTAAAGTTTTATATCTCCCTTGATTATAAACATAAATGTTTAAAACTTGTTACGTAGCTTCACTTGGTTGAGTTATATTGATAATTGCATAAAAACACGTTTCTTATATTTCTTGTTGCAGCAAACCTGCATATTTAGCCCTAATGTTATTCTTATGGAGAATAAATAATTTGCTTTGTATCACTTATTTATAAATGTATTTTTATAAAACTTGGTAAAGGCTTTATGCGGTAGTAAGAAACATATACATGCATTGGAAATTCGCTCAGCATTCAGGTTTGATGCGACGGGGGTATTATATATATATATATAATGTTCTTACTATAAAACATAGACAAAGTAAAATGATTTGTTTTACGTTTGCCATTAACTGCAGCTCTGGCTAGTCTTGGAAAGCTTTACCGTTGGACATGCAACCTAGAAGTATTGTCTACTATAACCTATAACAATTTTTAATCGTCCTTCTGACCACTGTGTTTAAATAAAAGGGTATAGTCCAAGTATGAAGACGTACTACACGGCAAAAATTCTCTTATATATAACATGTTCCTTAGCAGTACCGATGATAATAATTTGGCGATTTATATGATTATACTACACTGCGTAACTCAATCCATGGAAATGATTCTTACTTTGATTTTAGAAATACTTTTTGTCCAACTTATCACTCGGAAGTGAAATCTCATCACACAATAATATCATACTGCAACCTAAACATTTGCCAGTTTAATAGATATTGTAAACTTATTTTTTTTCAGTACAATTTAGGATTATTGTTTTCATCCTGTTTGTTATATATTTATTATATAACAAGTTTTAACATTCCTTATGAAATATTATCAACATACATGTGATTAGTGTGGTGATTATCAAAATAATAAAGGTACGGCTATTTCTGTCAGTAATAACAGACTTACGATAGAAGCCCTTTAAGCTGTAGTCAATGTTTTGTAAACATAAATGTTCATGGATGATTACTTAGACCTTTTTACGACAGCCAACTTCTTTTATCCTCCTGACATTTTTTATATATTATTTCTAAATATTTGGCGTTATGGTTCTTAGTTTTGTGTTCTTATTTTTTGGTTTATAGATATATCAAGGCTTTTGCAGTTCGTAATATATTAAACTCACGAAATTAAAAGCCAAGCGCTTTCTGCGTGGTATTCTCGGGTAACTATCGCAATCTGCGTGTCCGTAGGAACGATAACCTTCGTGAAAAAGATTCAGACTAAATTAAATGTTTTTCAAAGTGCACATTTATTTCCATGAATTCAAAAAAAACATACAGATCGCACCATTCAAAGAGGAGTTTTGTGTTACATTAATGTTTATTGTTTATTATTTTTTTACAAATAATACATAGCATCGTAATTGTTAAGTTTTAGTTTGCACTATTGGATTCAGCGTAAAAATACGAAAAATTCGGTATTTTGAATCAATGCTCGATGTCAATGAATTGGTTACTTTTGGAAGCTGCTAAACTCAGTACGACGTCCAGTGTTAGTTACTCTCACGGAAAAAATAAATGTAATATGTCGTTTGTTTAAAGGATATTTTGATAAAACTTAGTATATGCCTTTTTTTGGTATTGTCTGTTAATATTAGCATAACAAACCCATTTTTAGACGTCCCCATTGAAGCCGACCTGCGTTCTATGCAATAATTTATTTTAATGAAGGATGGATACAATTTTAAATCTCGCTTATTTAAAGATACATTTTGACCAAAATTAGGTAGGATGATTCAAATGGTGGTGAGGTATATTTTTAATATAAATACTTCTGCTGAGTACGTAGGTTTACTGCATCGGGAGTATTTCTCTATACGGAGTACCTAAATGACAGTAGTGGTCAGTTTAGTTACGTCATTAGTAGATAACCCTCCTAACTTAATATCATTCTAACCGCATTAGAGTGCTGTATAATTTGGTACTAATTATCTCGGGTGCACGCGATCGTGCTGAGATTCAGCTGAAATATTTTAGGCCTAAAATCCACTTTTAAACTATTTCACATTACGATTTTATATTTCATTGACATACGTTTGTACAATATAAATACATTTGGGTTAACGATATGTTTATATAAAACGTTTAATAAACTCCTTTGAAACACAGTTTTATTTTGTTTGCCACAAAAAAAAAACTATACTAAAATCTAAGAAATTTTATAGTTTTATATTTTCAAAATCGGTAGTTTTAAATTTTTGTAATATACTTATTCAGTGACGTTACAAATTTACCAAATTTAATATTAAGAAAATATTTAATTAAAGTATGCAGAACAGAACCAATCTAAAATTAATATTTGTCATGCTTGTTTATTAAAACAACTACTATATGACTCAAAATAGAAAGGAAAGTATGGATAATGTTATACAAATCTAGAAGGTATAACATTAATATTTGTAAGAGAAAAGGACAAGAATTGCAAAGAAAGAGTCACCAATTGTAAATTTTAGGTTTTCCTTTTGATCCTGAAGTAAAGCATTACACCGTCAATATTTTGTTGTTGTTATAGTATGCCATTGTCTCACGAAATGACACAAATGATTATGTTTTATGATTTACAGTTTTAAGGAAAAAGTTGTTTCTAAGCTAATTTTACGGTTTTATCAATTTAAATTTTTAGATTAAGGTAAAAAAGTTTTCAAATATGCCCGGATGTACAATTAATGCATATACAACAATACCATACAAGAAGCCCGAAATTTAAACTCGCAGCTAGCTTTCTAGCACATGTTTACCGAGAAATCTAGGAATATTTTTAAACTGGCTAAACACAACATACTTTTCCACAGTAAGTTTATTACGGAAAGTTGTTATATGATATTTTGTTCATAACTTGGCTTAGTTTTATCACCCCCAGTACTCGCAATTCCATATCTACTCTTACACCTGGCTAATCCTTTGCCTAACCATATCATCCACAACATTAGCATCCTATCACTGCAGATAAATAAGACCGTGTTATATCATTGCGATAAAAATTAGCACGAGTGATTGTTCAAATTTTTTGTTCTTTGTTTTAATAAGAAAATTTGACCCCCCCCACGTCAGCGTGCTGCGGGCAAATAAATGTATTTTAGGTTTAGCCACACTCATATTTAACTTTTAAAACTTCTTACAAATAAATATAAAATAAAACATAAAAAAATTATGAACAATTTAAACAGGCGAGGTCATACTAATGGCTAACCACTACCTTGTAACTGTCACCACGGTTTGTTTTAAACGTTATGTCTGCATGTTTACGCCATAACTTATTAGTTTGGTGGGCAGCTGGTATCTGATTGATATTGGATTATGAATGCGTTTACACCACGCACAAGCTACTTTAAATAGGCAGGTCGTACTTGGAGCGTTAAAAATCAGTTCTTTGGATAAACTTTGAATCAGTCACGTATCTACGGGTTTGTAAAATACGACGGCGATTATAACGACAAATACTGTAATATGTAGGCTGTAATTAAGAAATATTTCCCATTTCCCGAGTTCTAAGGGTGTTTTTGCTGGAACTATTTAACTATAATGTGGTGTGATGACATTCACAAGACTTTGTCTTGACATTGTCAAGACTTAAAACCAAGGGGATATTTGAATCGTGAGAAATAAGAAATACACACGACCACACTTAAAATAAAAATATAAAAATTCATATTATTTACGGATAGTATACACGTATTTATCTAAAAGGATTTGGCGTAGGGATGTGGCGACCCCACCGCCCAGTGGCTTGTCCATTGCAGCTAGCCTCTCTGGCTCCCTACTCTTCATCTGTGCCAGAGACTTTCCTATTGATCCATGTTCTTTCCATTTATGTACACACGGATCAGCTTTCTTCATCTTGCTATCTCCAACCTGCTCTTCACCCCAATTCTTCCCTCCCCCTTCCTCTATCTCTGTTACAGGCCAACCCAAGGTGTGACGTGGACCGTGCTGATGGGTGGATGACACCAGGCCTTTTGTATGGTGTCAAGAACGGTACCTGCAGGATACCAGGCGCCGTCCTGCAGTATACAGCCTTGCCCGGGCATGCGGGGCTCTGTCCGGGTCGACTTCATGTCCCTAGCTAATCGTAGGAACCACATGGACTGCCAAGGGCAAAATAACCAAGCAGAACCAAACCTCGAGGCAACTCCAGAAGTTGCCTTGCCCCTAATTCCATCAGGATCTGCCCCATCAGGGCAGGTTCCTCAACCTGAGATGAGTACATCAGGAACACATGAGGTTCCGATGCATTCTCATGAGGAGGCTATCAACAATGAGAAGGCTTCTACAGACTTCAACATGGACGATGTGAGCTCAATCACATCAGCCCCACTGGAGGGGGAGGATGAGCTTCTCAGAAGTCCAGGAACACCAAAATCTACGGGTATGCTCGATGATGCCATAGAGAAACTGAACAGCCTGCGGGTAAAGAGAACGAACCTCACCACTGCCCAAAGAAGGAAGGCTATTCAGGCAAAAATTCTTGAGAGAGGTGAAGTTTTTGACCCAGCGAAGTTTCGGAGGGGCAAAAAGAAAAAACCAAAGAGACCAGATATGGGTCAAACTCCAGGCACGAATGTGGGTCCAGAAGCTGAGTCGAGGGCGGCCAAGCGCCCTAGAGGCAATATGGCCACCCCTCCCTCGGCGGAAGGACCTGCTAAAAAGGCCAGGAGTGGAACTCATAGAAATCATGATGACCAAACCTTGATTCCAGGGACTTCTAGCGAAGGAGTCTCTTACAGGGACATTTCGCAATCAAAATGGCCATTGTCTTGGAGGGCTATCCTGAGGCTAAGCTTTTCAGCAGAGCAAGGAGAAGCTATTGAAGACGCCATCATGGATGAGCTCGAACCCCTAGAGGACGGCTCTGCTCCATCGTTTGCAGGCACCTACATGGAAAAAGGTGCCTTAATAACATCCTGCATCAACGAAGCAACTAAGCTTTGGCTGGAGACACTCATCCCCAGACTCAAACCACTTGGGGAGAAGAAACTTATTGTTGGACTAAGGAGAGACATCTTGAGGTCAACAAGGGTATTCTTTAGAGCTCACCCGAAGCTCCTGAAGAAAACTCCAGAAAAGGTCCTTGAGATGCTCGACAAGCAAAACCCCACCCTGAAGGTGAAGGAATGGAAGGTCCTGCCAGCTAAGCCAGACCCAAAAGGTTACGGATTCGTCTGTTTCCTGGATGAGGCCTGCTTCAATGCTGTTAGGTCAGCCAACTCTAGAGCCAATCTAGGACTCTGGCAAGTCTCAATTGTCTCAACGACAGTCAAGGACAATGCCCAGGGTCCTCGAGATCAACCTACACCACAGTAAAGCAGCCTCGGCCGCTTTCTGCCAGTTCTTCCTCAGAGAGGGATTTGACCTGGCACTGATTCAAGAACCATGGCTTCACCAAGGAAGGGTTGCAGGCCTGGGCGATACCAAGGGTAGGTTGATTTACTGTACCTCTCTCAAAAAATGTCAGAACATGCATACTTGTGAAGAAAGGTATGGACTGCCTAACCCTCACTGAATTCTGTTCTAGAGATCTCACTGCGGTGTCTATAACCTGGAGTTATGAAGGCAAGGAATGGAGCACAATTGCAGGCTCGGTTTACTTGCCCTACGACTCCGGGGAACTTCCTCCATCGAGAGAACTCGAACTTTTGGTGGAGTCATCCTGCGCTGGCGGACGACAACTCCTTTTAGGTTGTGACGCCAACGCTCATCACACAATCGGATGGGGAAGCTCCGACACGAATCAAAGAGGTGAGGCTCTTCTTCAGTTTCTCATATCTAAGAATCTTTATGTCTGTAATGTTGGAAACCGTCCGACGTTCGTTACACGAAATCGAAGTGAGGTTATTGACATTACTTTTTGTTCAGAAGCAGTCCTTAGAGTCATTGACAATTGGCACGTAAGCCATGAGGCCTCCTTGTCTGACCACAGGTACATCTGTTTTAACCTGCAAGGTGAGGGTGACTCGCCCTGCTATCGAGATCCCAGGAAAACAGATTGGTCACTCTATAAGTCTGACCTCCTGTCTCAACTGGGATCATTAGGTAGGAGGGTCAGCTGCTTTGCGGACATGGACCAGATTGCTTCTGATCTTCAGAACGCAATCGTAAGTTGCTTCCAGGACAATTGTCCATTGCGGCGGGGAAAGAGTCGCACTAATACTAAGTGGTGGACTGCTGACCTTGAACGTAAAAGGACGGTTGTCAGGAAGCTTCATAACCATTGCAAACTGAGCCGTATCTGGGAGCCATACCATAAGGCACTCACAGAATATAGCCTTGCAATCAAAAAAGCCAAAGAGAACTCTTGGAGACGGTTTACACAGGAGGTAAACAGTTTCAGCGCAGCAGCAAGACTGCAGCGTGTTTTAGCTTCAAGCCCTATTGGCCTCCTGGGATCCCTGAGGTCACCAGGGGGACAATATGCCACTGGAATTGAAGGAAGTCTCAAACTTCTCCTTGAGACTCACTTTCCGGGTTGCATTTTTGAGAGTGACTGTTTAGGCATGTCCGGCAACAGCGAAAGGGGCTCATGGCCAAGAGCTGATGGCGGAAGCTGGACTTTAGCCAGACGGATTGTCACACTTTCCAAAGTTAAATGGGCCATCAGCAAGTTTGGCCCTTTCAAATCTCCTGGGGGGGACGGTATCATACCGGCAATGTTACAGCAAGGACCGGAAGCTCTCTTGGTTCTCCTGTGCGAACTCTTCAGAGAAAGTCTGGCTTATGGGTACATTTCTCAAGCCTGGCGCCTCAGTAGGGTCGTCTTCATTCCCAAGAGAGGAAGAGCAGACTACTCAACTGCAAAATCATTTCGGCCTATCAGTCTCTCATCGTTTCTCTTGAAGACGCTGGAGAGACTGGTAGAAAGACATCTAAGAAAGGGAGTGCTTTCAGGTACTCCTCTCCATCGAAACCAGCATGCCTATCAGTCTGGTAAGTTCTGCGAAACCGCCCTGCATCAACTTGTGAGCAGGGTGGAGGACAGCCTTGCTGCTAAGGAAATCGCTCTATGCACCTTCATGGACATTGAAGGTGCCTTTGACAATGTCACTTACACGGCCATGGTCCGGGCGGTGCGTGGGCGTGGTCTTGAGTCTGCTGTATGTAGGTGGATTGAGACCGTGCTCTGCTCCAGGCGGATTAGAGCCGATCTTCAAGGTGAATCGATAGTGATCGCACCCACGAGGGGTTGTCCGCAGAGAGGTGTGCTCTCGCCTCTTCTGTGGAACCTGGTGGTGGATGGTCTCCTTCGTGAGCTCACTAGCAGAGGCGTCTTTGTCCAGGGCTATGCAGACGATATAGTCCTAATGGTACAGGGAAGGTTCACGAATATTGTTGCTGATGTAATGAATGTCAATCTTCAATATGTCAATGTCTGGTGTCTTTGAGAGGGTCTAAGCATAAACCCCTCAAAGACAGTAGTTGTTCCGTTCACAAGGAAAAAGAACCTGGAGTCTCTTTCTAGGCTGAGACTTGTACCAACACGGCTTGAAGCATCAGGTACAGTCAAATACCTAGGGCTGACAATTGATTCTAAGCTGACTTGGAATGATCATTTGAATAATACACTGCATAAGGCGAAATGGGCGCTCATGACGTCCAGGAGATTTGTAGGCTCCACGTGGGGGATCAAGCCTCACATAGCGCTGTGGCTGTACAAGGCAGTAATAAGGCCTCAAGTCACATATGGATCACTAGTCTGGTGGACAAAGGTGAACCAGACTACAGCCATAGCCAAACTCACAAGTTTACAAAGGTTGGGCACACTTCTAGTCACTGGAGCTTTCAGGAGTAGCCCGTCAGCAGCTCTCGAAGTTGCTCTTGGATTACTGCCTTTGGATATCTTCATCAAGGCAGAAGCACGGAAATCAGCCTATCGATTGAAAGTCGCAGGCCAGTGGAGGGAAGTTCTGTCTGGAACAGGCCATTGCACCATCACCAAAGCTGTTGCTCAAAGCCCTGTGCTTGATATGACATCAGATGTCATGAGTACGGAGATGGTTTTCACTGAACATTTTTCTGTTGGATTCTGCTCCAGAGAAGAGTGGACATCTGAGGAAGGGCCCTATTACAGGAAGGGCAGCCTTGTCTGGTACACGGACGGCTCTCTCATTGAAGGAGCTACGGGGTGTACAGTGAATCACCTAGAACAGAACTCTGTGCAAGTCTGGGACAACACTGTACTATTTTTCAAGCAGAAATTTGTGGCATCATGGGTTGTGCCAATCTAGGCATTGCCAGACGCTATTGCGACAAGCATATAGTAATCTTGTCAGATTGTCAGGCTGCCCTCAAGGCTCTTGACTCCAACGAAATCAAGTCAAAATTGGTGTGGGAATGTTACAACACACTCAGCAAACTCGCGACACGCAACTCGGTGCATCTTGGTTGGGTACCTGGCCATGTAGGCATAGGTGGCAATGAGTGTGCAGATAAGCTTGCTAAAAGAGGTTCCGGTATGCCATTCTTTTGTCCAGAGCCAAGCTGTGGCATAAGCAAAACAACTGCTTTTCACACAATAAACAAATGGTCCAGGGACTTACATCGCCAGCAATTGCAAGGTTATACTGGTCAAGCACTTGGCAAAAGGCTGCTAGCAGATACTAGCTCTTACTTCACTAACTGGTTGGTGAGGTTGGGCAGAGATCGGGTTAAGCAGTTGATTGCTTTGATAACTGGACATGGCCATTTCAGGAAACATCTCCACACTCTCGGACTCAGAAATGATAGTCAGGTGTGTAGGCTCTGCAATCAGTCTGAAGAGACTGCCAAGCACATCATACTGGACTGCGAGAGACTTGGGGCAAGGAGAAGGGCTCTGTTTGGTTGTAAGCAACCAGGTGATGAAAGGGACGCTAGTATTGGTAAAAAACTCCTGGACCTCGTAAAGGGTACGGGCATTGGTTTGCCAAACTAATGTACTAGGGACACACAATAAGCTTCGGTTGACGTGTGAGGATCTTTGAATCTTTGGATCTCTGAATCCGTCCCTTCAACAACACATAAACATAAACATATCTAAAAGGAGAAGATAACAACCCTTAGCCTTACAAAGTAAAATTGCATAGATGATATTAACTATTTATTGAGCGGAGCTCCTATACTACACTCTGGCTTTTTATTTACACATACTCCTCCTGAACGGCTGGAGTGATCCTCACGAAATTTTGCTCGGTCATAGTAACCATCTATGGGAAGGTATAAATCTGAAATGGTCCAAATCGGACATAAGGGTTC
Organism: Allygus modestus; assembly: GCA_963675035.1. Lineage (NCBI taxonomy): Eukaryota > Metazoa > Arthropoda > Insecta > Hemiptera > Cicadellidae > Allygus > Allygus modestus. The sequence goes on from OY776111.1 coordinate 391,261,073, forward strand.
TGCCCTACGGCCCTTTAAAGTTATCATGTTATTTTAATAGGACAAATATTTTATTTGGTTTGTTTGCTGTGTGTTGATTATACAGCTGTTATAAGGATCAAATTTAAATGCAGACTGTTACTATCAGCTGTTTGTAAATACAGTAGTTTTCTGTGAAATTGTTGTTTTGTTTCATTTAGTGGTTTGTTTACCTTTGTACGTGAATGAAATGCCACGTTTACGGAGAGGAGGTGCAAATATACTCGCTCCGCTCAATATTGCAAGCAGACAACTGCATTGTATACCTAGTCTACATAAATTATAAAATTATTATTCTATCACCTTCAAATTCAATAAATCTAATTTTAACGATAAAAAATAACTGATGGTAAATAAACAAGAATAATCCCTTACTACACTCTGCAAGAAATCTTATGTATTAACTTGATTATTAGTAGTCTGTCAAATATAAAAATTAAATTGTTCTTTTGTAATTTTTCTCCATGTTTTATTTTATATTATTAACATGCAGTTAGTTTCATAAAACAGTGCAGTAATTTATCGAATTTTTTATTAACCTAATTTTTCCTTTTAACATTGAATATCATAATTAGGGACGGTTACGAAATAAAAAAATTCATATATTAATAGTTTGCTAGGATTTAAAGGCTTGGAAGGAACAGTGCTGTAGTAAAAGTGTTTTATTTCTGGATACCATACAAAAACGGCCAGCAAAAACCTCATATCACTTTTAAAGCCTCTCCCATTTTATAATTTACTTACTGTGTTTTTCGGCTTATTAACACAAACTCCGGGATTGTTTCTTTAGCTATAAGTGTGTCTATAATTTAAGTGGGGTTTTATACTGTAATATTAAACAAATGATTAAGTACATTTCAATCATATATTCAACATGCGTCATTAAAACCGTTTTAACTGCATACCAAATCGAACATTTTAGGTTGTGTCATTTATCTAAATTAGATTTATTGCCAATTGTGGCATACACATATATATTTACAATATATATTTAAAAAATATCCGTTTTAAATTAATTATTTCAAAATAATTTTAAACTTTAAAGCTAGTAAGTAATTTTTTTCTGAAGCGATTTTTTACTGGGTAAATACAATATGCAGTTAAAACTTAAAACTGCAACAAATGAAAAAAACAGCAATAATAAAGAGCCACAAACGTTTTAGATATAGCATTTAATTACGAAAGAATGTGAAAAATGTCTCATGACACTAATTTTTTTTAGTATATAACCATGGTATGGTATTTTTTGTAGTATACCATCTTCCCATAAACAGAGGAAATGTGCTTGTCAGCTGCAGAGGTACTGTTTCTAATAATAGCTTCTTTATGCAAATTAAACAAAATATGTTTACGCAAATCTCTCAATCAATTATTGCAAATAAAAATATTAAAACTGTTTTCACATTGATACAAATTCCTACAGAATTGATGAGACCATAAACGATTTGTAACTATCCAATTCGTGTAGTAAAAAAACGATGTATTTATTTTTTCCTTTTGCTAAGTCGTTGCAAGAGGTTTGTCGGATTGCACCGTTATAACGGTAGTAATCACCGTATTGTTTTATCAGCAAGGGGGTTTGAGACAAAAGGATGATTGTCCATTGTGAATGAAAGGATGCATAATGGAGGAACTTTATCGCCGACCTAATCCCGCATCTTCCGAACTTGCTACTTTGTCTATGTCATTTGATCGTACTTGGAAATGTTCTCACTCAAACAACCATATTTTTTTCAATTATACCTATTACTGTACATTAGCTTTCTCCATTGTGCTATTATGCACTATTAGTCTTCTGTTTAACTGCACAAATCACATTATTAAATTTAACGGATTTAATAGTTCGTTTTTAAACGAGCAAGTTCATACGGCCCAAGTAGCATAGAAATAATTTGTAATATTTTCAAAATAATTTCAAATGGTTTTGAAATGAGTTTTTGTTTAAAACGAGTTAAAATTATTTTAATATAATTATGTTATGGGTTTACAATTTATTACAAATAATTTTAAAAACATATATTAAAGTCATTACTATATAAGTTTTAATATTATTATAAATAAATGTTACAACAATTGTTCAAAACTAGTATAAACAATATTTTAAAATAATTTTAAAATTGTATTCAATTATTTTAAATTATAAAATTTAATGCTTTTTTACATTAACATTAAATCATTTTAAATCATTGTTTTGATAATAAAAAATTATGGAGAAATCGATAGTGATAATAAGTTTAACATTAGTTTCAAAATAATTTTAAAATATATTTTAACATATATTTAAATTAGTTTCAAAAAATAGTGATTTAAATTGTTTATATATTGCTTAAAAATTATACTAAATATCTTTTGACTAACTCGATTAAAAATCCTAACTAAACCTTTAGAAATAATTTTAAAATTTGTTTAATTGAATAAGTTTTAAGAACATGAAATGTTTAAATTATTAATTTGTTTTCACAGATTAAAAGTTGATGAGAAACATGGATTATTTAGCAAAGAAGTTCTGTATTAGTTTCAAAATTTGTTGCCTTTAGCCAAAATGATAGTAATTCGTTTGCAGCCGCAAAAACTCATATAAATCATACGTATATTGCTTAAAAATTATACTAAATATCTTTTGAATAACTCAATTAAAAATCCTAACTAAACCTTTAGAAATAATTTTAAAATTTGTTTAATTGAATAAGTTTTAAGAACATGAAATGTTTAAATTATTAATTTGTTTTCACAGATTAAAAGTTGATGAGAAACATGGATTACTTAGCAAAGAAGTTCTGTATTAGTTTCAAAATTTGTTGCCTTTAGCCAAAATGATAGTAATTCGTTTGCAGCCGCAAAAACTCATATAAATCATACGTACATTTCATTTTCCTTCCCATGAAAGTCTATGTAAACAAAATAAATACTTTCGTGGGTCTATTTATATTTGTTGCATGCAAAGGATTTGTGTAAAATGGGTTTTGGGTACCATATATTGCACAACAATTTTATATATAGCAAAGGACTATTACAAGTTTTGTTTCTATAACCTTACAAGATGTATACAAATTACAGTGTTTATCAGCAACAGCAAAAGCAAAGACGAAATGCTATAGTTTCACCAAGTCCCCGTAGGGTGTAGTCAATTGGTTTTTTTATGTTGCCAGCCCGACCTTTGTTTATCAAGGGGCCAAGTGGCCAAGATGGTTAAGGCGTGTGTCTAGTGATCAATAGATTGTGGGTTCTATACCCGGTTCGGTCATAATATTTTTGAAACGTAAAATATAGTTCATAATTTTGTTCAATCATTTACATGCGTATTACATTTTTCAAATAGTAAAAATAAGTATAATCAGTATTTATTCAATAAATATTAATTTTGTAATTTTTAAAAATATTTTTTAAATTATTTAAAATTAATTTAAAACTTATTGATAAGTTATTTCAATATTATTGTAAAATAAATGTTTAAATAATTTGAAAATATGATAAAATAGATCAGATAGGAAATCTGCTTAAAAAAATCATCTTATAATAATTTTGACCATAAAAAATCATGTTCAAATTATTTTAAAACTGAATTGGCCGTTACAAATGCTACTTGAAGGAGTATAGTTAGTATAAAAGTGTTCTAGTTCTAAATATATTTAAAAAATAAAATAAATAGTGGAGATATACATGTAGTACAATGTGCATTACCTGTTCTGCATCGTTGTCTCCAAGCTGACGGCAAAAACGGGAAACTTCACTCTCACGTCAACTCACTACCAGACCTTACTTAATGGTAGTAAGTGGCTACTATCCGATATAAAATAGTGGATTCGCAACTAAATGAAATAATAAATATTAATTATGGGATTTAGAAATTACAATTTTTATTATTAGGAGACAGAAGATCTTATATTAAGAAATTCACCTGTCAGGTCCTATTGTTTCGGACAATCATTATTGTCTCAATTCGCTTCTAAAACAGTGAAAATGGGGACACTTATACGCGGATACCTAGACTTCAAGTTCAACCATCAGACGTTTTAATTTAAATTTCCTTTAACAGAGGAAGATAAATGATTTTTGAAGAGGTTGTTGTATATGAAAGGTCAGTGCTTTTAGTGTTTACAGAAAAGATCTAAAGTGGTTTAGGAATTATTTCCGAAGAGGGTACGTTAACTGGTAGAGTAAGTTTATGAATGATCACAACACCTGTGCAACTTTCATGTATTTTCCTTTACGTGAGTAGTGTATAAATGACAGATCCTTGAACCGTCCCAATTTCTGAAATTACTTAATGTAACTGCAACTGGTTAAAGGAAATAATTTCAAATTAAAGGTCCTCCTAGTCCCTTTCTTTCACCTGACACACTAAAATCCACATATATTATACAGTAAATGCAACAATTTGTATATCTTCTTATCGTCAGAAAGGTATGTTACAAAATATACCAGTCAATAATGTGTAAAATTATTAAATTTGCTTCCTTGTGAAATACAACCGACTAATTTAAGATCCCTCAAGCCTTCTTGTTTCGTCCAGGTGAATTATAGCTGTACTATTTCATATTGTGGCTGAATTCCTGACTAAAGCACAAGTATACAAAATGATTGCTAATTGATGTAATCAAACAGCTTAATAAAACGTTATTAAATATATACTTCAACAAATAATTACTCGCCCTTCTGTAATACAAATGCTACTTCACATTTCTTGTACTGGTTATATGTGAATAATGTGGACTTTTCTATTAACAGATATTCAATTTCAGTTATCATGCGATTTTATTTTAACCCTATTTGTTGTAAAGAATTATCAACCAAAACATTTTAAATCATTATTAAGAAACATGATATCATTATTAGTTTTGTATTACGAAGAATCAATAAATTTCTGATATTTTATAAGTTGAAGATGGAAACTCTTTTAATATCTTACTATTTTTATAAATTAGGCCTATTTAGTGTAATGTACAGTGATTTAGTGTAGTAAGTCAAATCAAAAATAACAAAAGTAATACTAGATTAAATCTGTAATTGCCCTGCCCCAAAGCTGATGACCGAAGCCTCTTTCTTGGTGACACCACAATGGACCACCGACAATGTGAAGGGCTAATTAGGGAAATCAGCCAGACCTACTACTATCTCTATCTGATCAATCAAGATAACGTTATAGTTTTTTACAGTTTAAATGTGGCCTCGAAATACTGTTAAGCTACTCCAGTTGTGTAGATATTCCAGTAGGCTTCATTTTTAGTAACACAGTACTTTATAAACGTAAACTGATATAAAAATCTACTATTTTTAGAATTTGTTGCGTAGAGTTTATGTTAAGCTGCAGTTTATGTTATATACTGACAATAACAAATCAAATACGATCAAGAAACGTCCATGCTATTGTACTAGAGAATATATCAAACCGATTTGTCTTTGAGCTTTCATACACAAAGACATCAGATAAAATATAAATATTTCAGTTTAAATCTAAGTAAAGATTGATGTATCCATATTTATTTGTATTTGTTTTGTATAAGTATAACGTTGTATTTGTATAGCTTCGTACAGCTGATTGCTATTAGCAATAACACTTCTGATTCTGAATACTTGCACAGTCATGCATGCGTTTAGTGCTATTTATGAGGTAAATAGGACAACGTTGTAACTTGCTTATTCATTAATATAACAAGCGGGTTCGGTTTGTATTCAACCGAATAAGTGGCTTCATCTGATTGTATCCAAAATACATCTTTGCCTGTCTTAGTTTAATTTATTATTTTGACCGTAGTAAAATTACGTAACATGTTTTATTTAGCTATTTTATGCTTTGATTAACTCCAATTAGAAATTATAACCTGTTTTGAAACTATCTCAGAATTTTGGATTTGGAAAAATATCCCTTAAGCCTTCTTAAAAAGGGTGGATTATAGTGAATGCGTTTAGTATTGTCGTGGACTCACGACCCTGTACATTTATGAATTAGTCCTTATGTTAGTGGGAGAAGTTATTGATTAAAATCTAAATTTGTGTTATTAAATACGGTTCTAAAATCTATAAAATCAGGCAGCTTTTAAATATGATGGCAATTATAACCTACTTAGTACCTGAGGGGTTGATATTTGGCCTCTTTATATAGGTTCTGTTTATAAATGAGCGTTAGGGTGTGGGTCCTTTGGGTGTTGTCCTGATATGTCACTAAAGTATGTCGTGAGATAGGTAAAGATATGTCTGTTTAGGTCAATTTAGAGTTAATTACAGAAATTCCTAGATTTTATTTAAAATGTAATACAATTCAGGCCTCTTGCATGTAACAGAAGCTCATTTAATGCGGGTTTATTTCCAAACGTTTTGCAAAATCCCCTTATTTCAAATCTATAACCCACTCACTACCTGTGTAGGCTCGAACATGAACTTATTTTTCTGAAGCCATCCGACCCTCAAACTCTTCATTGGGAATTTAGTCTTAATGTCACACTATACAAATCGCATTACATAGCGAGGACAAACTTGGAAAAACTTAAAACCTTGAAACTCCCTGATGGTACTACAACATTCAAGAATTCTAAGGTGAGCCTTACTGTGTTTCTTTTAGGAACCATTCCAATTAAATAAGCATCCTTATATCACATTTTTTAATTCGTACTTTAGTTATAATTACACCTTCAGTACCAATTCATTTTGATCGCGAATTTTTCACAGATATTTTTACATTCAGATGATAAATAACATTTTTAGCATCTGGGTCCCAAACACGTACAATTCATTTTCTAAAAGAATAAACCTCATTGTACACCAGATAACTTTCAGCGATAAAAACACACCTATTTTGTACACCTTTTTTGTTGTATTTCAGTGATAAAATGGTCGGCCACACTTAAAATGTTTAATCAAGGAGTGAAGACATCACCATTATTGTATATTTCTACTGGAGGGAGACTTTTAATAAACCCAGTGTAGAGTGAAAGTAAACCTCTAAAATATTTGCTAAGTTTTTATAGCAAGAAAGATGGGTTTCTACAAGATATTCATTAAAGTTATCTTTCCACTACACTTTTAATTACTCTGCTCTTTTACCTTTCTACTGAGAATTGTTCCTGAGATTAAAGAGTTTATATTTACGAGACTTTCCATTTAAATTTCAAAACTAACGTTGTACATAAGTTGAATATTTATTGTGTAATCACGTGAAATCAATCGAAATAATGACATAAACAATAGCTTGAATTATAAGTAAAAGGTAGGTTTCTACATGACCATTAAAGTTGCATCAATACTTCATTTTAAAATATGTTGGTATGAAAATCTTTCGTATTTTGACTGCATATTTTAATTTATATTAAATTTAAGTTTAAGCTATCTAACACGCATATTTTTGTAAATTTTAGTTAATATACATCTATAATTTAAATTAATTATTATAGCCTATGATTTTTCCAACTCTGAGAGGAATTTATTCATAGGCAACTTGGTTATTTTCTCTTCTGGAGAGAGAAAGTTTATTATTCATGAGCCAAGATTAGATGGCGGGAACAATAACATGTGTTATTACTGGGCCTCATGAAACGGTTGTGATATACATGTGCATTAGATAACTGTTGAACTTAAACTTCCCTTATCCTGCATTAAGGGGTGTAAGTTATTGACTTATAGTCTGGAAGACTATGTAGTTTAACATGTAGTTTTTAATAACATATGTTTTTTTTGTATTTGTTTTCTACTTTTTTAAACTTATTATGAAAATATATTCAGATAGTTTTTATTTGGTTTTAAAATGGTGTAATATACTTCACTGGTGACGAGGATGGGATTTGTTTCTAACACACATTACTGTACATTTAAAATAGAGTATGTGTCTACCACAAAATTTGCAAAGGTCGATTATCTTAGTCGCATACTATTTTGAAAAGGCGAAGAATTTGACAGAGCTGATGAAAGTTATGACACAGTTATTAACCTCATATTTTCTAGATCTAAGTCGTGCCTTCCAATAACTTATAAAGAAGTAAGTGAAGAAACTGAACAAGATACTGTTCTTAGTGATGTAAAAAATACACATTGTGAATGGTTGGCCAAACACTCATACTGACTTTGATTTGAAAGTGTACGCATTAAAGAATAAACGGTATCAGGAAACTGACACATACTTTCCCCCTTTGAGCCCAACTTTAACGAATAAATTACTTTTTATTTACTAAATATAGAATAGAAAGCACGGTCGAATGTACAGAAAATCTTGTTAACAAGTTATTTTAAAAATCATTCACCCAAATCCCTGCTTTGGAGGCACTACAGAATCCATTGCTACACTCGTGGTTTTAAGAGGGGAAATGCCCCCTATCCCCCCCCCGAGGGTTATTAGGGTGGCAACATATTTAGAATTTCCTCTGTTGGTCAATGCTAAATTGACAAGCATATCGAGTTTGAATGAAATTTATCAGTAAATAAGAAAGAAATAGTAATTTTTTCCCCATAAGAATAACATTGGACAACGTACTGCGTTTACCGCAAAATGAAAATTTAAATTTTCTCCGAAACCAGCAATCGTAGAATAGTAATTCAAAATACTAAATTATTTAGTTTTTTGAGCTCTTTTTAATGGTGAATAGTAATATTTTTTATATTTATGTCTTTTTATGAAAAATAAAAAAAAACTGAATTTTTGATGTTTTATATTCTGAACCCGAATTTTTATAGGAATTCGGGTGGTGTCATTTTGTTTGAAAACTAAAGTTTTACAAACGAATAAAGTTTAATCAAAATAGTTAGAGCCGTTTTTGAGAAATTTTGATTTTTCATGTTTTTTGGCGGTTTTGGGGGATAATTACCCTTAAAAATCAAAAATTCAAAAAAATGAAAAAAATGCCTGGAGATATTGTGGATTAGTACCTACATACCAAATTTCATAAAAGTCGGCCCATTTGTTATGGCTCTAGCTTTGTACACATCCACACACACACACACACACACACACACACACACACACACACACACACACACACACACACACACACACACACACACACACACACACATATACACGGTTTAACACACACACATATACACGGTTAAACACACACACAGACAGACATCACGTAAAAACCACTTTTTTTGGGTTCCCGGAGCACCAAAACGAATATTTCCACTAACAACTCAAATTCGAAAATTTTGAAGAAAACAATACTTTCTCCATATACTATGTATAAGGGGAGAAAGTAAAAATTAGTTAACTATCCATAAAGGTTGCATCATGTGGGGAGTAAGAACTGTCATTCAATTGAAACTAAGAGGTAAATTACTGGAAGATCTACATGATACACTTCAGGGAATAGTAAAGATGAAATCTTTAGCTCGTGAGTACGTTTGGTGGCCTAATTGTGATATAAATTATCACAATTAACTCCATGACTACGACAGTGACTGTAAAACGGTTAAAACTTTTTGTTATCTGTCGTTATGGAATACCTACAACAATTGTGTCTGATAATGGAACTTGTTTCACTTCGTCTGAATTCTCAAATTTCTGCAAACAGCTTGGCATAGAATATGTTACAACACCAGTAAACCAACAATCATCAAATGGGCAAGTTGAAAAATTCGTCAACACAATGAAAAATGCGTTAAGAAAGCTATGCCAAGAAGAAACACCTAAAGGGTTGGAAGCAGATCTTAACAATTTTCTGATAAAATACAGACTAACTCCTCATGTAACAATTGGAATATCACCCGCAGAGCTATTTCTTTGCCGCAAGCTACGATGTCAGTTAGATTTAGTCACACCAGAAATTTCCTATGAGAGAGCAAAAGAAGACGAAGGAAGAAATCAAATTAGTTTAAAGGAATTCAAGATAAAACAACCTAATTATTGGTCAGAAATAAGGAACGGGAAAGTTATAAGGAGATCCGGAAAAGTTCGAAAAAGATTGGACAGGAATACTTGGCAAATCGAAGCTGGTGGAAAACTATTTAAGAAACATGCAGATCAACTAAGAAATAGATATTCAAGTTTAGAGTTTAGCTCAGCTCAGCGGGGAGATGGCGTATAGTCTGAAAGACTATATACTTTAACATGTGGTTTTTAATAACATAAGTTTATTGTATTTGTTTTCTACGTTTATGAGAATAAATTCAGATAGTTTTTATTTGGCTTTAAAATGGTCTAATATACTTCAGTTATGATATTAAATTAATTAGCTATTCATCAAAACTATTGCAAATAAACTGCCACCGAGAGAGTTAGTTGAATCTATAGTTTTTTATTTTTATTTGAGGTATTATTTGTAAACACATTTTTGTGCATTATGACTGAGGCTTATGCAGTATTGTGGTTGGTACAGGCTAGAACTTGTCAATTCTTAGCGGCTAGCAATAACGTTCTGCAACGTTGAGAATTACTAATTTGAAACAAAAGCTTTTTACCCTTTAAACTACGGTAAATAAATATTCGAACAGATTATGCCGTAAGAGATCTATCGGGTTTGTTCACCAAATTAAACGTTTAATTTTCAAGAAAGAATGCTAGTCTAAAACATAACTTACCTTAAAATCAACCACCGACTGTAACTATTTTTTATTATATAAACTTAAATATTACATATGATGTTGAAAGTATATTATTAGTAATAAAAAAGTGCAATTAAAATCAAATTTTATTGACTAGAAGTGTTATGAAGAGTTATTTGTGCTATGTGTTAACAAAGAATATTGTTTGTTTCAATTTAAAGATGGATCCTGGGATGAAATTACTGGTTTTGTGTTATAACAAAGTACGGTGACAGCCCGCCACAATGCCACGCACATCGCCTACAAATTACTACTGCACGTTATTATTAATTAGTTTTGTAACAATTCCTGTTACCACTTGGTATACGGTTGGTTAGCGGCAAATTATGTCTTAGGAGATGTAATACCATACGATATAAAACTTGAGTTTTTTAATAATACAGTGTTGGACAAGAAATTAAACTGCGTTTATTTGTTACAAAATAAGTACTAACCCCAGAAATGTTACTAATAGTAAACGAAAAATCTAAGAATTTTTCGTGGTACTTGTAGCAATAGTCTCACTCTGTTGCCATTTTTGAAATAAGTCTTTTTAAATATTTTAATTTCTGAATAATAATACATTTTTCCTAATAATACATTTATAATAATACATCCTACCTCTTGTTAATTAAGAATCTAAAACAGTGTATAGATTTTAATATTTTCGAAACTATGAAGTACAAGAGAGAATTTAACAATCAGTTACATTCACTTAGTACATAGTTAGTTATTTAAAATTCATACTTTTTCAGTACACAATAAGATGAATTGTAGTGCCGCAGTGGTGCGGACACCCACATAACACAGGAGCTGCGGGTGGTCGGCTCAGTGATAATTCCCGTAAATAGACAAATTGGAATTTTCAGTGTCATTATCTTTCCCTGATATTATTTCCGTACATTGAAGTTGTCGTAGTAAGGTTGATGGAGGTTTTCAAGAGTCAAAAAATTTGTTAATTGGCATTTGCTGATAATATTAAACGAAAAAACAATTGTACTTAGGAAGAAAAGTTTAAAGTGTGATTAGAATTTGCTTTGTGTGTACAATACGCGGTTATATTTAGCACAATAGTAACACAATCATAAGTGATTTGGTTGGGTATCAGTATTTTCTTGTTAAAACTTTACCTTCACTTGTACATACAACAAATTCCAAACAATTACATTTGTTAAGTGCATTGTCTCTGAAATTTAGATTTTAGTTTTAATGTATTATATTTTAAATATTTCATAAACATTATGTATCAGGTACGTATTACTTGACTGCTTACGTTTATCGAAACAGTTTTATCATACTAATTAAATTACATTAAAAGATGTTATGATAATATTTTCTTTATTTACATTTCCTTTTTAAAACTAAATTTGAAAATGTATTTTACCCCTCAGAGGGAAACTCGGTAGACGGTAAAAACTGGAATTAACGTAGCAGAAGTAATGGAACCAGTCCAGCGAGAGACTCAATCAACTGATTGAAAATAAACGCCGAGCCCGATCTCTTAGTTAGCTTTATATTGTAAAAAAATAAAATACCAGATTTTTTTAATGTGTAATAAATATCATAATTTGTTTAGTAAATTTGTATTTCTAGGATTTATAATTTTGTTGTAAGTACATTTTGTATTCCTTATAACTTGTTGTATAAATCACTTTTGTTTACTATGATGCGTATGGATTATTCATAATTTTTGTGAGGGATAAAAAACTAGTAGAGAATTATTGTTAGTTTTTCTTATATTTTTCTGCCATGAAAAAAACATAATTAATTATTCGGGCATTTTTAAGAGTTTTTTTATTTCAAAGTACCGATATCATTTATAACATTTTCAACGTCTTAAAGTGATTAACTTTTAACAGCCTTTAATTATTGTTCTTTTAGTACTAGTAGTTAAGCAGAAATTTAGACAATATCAAAATTATAATCATGAAAAATTATACGAATTTGTAACATGTTCTTCAGCTTTGGTAACCGTTATCGAACCTGAACGTCCCTACCGTTGAGAAGATCTGGGCACTTGGTGTTGATACAAACCTTTTTAGTGTACCTCAAATTATAGCTATATGTAGTTTAAGAAACGTGACCCTCAATAGAAATCCCAAAAAATGCTCCACTAGGAACACGGACTTATATTCAACATATATACTTAATTCACCAGTTCGCGGACCAAATATCTCCTAAGAGTTTTTTGATAAGATTTCATCTCCCAGAAAAGGGCATTTTGTTATTTATACGTGTAGTTACTAATACAAGAAAATTAAATTAATGATGTAATGACTATTTGTTGTCAAATAGTTGCTTGTAATACACGCAGTACGCATTTGTACACAGATAAACATTATTTATATAATTTAATTTATTAATTTACATGAATAAATTTGTACCTATTGTTTCCTTTAGTTTTAAGCAATGCAAAGTTATAGATTACACAGGTTTAGAGCGCCTTCACACTAGGTCGCTGTGACCGGGTCGCAGACACCCGTCGGCCACTTGACCCGTCGAAATTGCATTTAGCCTTATGGAGCCCTTCACACTAGTGGGTCGCAGCGACCCACTCGGTGGCAGCGACTCGGTGGTCACGGAACTGCGACGCCGGGCGTTGGCAGCGACCGTGATTTTTAGCGACTCAACCCACTAGCGGGACATTGAATCATACGGAGCCCTTCACACTCGGTGACTGCGACCAAGTTTTCAGGATGCACGCGCAGCTTGTTTTGGTCGTCTGCCTGCCTCCTTCCTATGTCTTTCATTTGCTGTCGACTCGTTTCGCTGATCCCACTGTTGAGAAACTATCTTGTTTTTGGTCTGTGTTGTTTAGCGTTTATAGTTTACTGTGCCTTTTTTAAATTTAGTTGTATTTAACACCAAAAATTTAAATACATGTATAGATAAATCATTCATAACTAAAATAAAAATTATTAATTATTTTATATTATAATATTGTATTTATTAAATATAATATATTTATAATATGTGTTATTTATTTATAGTATATTTATAGTATGCAGGGTGTCAAGACAAGAAAGTGTGTAAACAGTTTGTATACACCCTGTATATAATATCATTATTTTATAATATTATTATAATATAATTATTTATAAATAATAATTAATTATAATAAATAATTGCATACAATTCATACTGATAGCATTTCAAAATTATAATATGATCAAAGTTGCTCTATATTTTGTAGTATATATGTCGGTTTTCAAAGTAGTCTTAAAGCCATAAAGCCTGTCAAATACACAAAGGACCTAAAATGGGTCATGGTTTTATTGCTAAACTGAAGGTAACATTTTCCAGTGCAACATTTTAAATACATCAAAAGATATGCTGTGATATCTAGCCTGTTTGGGAATCCTAATTAACCTTGGTATTATCACACAGGCATCAGCAGTGTTAAATTTTAAAAGTAAATAAATTAATCAATTGACCCAAACGTGGTGACCGTGCCAATTATTGTGGGATATCCATTGATATGCTACCAGAATTTCAACTACTTAGTGCACGTTTACATGTTATTAGACCACATATTAACCTCCAACATTGAAGCTTTATCCGATAAAGCCAAACATAAAAGTATTTGGAAGAAGTTTAATGATTGACTATTGTTTTATTGCAGTACACATTTAAAAGGTTTATCAAAGAAAAATATTATTATCAATAAACTGCTAATTAAAAATTAATACAAAATAAAAACAAATACATTAAACTCATGAATGCCCTTGTAACTTGTTGTAACTTCACGTATTTATTATAATATTAGATAATCTTTTTACTATACTGCAATAATTTACTCCTTAATACCCTAATAAATATCATATATTAGATACTATACGAAAAGTATACATGTAATTCCTATACGCTATATAACTATCATCACAATAAATTCCATGTTCAATACATTTTTAACACAATATAGTACATGAGTTTTACAAACTATTTAATACTTCCAAACTTTAACAGTTATTTTTATTATTGCGATGCCAAAGTATTTTTTAAGAGCTCGCTAAAGCTTTTAAGGTAACTCGGTCTAAACCCCGTAAATTGTGTGAACATCCCGGGAATCAAACCTGTGACCCCTTGAACCAAAGTCCTAGAGTTAAATTTTAAGGTAGCAAGATGTCCAGAAGAGTTTCCCTGCAACTTGGTAATCCTGCAAACCACTGAATTACAAAATTCCTAGGAAATCACTCAAAATAACAGTACAGTATGCCTCAACTACCGAGCCTTACTAAAGAACAAGTGTACTCCCGTAAGTATTAAACAAGAAACCTTCAATCTCGGGACAAAAGCGTGCTTAATCGTATGAGATCGTGTAGTAAATCAGCGGGTTATCTGATCGCATATTGAATTAGATCTGATGTTGAAACTAATTCTATTTGTCCACTTTACGAGGGCTGTCAAAGCTGCCAAGGCCGAGGCCGGGGACACAGTCTCATCAGGCTTCTTATCTACTCAGTCAGACTTTTGATCTTCACTAATGATATTAATGTTTTGTGTTACAATGTTTTGAGATAAATTAAAATTAAAATGAAACTGTAGATCAACTAAATCAAGATTGATAAAAAATTGAATGTTGAATGGTCAACAACTTAATGAATATATTTTAAATTAATAATTTATCCACATTTGAGATTACATACATTATGTTAAATACTAAAAAACTAAAACATACATTTATATTCGATTGTAGTTATAAGAACATTTACCCAATAATCGTAGGTGATTCATTTTAATAACGAAATACTTGGATTTAGAGAAGTCCCGAATGTTTTACAAAAAAAGTATTTGCTTGATGAGTCAAGGCAAATGTTTAGTTATTCCATTTTAATCACCATGTTCAATCAAAGCAAATTATTAATCTTATTCTATCCAGTATTTTTTCATGATTTGTCTCGAGAAATATAAAGTAAAAACTAGACACGTAGTTTGTTTTTAAACAACAATCGTTCTTTATGCATTTTCCACAATAAAATCTTAACTAACAAAATTTAATTACGAGATATCTTAGACCCTTATTAACGAGTTAGACACTAAAAGTGATTAACTATGTAGAGTTAGAGGCAAGTTTGTCTTTTCTAACGGTATTTAATATGTTTACATATTTATAAAGGTTGGCTGAACTATTGTAGTACTAGAATTAAATAACCTTTTCTACCTTTTATGACAGACTATAAAGACATATTAACTTTATCTTCTTATTGATTTTGTAGCGTAATGTTTGCATTATCATAAAGTTTAAATGTGCATCAAATGTTTTACGTTAAACACTTAAGCCCAAGTTATTCAAGGGTGTCATTGAAATTATTCGTTGGTATTAAGATGCCGGGATACAAATATTTACAAAGTTGACAGTATAATTAATTAATTTGTTGTACTATTGCAACACCTTAAAAGACAATTATTATTTCATTTCTAAATACGATTAAACAAATTCACAATTAACAATAATCAACAACAACAACAATGCGATAAGAACAATTATGCGAGTACGTTTTTGGATGTTAACATCCATTATTAGGTTTGATATAATATATAAAAATACCGAATTATTCATGTGACTTTTTTCTTTATCTCATCTGTTCTAGAATGTTTAGTATTTACTTTTACGATACAAGTTGCTGGCTCAAGAGGCAGTTATAATCGAGTCCATGAGACTACTGATCAGGGAACTGAGGTCTGGTCAGGCGAGTCGGTCTTTAGCTGAAGTCGACCAATCAAGTGTTGAAATTACTGCCTCCAACATAGTTTAACATTCTGTTAGACCATTTGGAATGTTAAGCATTTCGTAACAAAATTACGACGTGAATTTCGGATAAATACATACCATTGCCTGTGAATAAGCTATATCATTGAAATTCGTTTGCAGTTTATTTTGCTATAGTAGATAATTCAGTTGAATATAGCAGAGCTAGACAAATTTTACCCTGCACGTATAGTTGCATTTTCATGCTCCAATATTTCAACACACAAATGTGTAAATACAATTAAAATAGTCTCTTTAAGCCCCTTTACAGACTTGGTTGATAGTTTTTGTGAGTGTTAAAATGAAAACGTTAAATATGCAACAAGGAGAGCTGTAATCAAACAATACGTGATTACAATGTGGTAATTTATTGTTATCTATCCATAGTTTATTGAGGTTTTGTGTTGCTTTCTGTTTGCTCATTTTGTTGTTATTGAGCTAATTGTGCAGTGACATTGAAATTTATTCATTATTATTCCTAATACAAAAATATAACGACAAGAATAGATCAGCCACATTTACCTTACAATAAAAAATTGAACTATTTACCCGTGTTTATATCTACATGTACTACATAAAGTTCGGTAGGCCTAATAGAATATTACTATTTTACTTTTTTAATACCATTTTACACAGTTGCATCCATACTTTTGAAACATTTTATTGCTCATTGCTGTAACTATAGCAAAATTCAATATACTTGTATTGGAATTGATATTGATATATAAATACTTATTCTAGTGTGCCCTTGATCTAGGGTCTCTGGGGGTACGAGAGGTTCCTGTGCACTCCGCCTAATGCTCGCTTCGCTTACCTTGCGGCTACCACGGCCTCGCTCTCGTGCTCTCGGTATGGTTGATTGAAGTTAGAGCAAATTGTGAAGGTGTTAGTGGTGAATTTTAGCGCGAGTCCTAAAACGTATTTATATTATTGAGGACCATCAAAAGTCCTTTGAAATACTAACCCTATTTTACTGACCATCATACAAAACTCTGAAAAGTATTAAACTTAGTGAATATTTACAAAATGTAAAATCTCATAAACCTAGTTATGTAATATTAACATTCAGTTTGTACTTTTGGTGTCATCAAGGCTCTATATAACAATATTATTATGAGATAAGCTTCAAGATTCCTGATGATATGTAGGTATGTCTTTTCGTATCAAAATTATTGTAGTGTTAGTATAATGATGATAACGCGTTTTGATAATATGTAGAATGTATGTGTTAGCATGGAAATGTATGGTTATTTTAGTGAGTGAGAAAGTTCAGTTTCGGGTAATATTTGTAGGATTCTTAACACTTCTATACATTTATCCCAGTCAGTTACCAAATCATATTTTAATCAATATAAAAACCCCTATAAATGGGGTCGGATGGATTACAGCAAAAGGAAAAAAAAAGATTTTTTGCAGTATTATACAAACATATAATATCCAAACAAGGGGTATTGTCAATAAAGTACAATGTAGAAACATTACATAATAATTGTAAACTTTACACTCAATATCAACGTCATTAGTCTTATCACTTTACATATATAACAGCAGATAATCTAATGCACAGAAAATTAACTAAAAAACAACATATCAAGAAGAAATCTAAATAACTTTGATCTTATTGTAAATATGTATAAGTAAACACGTACACATTGAAGCAGTCGTAATATTAAACTGCAAATATTAACTAAATCTACAGTTTATGTTTATTATTACTTTAAAATTAACCATTCAACGAATGGGTATCACAGACTATAAAAGCTTAGAGATTGTTTTTTTTCTCAATAATATTAATATTTTATATTTTATTCAAAATAAAATTTAAATATTTATTTAAAATCATAAAATTGTTTTGACCACTAAAATAAGACGGTTGATTTTTTTGTGAATATTGCTTTTTATTGCATTTGCATTTTTTGGTGTATTATATACAGTTCCAATCACAAGTTTTCAGAAGTTAAGAACATGATTTAATGTTTTCAACGAACTATGTAGACGTCATAAGCCCAACTGACAAAAATGCGGTTAAAATTTAGCTTAGTCTAAACTTAGTCATAAAACATAGTTCAGCATAACACGATTGTTTTACAATTAAGATAAACAAGTATCGATTGTAGAGTTACGGCTTTATATACATTATATCTAGTAAACAATTATTTTTTATACATAGTTCTGTCTTATCACGGCCACAAAACCTTTTAGAATAGTGTACATTCCGAGTAATTATGTTAAGAAACTATTTACAAATATTTACAGTTGATTTATACAGTTAGTGTATGTACAGTATGGACAAGGGTGGGCCGGACTGGTCTGCAGAGCATCGCGGCGCCACTCAGAGCAGCTCCGTGGTGGTCCACGGCCGCTCAGGAGGCTGTCAGAAGCGAGTGGCGCTCACCGAGGGCGGGGCTCCGCGGGCGTCGCGCTCTCGGCGCTCCAGGGTGCTCATCTGGACACCACAACACTGTTACCACAGGGAAAACTACAGGAGTCTACAGATATGGTTGAGACACCATACAACATCTGTAGGTTTGAACGGTAGCTTGACGAGTATTCGATATCTGATACACAATAACCGTGTCTGAGTTTGAGAGTACGGTGGGGACAAAAGGATATGTTGGATTTATATTGCAGGCAAACTAATAGAGAGCACGATATTTAATTTATTATTGATAAAATAATAACGTAGTCTCAAACAAAGCGCTGTTTAAAGACAAATTTGTTTAAAATAGAAATTATATCAACATTTTATTATTGTTTTCTATCACAGTTGGTAAAAAAAACGTTACAAACAAAACGTAAAATTAAATCCAGGTCTGGAAAAAGTACTGAATAAAAATCTGGTTTAATAGTAAAAAAAGGTTGTTCTAGTGAACATGGAACGAGGGCATAAACAGCATATGCAGTAAATTTCATTGCGCTCAGCTGGCTCGTTATCCCATTTCTGGTTTCGTAGAAATACAAACTTATTGGAGGGCTATTTATATTAAATTAAAATAATTACATTACTATTCAGACGCATTATTGTAGTGACCAATCTGCGGTTTTACTCCCGACCAAGCACAGACTAGGTCGGTACTGTTTTGTTTGACACTTACATTACCGGTGGCGCAACATTTTTACTTGTCGATTAGTTTCGAGTTTCCCGTTAACTCCAGCATTACCTGACTCGTCATCGTTCTCTCAAAATAGTTATCAGAAGTTTGTCTAGAAATGGAAAATCACCCTCCCGATAGCTCCGAAATCCAATAAAACCAATTGAAAGTAATATTTTTAAGTTATTAATTTTAAAATACTTAATTTTGTATTTTTGACCCAACTTTAAAATAATTTACAAATAATCTGCAAATCTATGTAGTAATTTCGTCAGTATGTCGAAATTACCAAATGGATTAGATTGTTATCCCGGTACTGAGATCACATAGGTTGTTGATTAAATATCTAATATACACCACATACAAATTATATAGAGGTGCATATATTACATAATAACCAAGACTTTTTTATGCTACGACTCAAAAAAGAGTACAGACAAATATCCTCTTGAGTATGTAAAGCCACATCTAATCTACGTATGTTTTAAAACATATAAATACAGATACAATCATTTATTCAGGCCTACTGTATGTATGTGAATAAATCGAGCTTTGCACTGTAGTTTTGAATTTCAATCAGACGTAAATGCTAAATAGTTATATTACCAGCAATCGGAATCACTAGACAGACATTGTGCAATTGTAATTTCTTTCATGACACATATCAAACAATTTGGTTAAAAAAAATCAAAATAATATATATTTTATCTCATCTATTTTCCATAACATATTTTATACTTATATTTCTGCTTAAAAAATATTCTAGTTGCATAAAAACCCGTTATGTGATTTTTTATATCTCATATTTTTTTAATCAAAGAATTGTTTGAGTTTCAACGTAAATTCAGGAAATAACGTTGACAGCGAACCAATTTTTGCAGAGTTGTATATCAAAGTTGTAAGTGGATTTAGAATCAATGTTCTAAACCTAGAGATAGTATCGTTTCACAATGGAAATTACAATTATATTCAAAATAAAGTAAAACTACATTCAAACACTCATAGTTACAGGTTGGACCTGGAAAAATGTCAACTAAACCTTTGCATTACTATCTGTGGTAATTAATATTTTATCCACACTGTTAAATCGTATAGTTAATTTTACATATTTTTTATTATTTTGTCAATGGCATACATATTTTAAATACAGCAAATAAGAAAAAAAACAATTTTTTTGTTAGACTTTCCTAAACCGAGCACCAAGGGTAATAAAGAGGCAAAAAGCTTGTAATTAACAAATATTTATATTATGAAAAGTTTAAAATGTATATAAACCGTGTCTTATTGCATTTGTCAAAGAATATATAATTAGCTATTTATCTTCCTGGTATCACGTATATGCCTTTAATTTTATAAAAATGTAAGTAAGCCAGTGAATATAAACTTCAGTCAGTCAGTGAAAGTAATAACAAATTATTGCATCTCACGACTAAATCATATATTACCTAAATTTAGTAAAGCATTCATAAAAACGATTCTTGTGTCAATATTTAAAACCCATCTCTAGAAAACAAACATTTGATAAATCTTGCACATGTTTTAGTTAATCATAACGTATTCAAAACAAATTTTAAAGCTTCAAAATGCAACATAACACTGCGATGCCACGCCAAACACATACGCAAATATTTCACCATTCATAACTAAATCGAATAACAATAACTAAAAATACATGAAAGTAAAGGACAAGGATGTGGGCTGGAGTGGATTTTAAGCCAAAGCACGAATATTTGTACTAACCATGCAACACATATACAAGCTATACCGTGCTCTCTCTCGCGTGGCTGATGAGGGGGGTCTCCGCGGTCACGTGACACAGTGACGCGTCGATCTGCGCGTAGACGGTCTGCTCGTCCACGCCTGCGCAGTGGACGGGGGGGCGGGGTGACGTCACTAGAGGCCCGTAGATCCCGCCTGCGCCGCCCAGCTGCAGCTCCGCATACGTAACCTCCTCTTTCTATTCAGAGATTTTATAAATATTGTTTTATTAAAATTATTATTTATTAACAGATAATTTAATCGATACCATATAATGGTGCTTTACACTAATATAATATGTGTATTAAATATCTTTCCACGATTATTAAGCTATAGTAATACCATTCGTAAATTCCCTTGATAACAAAATATTCTTTATTTCTTTAAATATGCAAATGCAATAAAACTGCAAATCTTATTGATGAAATGATATTTATTATAGATGGAATAAAAACGTAGGTAAATACCCCTTTTAAATATTGGTTGATAGGACAGGCATTTCATAAATAAAATGACTTAACCAAGAGTACCATATGCAGATACTCATTCTTGGATTTTCTCGTAAACTGCTTATAGAAATAGTAAAAGTTCAACAAAATGCACGTAAAAAACCTTACAAAGAATAGGGATGTTGTATTTTCTACAGTATAAAATAATACTATTATTGAGTTAATATTTTCACGACGGAACTATGTTATAAAGCATTTCTCTTACATTGAAAATGAGAACTATTTAATAATTTTTAAATGTTTAACTTACTCCTGTTTTTCTACGCCCATCCACGGTTATGTGAGTAGTTGGGTAAAGCCTTGAATTTAGTTTCTCAAACGCCCTCTCGTCTTCGTGGTAATCTGAAATAGGAGGAATACATTAGCTTCACTATATATCACTCCAAAACAACAACAATGAGTTTATTATTAGAAGTAATTTAAAGTAATGATTAAATTAAATTAATATCTTTAAAATGTTTGTACTAGAAAGCTTTTTATCTTAAAGTTTGGATTTTGCTGTAGGAACCCAAATATACGCCTAAATGCTTAATTATCCCTGACCAGGGAAACAGAAAACATACGAACAAATACCGTACCGACTTCATATTTTAAATCTAAATACTAAAAATATGGTTTACAAAAGTACTAATTATTCAACAAAATATGCATATATTTTCAAAACGTTTGTTATTACATTAGCTAATTCCTGAACCG
The DNA here is from genome assembly GCA_963675035.1 of Allygus modestus. Lineage (NCBI taxonomy): Eukaryota > Metazoa > Arthropoda > Insecta > Hemiptera > Cicadellidae > Allygus > Allygus modestus. The sequence goes on from OY776111.1 coordinate 391,283,401, forward strand.
TAGTTACAAAAACCAAACAGTAAATCTGTTATTATGGAGATTATCCCTCCAAACTAGTGAGTTACCGGTGTTGTGAGGTATGATGTCAGGGTTCTTCTCTAGGCTGTCCATGCTCTCGTTGGACCTCTTGAGGTCGGGCGCTATGATGGTCTTGTTGTGCTTCTCATCGCAGTCCTTGCCGCGCAGTCTCAGCACGAGCACAATGCCCAGGGCGATCAGTATGAGGGACGCCACCACACCAGCCAGCACCCCCAGCAGTGGCGTTATCTCAATGGCGGCCGGGATTGCCGCTGAAACATTTATTTGTTCATGAAAGTAGTGTAACGAATTTAGATTGAAAAGGGCAATTCTCTAGTACAGGATCTCTTCAAAACAACAAACCTATTTGGATCACGATCAAGTTTAAAATAAAATAACTTAGCGCTCTTTAAAATTTCTACAAACTCTGTTATTTGACTTATCCAATATTTAATTTAAAAAGGGTTTCTTTGTTAGAAATGTTCCTGTTACTAACTTATTAGTACGAGAACCCACAATGGCAATATAGAAAAACCCAGACATTAAAAGGGGGTTATAAGGGTGCACTAGTCGTAACGAAAAGTAATACATTTAATAAGTGCATGTTACATGCAACAACAGCAAAATAACAAACCACAGCCCAAAAGCGTGGTGGTTGTGGTGTTGTGTTTCTGCGTTGATTTTTTGGTTATGTGTTTACGTCATCTAATGTTTAATGGTAAATTTAAATTCCAATTATAAAGTTCCACTATACAAACTATGTTAACAAGATTTTTCATAACAAATACCCTAAATCTTATAGAGTTAATAACTACATAGTATTTTTGTAGTCTTCTATCTAACCTTATTCAACTCACACGACACAGAATACTTACTTTGCCCTGTGCGGCGCGCAGCTGATTTGAGGGTGTGAGCGCTAAGGTGTGTGACGTCACTGGGGCCCTTGCTGTTGATAGAGTACACGACAATGTCGAAGCCCAGCCCTGACGGCAGCCCTGCGGCTAGGAACACACTGTTGTGGTTGGTCACGTTGCTCACCAACAGCTGCGACTGGGAGTCGTACACCTCCATCACGAACTCCTGTGGCAGCCCGCCGTTGAACCCCTCGTCACACTCGACGTACAGCGAGTCCGCCGTCTGGTTCTGGATCGTGCAGTTTTCCAGAGGGTCTGGTCTTCCTAGATGTCAAGGAAACCGTAAGTACGCTTTCGTGTATGTTAAAACAGTCCAAGCAAAAGGAATTTTAACTGAATTGTGATCAATCTATCTTCTGTGAAAAAGTCTTTAGAATAGTGCACTGACTTCACAGATTATAATTGTAAAAGAATAAAGGAGAAGGTTTTACTTTCGTTGGATCCGTAATTTTATTAAACAAGTTTATTCATCTAAAGTGGTATTAGAACATTATACAGGGTTTGTAAATTAGTATTAGAAAAATACAATTTTTAAACAAATTTAATTATTTTTTTTATTTTAAGTATTTGTTTGTATAAACCTGTACCAGAGTTATGATAAAAAAACTAAAATACGTCACACGCAGCTCACAAAGCCTGTTTTTTGTATTTAATCAACATTTTAATCAGATACATATTACTCCTGTAGCTTTATTAATTTTGAACCTTTGTTTTATTACATTGAATCTACAAAAATACTTATCGAAGGTAACCTGAAATAAACTTTTACCTTTTAATTTATCTCGTATTAAAGAAAACCCGTGTAATTTCAAAAGGGCCTGTCACGTTTTAAAGACAACATATTATAATCAGCAAACCCAATGATACTAAGATCTACTAACTGCAATATAAAATTAAATATTTAAAATGTAGTAATGTTTTTCATCGAATTACCCTAGTATTTACCTGCAGGGATGATATGGAAGACGCACGGCTGTTTCTGCGAGCCCAGCTCGTTCCTGCCCCAACACAGCAACGTGCCATACTCCACCTCAGTCCTGGGCGTGTACGAGGCGATGCTGCGGGTCTTCTCTGACGTCACGTGGCTCCCGGGCAGGTCCCACGTCTCGCCGCTGTTGTTGAACCTCCAGGTAAAGGCGACGTCGGGGGGGTTGGCCTCCAGCTCACACAGTACTTTGGCCACCTCGTGGCGCGCCACCCCTACCACCGTCTGCTGGTTAGGCTTGCAGACTGGTGCGACTGGAATCCAAAATTACTAGCTTATTTTTCATCTCTAAAAGTAGCACTTTCGTTTTTAATGGCTATTTTCCAACCACTTTAGATACACCTGTAAGGCTCACTAATTTATGATTATAGATTATATAATTCACGTAATTTATAGATTATAGCCCCATAAGTTAGAAAAGTATTAAATATTACAAAGATGGGTGTAGGGAAACGTCAGACGAATCATAATACAGTAATACAGATACAACAATGGATGTTAAATAGTTTAATGATTCGTAATCGAAATAAGTATGAATTATAAATCATGTTTAAATGTTTACTTGCATACATTATAATAAATTATTACTGTATAAAAACGTTTATCATAGGTGAACTAATGTTTGTTGTAAATAAAATTAATAAAATAAGCAAATAGGAATCGAGGGGTGTAAGTAAACTCACAAAATACATCGCTTACTCCAAAACCTAAAAGTAGATTTATTTAAAATTACCATTTCAAGATTTTTATTTCATTCGTTTTGATAACTAACACCAAACATGTGCAATTGTTAGTAATTATATATTTTACAGGATATAAACATTAGGTAGTATGTAAAAAGGTGTTGAGCTCAAAAGTATATAACATTTCTGTCATCGATGCCCCAAAATTAAATTTACCCTTATTCTGTTACCAGTAGTGAATCATTAAGTATAATATTTTTTAGTATGAAATGTACAGTATTTTTCAAACAAGTACGGAAAATGCTGCATAAATATTTCTAGGGGAAAATATGGCAAGCGGAGCAATGTATTCAGAGCGGAGAGAACAGACTGTGTCACATAACGCTCATTGATCATGGCTTTACGGCGAGTGTTCTTTCACATTGTAAACTACATTGAGAGGCAACCGATATTTTTAATATGTGTTAAAAGCATAGGTATTGATTCAGCAGTAAAAATATATAAGGGTTATTTATAATGCAGGTTTTATAGTTATTGAGTTTAATCGTTTGTAAATAGATTGTTCTTAATTGTACCAAGCATAATTATAATGTCTAAATTCTTTACAAGAAAGAGGATGTATCTCAAGGAAAATCAAACCTGACTCAAACATAATATATTAAAAATTAATTCCGTATTTTACACCGTTATTATTAAGTCACATTTTAAATGTTTAGCTATTTGTCACCTTTATACCCGTGTAAGTTTAATCTATACCTATAAAAGGCAAAGCCCACACACACTGACTGACTCAATCATCACGAATTTTAAACTTCTCATTTACCTAGAGAGTTGAAATTTTGTTAAGCATAAAATACTGGTTCGTTAGGCATAAAATAAGAAAACTAAATGGTTTTCATCCTGAACTGACCTTAGGGCTTCGCCATAGTTTCCAAAAAAGTTCCCACGTTTTCTTTACGGACATTCATTTTTGTTTGAGCTAATGCAAATACAAACAGGTGATCTTGATTCGCAGTAGCTCCACGGGTTAACCACAGAATACAGCAAACACAACTGTCATAGTTGTTACAAATCATTTGCAGGGTTAAGCCTGCGGGTAACAGCTAGAACTAAATAAACCAATGGAGAGGAGTTTCGGTCAATACTCTGTTTCAATTATGATTCTGGTATGTTTAAGGTAGGATGATACTAATTTGTTGGCTAATACCATCGAATATTAATACACATGAGATTTGGAACAGTTTAAAATTGTATCAACCTCAGAAACAGGATTTGAACCAATAAGACTAAATAAAATCTGATAACGAATAAGTTGACTAAGACATTTTCACAGAGTGTAGTCTGTTTGAGTCTCAGAAACAGTTAAAATATTGCTTTTAGCTTATTTGCTACTCTAGACATTATTTAGCTTACATTTGACGTCCAGCGGGACGGGGTTGCTCTCGCCGTCACCCTCCTGGTTGCTGCCCACGCACGTGTAGAGGCCGGCCCGCGCCCGCGACACGCTTTGCAGCACCAAGCTCTGGTTCTGGACTATGGTGCCGGCACTCGCGTTGTTCACCAGTGTCACGCCCTGGTGAAAATGTATGTAAAATTTTTAGCCACACTTGCGTAGTCTGAACTTTGTCTGCATTTCGATATATTAATCCCGTGAGCAGGAGAGGAGACAGTTGAGGGCATGGCTTACATGGCTATCAACAATGACTACATGTAGTCATTGCTATCAACCAAGACCCAGTCAATCTTAGACGTGCTGCATTGTCAAACTGAACACTGGCTGGACTACATAACATTAAAGTGATGTGTTTCTCTGGCAAAATGGCAACAGAGATAGCCGTATTATTGGCTGGAGCCCAACTGCCATCTTTTCTGCTCCCGATAGTAAACTCTGTACAACCTAATTGTTGATTGAATTTCCGTATGCCCTACAATAACAAAACCCATATTGTGACGTAAATGGGGTTTTAGATTATAAACCCGTATAAAACTCGTTGCTGGGTGTTATTTTTTATAGTTACAGTATGTTTTTTAAATACTTAAAAACTCAAAATTATAAATGTTTAGGAAATTTAACATTCTATTAATTGGTAATACTAAAAGGTAAATCACCACTGAAACAGCTGAAGGTTGTAAATGCCAGTGAATGGCCCAGAACTATAGCCAGAAGTCTAAAATTCATAAATCCGTAAGAACAAACGTGCAAGACATTCAATCACTTTTCCACTCAGTAACTGGTCGACCAAAGTTGCAGGTAAATCGTTTGTAGAGGATTTAAGATAATTTTAAATATTTTGTTGTAGTTCCATAAAACTGTAATTGTTTTAGGTTATATAATTATATTTTTTTCGAGTTGAAAAAACGAATAATTTAATAATTCATAAGTTAACAGATATTTGTTTTAAAATACAAAGTACAAGATAGCATGAAAGCAAAACACTTTCAAACCTTCTCTTGTGATATTGAAATTGTACAAAATAGATAGCTTACAATCTTTAGAGGATCGACTGGAATACTTATTTCAATCAATATCATTATTTATAGGTACTTATATCATAGAAGTGATAGAAAATACAATTAAACATCAATGTCTATCAGGTTATACCAACAACGTAGAATTAATATACGAACTTGGTTTGGAAATATCTAATACAAATACGTAAATATCTAATGAAGTCGATTTCATGCTTTGTACTTACATTGTGTCTCCAGCTGACTCGGTAGACCCAAGGGTTAGACTTGATGTTACATTCGAAGTACACATCAACTCCCTCCCGTATCGTGCTGGCGTTCAAGTTGCTCCCGAGCTCCAGCGTTACCAAAGGCACATCTGGATTTGAGAAAGATTGTTAGGAAAAGATAAAATGCTCAACCCCAAGTAAAAAAATCTTATTACTTTCTTACTATAAAAATACATATCTTATAAAGAAAGAAAATAGATTAAAACGAAATAATTATCTTTCTCAAACTTATGCTTTTATGTTATGACATTTTTGAGGTTATGAATTAAAAGTTTAGCCAAGTATGTTGTTTGACTGAATAGAAATACATGGACTTATATTGTGCAGTCTAGTAATACTGGTTGGTTACATCCAAAGTTTTCTTACCTCAGACATTAAAACCTTAGTAGTAATAACTATTTACTTTAACTATACTGTAAAAGTAACATACACATACACATTCTATGTGTCTTCATACACAGTATAAAACATACATCGTTCTTAAAGTCATGCTCGTTTTGGGGAATCGTTTAAGTATTTTTCCTCAGTTGACTAGGGAAATATATGCAATTGGATTATTAGCACATTATATTTTACTATGAATATACTCAGAATAATATTTCAGCTTATATTTTGTAATTATTTATACTTAAATTGACTGTGTTCATATATTTTATTTTAATATCTGATTTGTAATTTTAAATTAAGTATTTGAAAGATATTTTATATAATGCAAGCTACGTTTGTGTCCATAAACTAAGGTTGATTGCTAAAAAGGGAATTGAAAGTCCTAACTTTTCTTTAATAAATAAAGCGTTTTTGTTTGTTTGTTAAAACCTACGTAAGACGTTGAGTGTCCAGGTGTCCTCCAGTTCGCTACCCTCTATGGTGGCGGAGGCGGCGCGACACATCAGCGATTTGCCGGAGTCCTCCATCAGAGGGGAGAAAGTGAGTGTTGATATGGTCGTGTTACCGTCCCCTGTCGTCTACAAACAATAATTGTATTTTTAATTTAATTAAAAACATTGTGCATTTCATCCATTTTGCACCTGTAAATAGAGGTTATGAGTGTTCAGCTTCGACTTCATCGAAGTCACTGCGTTATTTCTCAGCTCAGATCTTTCGGCTCAGATCTTTTGTTGGCTGCACTGATTACCGAGAGACCGGATGGAAAATTTCTGTCGAGAAGCAACTGGAATTTCCATTCCCCCACCCCTTAGGGTACCGCCAACAACTCTTCTTAGCGTCACAGCGTCAGTCGGAAACCAACTACATCTACATCACGTCTCTGTGCTGCTCTGTAAGTTAGTCATGTTGAAACTTATCTACTGAAGTTTTGTTACATTAATTATCACCACCAGCATGGCGTTTTAGTTTCAGACACCAGAGTGCCAGGTATGTAGAGTAAATTTGGGGGAAATGTATAGAAAATTATAATTCAGAATTGAAGGATTGTCGTTTGTTAAAACCTGTAGCAAAGGCGTTCGAGCCCCAAGTAATTTTGTTGTATGAATGTTTGAAAGATTTGTTTTGTTCTTTCGATAACTGCCATAAATCTGTTTAGTGTTAGATTAAAGTATTTAAATGTTTTAAATGTTGTTAGATGTGTACAATCAGCTTTATCACATTGTTCTTGGCAGGCAAATTTCAGGTTTTGGGTGGTACGCCAGGAACACGTTTTTTAGGTACAAATAGTAGAGTTTAAGGTGATTTAATACATTGAGGGTATCACAGGAATAAGATATTAAACCCGATTTTGGGTTTTCTTTGATTTTCTAACCAAAATGGGAATTTAAATTAACATATCCACAGACTAGGCTTGACCTAAATTTTCAATTCTACTGTCTTAGAAAGGAAAATATGTGTGTATAAAATATAAATGTGTGTATTTTAATGTACTTTAATAGCTTATTTCTAATGTAGTAGATTTAGGTTAAAACGGAAATAAAGAGACAAACAATGTATACGGGATGTAATAAAAGACGTCTTACAACACTTAAGATATATTTACACTTATACTGATTCACATACAGACGGTAAACATATATAAAAGATGGTACTAGGCTATCGATTTCGACCAGTCACACCAGTCATCATCAGGCCAATGAGAGAAACAATGTATTTCACAGGCTAGGGCTGAGTTTCAGCTCTACTCTAGTACTCACCATGTATGTAGCCGTAACAAAAATATGTGTTAAAATAATTAATTTTTTAGAGACATTTTCTAAATTTTCTTGATGGTTAAAGAATTTTTTATCTAAAGATTTTATTTTAGGTTTAATCAGAGTGTATTAAAACCACCAAGTAAATGCAGGTCTACTAGAAGTTAATGAGATTGGGCTGTATTTAAATGAAATTTCTCCAGTTTTGATTGAGACTCACAGAAGTGAACACACAAATGAATTCAAGATGTTTTGTTAACCATTATGTGTAATATTTAATCTGTCTTGGCCCATTTTATGTAGGCCTGTGATCTGTTCAAGGGCTCCTGGCCTAGACCCGCAGCAACCATGTAGGCTCCACCTAGTTCCGATCATGTAGAATGGCCTACCGTACTCCAAGGGGCAGTTACATAGCGGCTCGTGGCAGCCCGTGGACACATCATGTTTCCTGATACAACTGAACCTAACCACTGCCTACGGTGTTCCCATGGAAAAAACTGTGGAATTTCACTTCACCCATCTGTTGTAATCAGGTGCTATCAACTTCATATTATTCTTCTAAAAAATAGGACTACTACAAAGCTTCACTCAATTTACAGTTTAACTTCATTCAGCCAACAGTTGGATTTTTCCTAAGAATCAGTGCTTGTATTCAAAACTTCAACACTCTCTAAACTACATATTTGGCCAAATCATTTATTAATTACCTTCTGGATCCAGTAAACTTTCAAATCAAACTATTAAACTAAAAAGCTGGATTTAAATGTTTTTGTAGATTCATCCTATCTGCTGTGAGCTGTGATATGAGAGTCTGACATAATATAACTCCGCTTATACTAAAGCTATATGGGCCTACTTTTGCATTACAATGTTACCTGTCAATCATTGTTGTTGAATTGTTCGTTTAGTTTATTTATTTTAACTGGCGTTCTGCTTTAGTATTCGTTTAAGGTTAGGTGTCAATTAAAGTATTATGGTTGTAAACATTTAATGATGTCATATTATAAATTGTTCAAATATCCTTGTAGGTTAAGTGTTGTTTAATGTTTAACTCATACTAAACGTTCTGGGACACCTCTGTCCCGCACTGGGATGCACTGTCCCTCACCGGGACACTTCTGTCAGAGTTGAGTTATTTAATGAAGTGCATTATAACTTAATTGTTTCAAAATAAAAATGTATTTTGTGTTGTCAAATGTAAACTTTTATTTGGTTAAACCCTTCTGGTTTTTATTCTGAACAAAATAGGCCTGACTTAATAGATTTTCTGTTAATTACGTATTTGATGATGATTTGAATAATAAACTATATTTTGTCACTTGAATTGTAATTTTTGTGTACTACCTCCAAACCTCTCATTACAAACACAAAGCCAATACTAAGTTTAAAGATCTACAAACCCAAATCTGGATTTTGGGGGTTTCAAAATGTTTCAATACAACATAGCATGTGTCCTAACTTTATTCGTTTTCTGTCTGTGAAAAATATAAATTATTTTGATACGTATGTTTTTTTACAACAACTTTAACATCTTAGGCACTAAATTATTTAAATTGATGTGTATGTATTAAAAGTTAATATACACACCAATTTTAAGTAGTCTAAATCTGTAAATTGACTTTTATAGGCTCAACATGTTGTAGCAATTAAAATATATTGACAAACATAGTTAGCTAACGAACAAACCACCAAATTCGTGGTTTACCTTGGGGTAAAGATTACCATATTATTATCGGAAGCAGGAGAGATAACGGTTGGACTCCAGCCAATAATAGGCTTCCAAGCTGTCACCGTTTCCCTTTGTCTATAGTAAAATAACAAAGCTGTCCAGCTGGTGTGCGGTTTGCCAATGCAGCCACGCTTTCAATTGTCAACTCTCCTGCTCGCGGGAATACAAATCCATCTAGCCATGTAGAGGTTGCACACCCTGTATGGTAAAGTGAGGAAGGACGCGCACGTACCGACTCTCTGGTGTTGCGCAGTAGGGTGCTGCCCTTGTACCAGGTGATGGTGGGGGGAGGCCGCGCCCCCACCACTTGACAGCTGATCTCGTACGTCTGCTCCGACGAGAGCGGCTTGTTCTCGCCTACTAGCTTCACCCATAACGGTCGAACTACAAAAAAATAGTAAAAGTTACTAGCTAACTGAGAATCCACATATAACTTACGATATAACTACGTTTATCTACAGTTTTGATTTTTCATATACTTTCTGTCCAACGTAAGGTACATTTCAGATTACCTTATTATTACCTTATTATTATTATTATATTATCTTTCAATATATAATATTTTACTCGTTTAAAACAAGAATGTATTATTTAGGTTGATATAATTAATCAGTATCAGTTATGTTTAAGTTAAGTAAAGTTTACGTTGGAATAGACTCAAAAAGCAATAATGTATGTTTTGTTCAAACAAAAATTGAGAAGAAACAAAAAGCTTAAGTAAACAAAACATCATTTTTTGTTTTATATATTTGTCATAGGGGAAAATACAAAAGGGTTTCTTTTATTTGTTATTTGATTTAACTAAAGTAAGTTAAGTACATTATTATTCCGTACAATGTTTTAAAAATAAACTGTAACAAAAAATGTGTAATTTGATCAATTATCGTCCATTAAATTGTTTTTCTCTAACCAGTGACGAAAAAAGTCCACAATAGTTTTCTTGAACAGCATAAACTCACCATTTCCAGAAATAAATCTCAAACAATGAAATAATATAGGGTTTTACTAAAAATATAAGAATTCAGTTTCTGGCGATAGCTTGTTTAACGCAGAATGTAGAATGTCGGGCATCAAAATATTTCCAAACATGTTTAAAACATAACACGAGGTCGTGCAACTGGCGGTTCCGGTGTTTATTTACGACGACCAGTAGCAGACTGTCGCGTCGTCGCGTTTACAGCTTCATGTCCACACGTTCAAACCATAACATATTCGTTTTGAGGGAAATACAAACATCATTGGTAATTTATTATAACGAATTTCTATAAAGCAGATAGCCAGTATTCCTCTTTCAACAATAATTCAAGCCAACGACACTTTTTAGTTAGCTGAAACTGAATTTTCTTTGTTTGGCCACGTGTTTGTCAATCAAATCACACAAATACACAATAGCAATAATCCATTTAACTTAAAAAAAATGGAAATGTGCCTTTACTGTCAGTCTGTCTGGTTTATGAAATAAAATAACGCAATCATGCCAAAATATTATAGTTAGAGTAGAGAGTAAATTTCCCCCTTTTGAAATTATATGACGAATACTAACAACGTTCCAGTACTTCAAAATTAGGGTCCACAAAAATACAAATGAAAAAATTGAAAAATATTTGGTTAGTATAAATTACCTAACCAAATATAGCATAAATAACTAACAATCTTTCTACCGTAAAATGTTGTAATCTATATTTACGTAATTTGTACAAATTTGTAATTAAGATACGTAAGTAAAAATGTTCTTTTGAGACATTTTCACTCTAGTAAATGTTATATCCAGCCCAATCGTTTTCGAAATAAATGCTTTTGCTGTTTGTCCTATGCATTTCTCACGGGCAAAACTGTACTTATCTACTTATCTGTTAAATTTGGGGAAAATACAAAATATGTCTTAAAATTACAAAATCCAAAAGCGTCTCAACTGTTGAAATGTTAGTTGACTACCATGTTGAATAATTTTAACAATCAAGATTCACATTTTCAATGGACATTAAGAGGTAAGGGGGTCCCACGTTTTAAGTGTTCCTGCAAATCTTGTGGGTTTTAGATACCACTGGTGACACACAAAAACTAACACCTTTATAGAATTTCTTGAATTTATAAGTGTAATTGATATAATTAAAATCGCATATAACGTGGTAAAACTGGTGACAATGAACACTAAATATTATTTTCACACTAAAAATGGTTACTTTAAATACTTGTGAACAAAAAAAATCAGATTATATGACCAGAACAGGGGATTATACACTGCAGCACTCCGTCCGACGAAGCAAACTCATGTGTTAGCTTTATTACAAGTCTGAGAGGCAGTTTAAATGAGGAATGGAGGCAGTTTGTTCTGCCACCCTGCATAATACACGACAAGCAAAACTTAGTAACCCTGTCTGTATTGGTCGTGAAGTATTTAGCAAACACGACTGCAGAAGAAAGCGTTTTAGTTTTTAGTTTACTATTTAATTTTGTACAATAAATAATGTAAACAATTGTATTTTTTTGTTGAGGTAAAAAGGACGTCTTAATTATATTAAATACTTTTATTTATAGCCTTTAGATGTTACTAAACAAAATCGTAGAGGTTTGTATTTAAGTCAGAATATTCTTAAAATTGTATTGAGGCGGAAAAACCTGACTGGTTGTTATAGGAATTAAATAATTTCAACTGACGAAAGTATAGACATTCTGCATGGAGGGTAATGGTACTCATTGGCTAAATTGCTAAAATTCCAGTTAGTAGTAGTTAGAAGGTAAAAAATAACAGTTTGTATAGTACTCGTTTTTATGTTCTAATGGTTTTTTGTTTTAATCCTCCTTTTCTAAAATAATTAACCATACAAAATCGTAGGTTTTTTGAGTAATATTCTACTTTACTTCTATGGTAACTTAAAGCCTTAACTTTAGCCCAGACGACTCCGATGATTTTTCAGGGACATTTCTTAGGTATCTGTAGGTAATAATTACAGAGATATTTTGTCGTAGTCCTCAGTAGTAGTTATAATTTGTGACATTGATCTGTGAGGTCCCTTACGGCAGCACTAATCAGACAAGGTAGTCTTAGTTATGTAAACATCCCGTGCCTCGAGGGTTATTACGGAGGTGGGAGGTAAATAAACCCATTTCTAGCTACATAGAAAAGGTTCCCTTAAAAGTTTGTATTTTATATATGAGAGAACCCTATTTAGTAAAAATTACGCAATATCTATGTCTATAAAAGGCAAGCCCTGACTGACTGACTGACTCACTCACTCATCACTAATTCTCCACCTTCCCATGTAGGTAGAGATTAAATTTTTTACAGTGATTCTTTAGGAATAAAATAGAACAACTAAATGGTTTTCATCCTGAACTGACCTTAGGGCTCCGCCAGAGATCCCGACAAAGTTCCCATGTCTTATGGACATTCATTTTTGTTTGAGCTAATGAAAATACAAACAGCTGATCTTGATTCGTATTAGTTCCATGGGCTAACCACAGAATGCAGCACACACAATTGTCAAGTTTTTATAAATTATTTGTGGGGCGAAGCCTGCGGGAACAGCTAGTTAATTCATAGAGTTATTAACAGGGTACCATATTTTTCAGCTAAATAAACAAGTTTTACAAATTACGTTGTTGATTCTTATTAGTAGTTATAACATGTTATCCAAATTGGACAACTAAATTTGATTGAGGAAAAAAATAGTCTAGCATATATAAAAGACGTTTTAAAACATTTCCAGTTGCCATGCAAATGGCAGTCCCGGTGTTAATGCCAGCAGTTTTAACTGACGTCCCTGTTTGTTTTCAACTTCATGTCCACACGTTCAAGCTATGAAATATTTGTTTGGTGGCCAGCCAGTTTCTGATTGGCAATGGGTTATATATACGATTCACTCACGCACAACCTCTGGAAAATGCACCAGTTCATCTGTGAGTGCTAACAAATATTTGGCCTTTATTAAATTATTTGATTATTGACTGCGATTGAGAATTTGAAAAACGCGTGATTGAACACATATTTAGGTAAGTGAAATTGAAAAAAACTCTTCAAAAATCGTTTAGCAACATATAAATACCAAAATAGTTATAGAACATCTAAATAATTAGTCAATTAAATTGATATACATTGTGGCTTTGCAATTTCCCAATGATAAATGGCATGTTTTACTTGAAAGGAAATTTGTTTATGCTCATTTAGACTTATAATCCTACTGAATCTTATTAGAAACATAAAGTATAGACCGGACCATGACATAAGACTAAAATAGTGATAGTAAATATTCAAACAGGTTTTCTCTTTTAATTTTTCCAACATAGGAAAAGAAATTACAAGCTAACATAATAGCGATGTTTCTCCCGTATAATTATGAGATTACCCTACTTACTCAGTCCGCTCCACGGACCAAAGCCATACGTTAACTTTATTACTGTCAGACAGTTCAAATGAGCACTGAAGACAATTTATTACGTCGGTTGTGTTTGTATGGTATAAGGCAACAAAGTCGTGTTGCTTAGCTTAAACTATTTTGTTTGTAAAGTCACTTTTACGGGAATGTGTTTGGTTATGTTCAATGCTACATAAAGTATAAAATGGAAGTTGAGTATTTGGTCCTTTTAATACCATATTAGTATAAGTATGGTTTTAACAATAAAATACTTACAATATTGCAAACAAACCCAAATTGTAAATGTAAAAAGGTTCGCAGGTGTTTGGACTTTTATGAAGCACGAGAGGTAATTGTAAAATGTTAAACGTGTGCCAGTAATGACTCAATAGTCATGTAAATGAGCCTTGCTCAGGTTTTAATCAGTTTTAACTACAAATGCGGCCCATGTAGTGCAGTGCTCTCGTTGATGAATATATTACAGGAGGACCCTCGGCGTCCCATAATCACCAGTAATCGTGCATAAAACAGCCGTAATGATCTACAACTGCGGCTTTTACCGCTCATTATTATCTCATAAAAATGCCACTGACACTGATAGCGTTTTACATATTAAAACAAAAGCTTTAGAAAAACTTAATTTTCATAATACCATGAAATAATTGCTTTATTAGACTTAAATTAGATCATTAAAAGGATAATTGTGATTTTTATGGGAAGGTTTTTTAATAAACGGTTTTAATTGAAACAACATGCATTACTTAATATAATAATATAATATTAAGAGTAACTTTATTATAAAAAAGTTATAACGAATCTAGGAAAGCTTTTTATGGGAATATTTTATGGCCATAACAGAGCAAATTCAGTAACACGTAGTAATATATCGATTAGGATTAAGTCCTCCAAATCTAAATAACGTGTAGTGTTTAGTTTCTTTATGCCCCCTTGCGCACTCCTATATATGTTTATCCTGTAAAACATCTGAATCTGCTGGCCATATCAAACCGATTGCTAGTTTCTCCTTCTAGTACTGTAACCCTTTTGAATATTTCCAATTCAAACGCAGATATTACTGGAACTACATATCAAATTGATAATCAGCTAAGTTAGAATTTAAATTACATTAGACAAATTTCATTATATATTAGATTATTAGTATAGGGACGATAAATTCAGTTCAGCATACAAAGCCAGGTTAACAAACACTCAGTACCACCAACCTTCACAAGATAGTAGGGTCAACTCATAGGGCTACATATTTTACAATAAATAAGGATGGTTAAGTGGTTCCGAAAAGTATTCAAAGAAATTAGTAAAAAAGGTTGCCAAACGCAGACAAGTGTCGGAAACATAGTTTTTTTTTCATTTAAGGTCTAATCCGATTGTATTTGATCCGATTGTTGCCCAAAGTTTTTGTTTATTTTACTTGTTATCATTAGCAAAATGCAACAACAGAACCAGTGTTATGTACCGTTATAGGGGTACATCAAAGTTGGCACGTATGTAATAATCAATGACAGCAATACTCACGGTTGAGGTCGAGGGTGAACGCGCTAGATATGGGCGTCTCCAGGTTGTTGTTGGACGCCTGGCAGGTGAAGACCATGTGTAGATGTCTCCTCTCCACATTCTCTAGACTCAACACGTTCTTGACCCTGCGTTCGCTCAGGACCTCGTACGAATCGTCCACCAGCGCGTTCTCCTGCCACCACGTCACTCTAGGCACAGGTCTGCCTGCAACATGCAATACAGTGGTTGTTAATAAATCTCGTCTCTATAATAGCGGACAAGAGAGTTGACGATTGGGCTGTAGCCAATAGCATGGTTGTGCGCTGTCACAGTACCCATTTTGCATTAGAAAAATATCATTCGAATGTTATTCCGATCAGCTGGTGTGCAGCTTTGCAATGCATCACGTCTACTATTGGTCTACTATAGACCTGCAAGGCACGCCCTAAACTGGCAACTCTCTTGCTCGCTGGAATAGTAAACGATATGCAACCTTAACTTAATTGAACTTTTGTTTACCTCAAAATTACCACAATTCATCACATAGCCATTCTTGTTTTTAATGGGAATAGCTCATTTTCATAGAGAAACAGGATTGGTTGATAATTAAAGCTAACTAATTTTGCACTTCATTTTAGTATGTATTTTTAACAATTTGAATACTAGTTTGGAAATATATTTGTTCATAAATCAATCCCAGTGTAGCAACAGAGAAAATTATGTAGCTTGGATGAAAATAATAATTATTTAATTTATAGCTTTTTTAGAGGGAAAGGTAATAATTCCACTTAGTTTATTCATTTAAAAATTCAAGTGATACTATTATTTGTCCAAAATACATTTTTACTTTATGTGTAAATGTAATATTTAATACATTTTTCTAAACTACTATTGCTTGTAATTCTTCGTTTACTTAATTTGGGTTGTAATTAAGGCATTTTTTTACAAAAAACTAAATGGATAAAAAGTTGATCTACTATTTATTATTGTTTGTATTTGTTATGTATAACTAAACTTACCTCCGGTAGATATGCAGGTTATGTCGACTGATGATCCTTCGTTGTAAGGCCCCAAAATGTAGTTATTGATGTGGTCGCCCTTCATATCCAGGACAGTCAGTCTTTCGGGTGGTACTGAAATCAACAAATCCTGATCACTGACTTTCAAACCAAATTTATGGAAAGGGTTTTCAAATATATATTCGTTTGTAAGTAATTAATTTTGTACAGTAACAGCTATAAACTGTCCTTTAGCGTTATCACATTTACAATTTTAAATCGAAATACAGCGGGATAGAAATCTTTATAAGTAAGTAATAGGTAGTTTTGGAAGTATATACAAATAACGGTCCTAACGTCAGTAACTGGATTTGTAACTATATTTTATCGCCTTTTATAATAATTACTTTAAAAATTTGTATTTATTTTTAAGGTAATCTAGATAAATATAAGTTGAAATAGCACACTACGACCCTCAGCATGATTACAAGCAAATAATCTTCGGTATACTCTTGTATACTCGTGGAAGCTTACACGATAATCTCCGGTATGTTTATTTTTGTCTATTAAGTACCGGCTTCAATTAAATCAAGTATTGCTATAGCTTTAGATGAAGACGCTTTAATTAAATTGTCAACATTTACTTTACGTTTCGACAAACAACCTCTACTCCTTTTTCAAACAAAATGTTTCATGTAAACCTGTTGGTGGTTTTAAAGAAAAGCAGACTAATACAGTTATTAATTTGATGAACACCCTTTCCGCTACTCACTGATGACAGTGAGGTTGACCTGGGTGTTCCTAGTCGGAGACTTCTTGAAGTCGATGCGGCAGCGGTAGACGCCGGCGTCGGAGTCCTTGACACTCTCCAGCGTCAGCTTGGCCGGCGCGTCATTGGTGCGGAAGAAGGCTCGGCTGCCGAGGACCGTGTTCTCCGACCAATGGCGAGCTCCCTCCACAGACTTACCGCGGATGTCGTAGCTGCAAACAGGACCTCAGTGTAATTCGCATCAATAAATAAATAACAAGCGGTAAAGGTTTAGATGACCTATCTGTTATTTGTGTACATACAAAAACATGGTTTTAAATTAACACATCAAAATAACTTCATAAGATCGTTAGTAGGAAACATATGTAAACAATGTTTTGTGATTATTAAATGTTAAACATTAAAACGTCAGAGCAGACAACTAATTTGATAGAAAAAAAACATATTTTAAAAATATAAGCCTAAGTTAGCGACCTGTATTCTCTCTTTCGGAAGGTGAGCTATTATTCTTCTACTTTAACTTTTGTATATTCTGTTCTGAGAAAAATACAATGTTTAACTAGCTTTGTTATTAACTTGGTTTTCAGAACCTTGGGCCTCCGTCGCCATGGACCTTTGGCCTGAACGGATATCTAAGGGCAGTTTAATAACATTAAGTCATTAGTTCCGTAAGAAATCGAGTGGAGACTGCTCATGATAAGTAAAGAAGCTAATGACCTCGCATAATGTATCGGCCAGTATCCAACCTGTGCCAAACCAGGTCTATTTTTTTAGCTTGCAGACGTGGAAAAAATGGGTTTTCCTATCTGCTTTATCTTACAAAGTAGACAGAAAAGTTGATTGAAACTTAGCGTAGTAAATATTTTTGTAGCTTAATCCTTTAATACAATACACTTGGGAAGGTTAAATTCAAAGGGTATGATTGCTACGAATGTAGCTAATTAAGTACTAATAACACGAAAGAGCAACAACAGGCTACTCATAATGTTTGGAAGTATTACCTATATATTGGAAGGTCTATAGATTCCTTATACCAGATGACCAGGTGGACCTTGTCGCCTACTAACGGTGGACTCAGGTCACACGGCAGCTTGGCGATGCCGCCCACAACCGCCTCCGCCTCCGACATCGACACTAGAACAGACAAATGTATACTGAAGATTTTATTCATAGATATTCACCATTCTGTCTCTAAATGAAAATGTGACGGACCTTAAACCAAGTAACTCTTTGTAACATTTAGAAAAAATTTGCCATTGCATAGTTAAACTCTTAAGGCTTACAGTGGTTGGAGTTGAAGTAAAGGTTCTCCTTTTCTTGGAGACATATTCATTTTGATATATTTTTCAAGCAGTTCTAGGTAAATATTAAGTTTTACCTTTTCAGAAGTTTCTAATTTTTTCTAACGATTTTCCTAATGCTTGGTCATAAACAATTAGTTTGTTGTGGTTAGAGACAAAAATATTGATTTACACTCGTAATAACTATAATTTGGTCACAAATTTTAGTGGAAGGAATCTCGTATTTAAATTAGATTTTATTTATACCAGAATGATGTTATAAGTTTACTTAAATTATTGTAATGAAAAGTCTAATTATTTCCACCAAAATTATTAAATTAACTGAACATTTTATTAGTATAAATAGCAATTGGTCAAAACAAATAATTGAAAACAATTTTCTTGAGAAACCTGAAATGTCTAATTTCTAAACTCTTTGTTTGTTTATTTTTTCCTAGTAACCAAAATAACAAACATATTTAAACATCTGTAAGCTGATAATATAGTGAACAAACTATAGTTATATAAATCAATACTTTTAGTCTCTAACCACTACAAGTTATTTTAGAAGTGTCAAAACAAACCTGGAAACTTATCTTGTCTCGATTTCATCGTTATCTTTTATCTCAATGTAATTTTAACAGGGAATAAATTAGATGAATGTATTATTATTGTGAATGTTTTGAACACAAATTCAAAATGGCTAGTGACAGTCAGAAAAATCCCGATGTACAAATCTGCCTCTTGCCCGCCAGTCAACACAAAGGACGTGATTCAGTTAATCATTCCGGATTAGAGGCTCGGAAGTGAGCGCACTTTGCTGAAAGCGTTTCATTCGCAGCATTCAATACCGAGAACGTCCAGTCCCTGTCGCTGTTCACATGGTCCTCACAGCTTCCCACAGTGTTTGCATCTATGCCATATTTATTTCATTCAACGAACTTTTAATTCAATTACAAGCTTTACAAATATTAATTCTCGTGGAAATGATTTTAATAAACTGTCAGATTTTAATCCAAACTAAGTACATGTTGAATGTTTTTAATACTTCTACATTACTCAAAATCACGGAAAAAATATTTATAGGTGTATTTATAAAGCATTACCTAATTTTTGTATTCCTAATGTTACTATATCTATTTTCTCATTCCTAAAATATAATGAAAAACGTATAATTAATTGATTTTTTTCTGTTTTAATCTAAAGCACTGTATTATTTAAATTTACTCTACAGGTTTTTACACATTTGATATATTAATTACTTTACAACTTTGCGATTAAATGTTAAGCTCATGAAAATTCCTATTTTAAGCTACACCACGACAGATGTGTCAAACAATTTAAATCCATAGGAACAAATTCTAAAATTATAGGATACTAGATATTCGCGATAGATAATTGTATTAATTTTATTGCCTTGTTTATTTACTTCCTAGATTTTTTGTTTACTTGCTGTTAACTTATAGCTTTTATTGGTGTTACAGTTTATTGTATTTTGTGAGTTTTGATAAATTAGTGCATAACCAACGACAGTCTGTTAAGTAAACCGCCGTTCAAATCTAAAATGGCGATATCTCTAAGGTAAGGAAAGCTATATTTCTTAGTAAAAGCGGCTTGATGTTGCTTTTGTTTTGTGTTCGAGGTTTGTAAAATGAGCTCACGATAAACCTGATATCGTTTGTATGAAAAATCAAATTTTCTATTTTACCTGAAAGTATTTTGAGTTGGTAAAATAACCTAATAAACTGTTAACTTTACGTACAAATTCCATAAAACCTTTTTAGCAGAATGAGGCTTAACATAGTAATTACTTTAGTCAACACCTCTACCTCGTGTTTTTTAACAACCCGATAATTTTCCCACGACATCATGAACAAATTCCATCCGCCAGCCTATCCGTTAATGAATAATTCAAGCCGGACAGGGATTTAATGATCGGTAATTTTTATAACTCCAAAATTGGTATGCGATAGTCAAAAGGGTTAATCACGGTTAATTTACGATGGATACAAAGTGTTTGATATGGTAATAGTTGCCACAAAACTCATCACCCCGCACTTCGTTGGTCTTCAAAACACGCCGTAATTAAACAGAAGCTGTTAACATATTAAGTGACGCAGTTTTTGTGGGGCTCGTTCTCACTTTATACCCGAGCGAGACGTGCCACATTCAAAGACGATTGTCACGTCCTCAATATGACACTTTATTGTGACTCGTATGTGCCCTGCTCAAAGATATTCCGCTATTATCAGTATACATATCCGCTAGTGAATAAAACAGTTGTTATTGAATTTACATATGTGACACATCTTAATGAAAATTCTTCTGCTGGCGATCAGTTTCCTGTGGAGTTACTTATCTAACGATGATCTTGGAGTTTTAAATTGAAACCGTCATGTTTATTTGATACTAGTAGGAACTTCTGCAATTCATTTGATTTTCTAGTGTTATCTTTTTACAAGAACTCTCATATTATTGTTACTGCGTTGTCATTTCAAAAATCATGTCATTGATGTAATGTTTGTAATAACTGTTTTTCCTTGTATGTTGTGTTTCTTTAAATGTTTTATCAACAATTTTAAAATATGCAATTGGTTTATATTTTTCTATAATATTTAAGTTACATTTCCGAATCCCTTTGTGACTGAACCCTAAATGTTAATTTAAATTACAAGAAATTTAATGAAATTTATCCCTTTAAATGTTCTTATTAATACAACAAGAATGAAAACTAATTCAGTAGTTCCTTAGATTTCAGTTTTATAACATCTAGCTATATTTTTACAAAATATTAATACAAATTGGCTTATATTCGATCTGTATAACTACATGAGCTTCTATCCTATAACCCAGTAAAAGATGATCAACTAAACAAGTTCTATTTTATGGTATTACAACGAGGAGTTTAAATTCAATTCAATTGTAATTTGCTACCAATAGCTCATAAATAGTTTAATACAATGATTTAAACTTACAAATAAAGTGTACAATTTCAGCTTAAAAATCTATGCAAATGACTGTGACGATAAAGCCAAACATTTATTTGTTACTAGTACAATGGGACTGAAATCGTTAACATACAAATATATGTACTGTTCAAAATATTACTTAAAACGTATTTATCCTAAAGGCCATTATTCTCTTTATCACTATATACCTGTAAAATATCTTAGTTAATTAACGGCATTCGTTTTAAAATTAAACTTTTACTCATGATAGACAGCTTTAAAATCGTATAACTGCAACTCTAAAAGAGTACCAAGGTCTTGAAATCACTGTAGTTTATACTCCACTTTTGGTATAAGCCACTGCAAGAGGTTTGTCGGACTGCACCACAAGAGCTGCAATAATCACTATATTGTTCCCGGAGCAAAGACAAAAGGATAATTGTCCATTTTGAATGAAAGGATTCATAATGGAGGCACTTTTACGGCGACTTAACCGCGGGTCTTCAAAACTTGTTTTAGAGTTTGTGATTTCCTAATATTTCAACATTCCGCCTTTAATTTAATAAAAAGTTATAATCCTAGAATTTATTCATTTCGATACTTTACGCTTTTCTACTGTTTTAACATTTTTAATTTGGAGATATGAAATTTTCAACAACTACTGTACAACTAATAATATTAACATAATGACAATATTTTAGTATATTTATTTATCCAGCCAATTCATGAGTTACCTTTTTTTATCAGCATATAAAACTGATGAACTGAAACTATTGGTACGCACTTCCTTGATAGTTAATTTAGTTCTGTTAATATTAGTAACATCAGAATTACCAATTTTACAGGGTAAAGGTTCGAGCGCAGCCTATTTGCAACTTTTTCATGTATAAATAGAAACATGGTTTTATTTACAAAATTTAAACAACTAGGTTTCTATCCTATATCTCAACGAATGTTAGTAATGAAGATTTCATTTTGAAAAACATAACATTTTTGTAGTAAAATAAAGTGCATGAGGACATAAATACTGTAGTGATAAAACTATAAAAATGTGTTTTAAACGTTTGGAATTATAAAACTATAACAATGATTTTTCGTTAAGGCGTTTAAGATATTTACTAAACTAGCAATACATACAATATACCAAGGAGATCATTTTAATTAGCTCACACTCATAAGATAGAAAAACCTGTGAAATGAACGTAAAGGACAAGGATTCAAGCGTTTAAATCATAACTGTTCAACAAGCATTAAACATTTGTATTTGTCTAAATGAAACACATATGTATGTTTAAATGTATATCTTGCATTATTATAAATATATTATTCATAACAAAACATCAAGGATGCGATTGTGTCGTACAACAATATTTATATACATTATGGAAGTATAATTTAACCTGAATTGATTAAATTAGAGCTGTAAGAAGCAATTAAACACGTCTACAGAGGGCACAGGAAATCATTAAGTGACGTTTGAACCTGTCAGTGGAGCCTTGCATTGCCGGCATAGCTGTCCGATGGCACGGAACACCGCAAGTGATGTTCTCACGCTCCTGAATCACACCTCGTGTGAACTACCATCGTGTCACATACGCACAGTCATTACAACTGTGTAGTAACACAAACCGCCGCCATAAAATACTTAAAAAGTACACAGTTATTGCACAGTAATTATACATAAATGGTTTAAAGTTAAGTAAATTACTTCAATAGTTCTGTTTACATGTTGCTTTAAAAATTGATGATATAATTGATGATGATTTTAAACACATTGAAAATAAATATTTATAATTTTCACCCATTTTTGAATGTAACTATGTAACACATTTTATGTGAGTTGTATCACACCGTTTAACCGCTTATTACTGTTTTTCTTCCTGAATAGTCAGTTACTAACAAAACGGAGTTAAACTTTTTAAACGAGTTCACACGCAGCACGCTGACGTGAGGGAATTGGATTTCCACATACAAAACTTTTAAAACTCAAAACCAGTTTAAAAACATTTATTCCAATATTATTGAAATATGAAAACATTGATTATTTGGCTGTTCTGATGCTCCTGGTTTCATTTACCTGCAACGCTATGAATACAATTTTGCGCATTAAAAGGTTAGGAGAAGGTCCAGTTAGGCTTGAAAGCAGGCGCAAGGTTGCTGGGGTTGATACAGATACACCAACAAATGAATAAGATGCTTTTCTAATATAAAAACCCCATAAGACAACGTACTGTCCTTAGCCGTTATACATTTTCTTTAATAATTCGGTTAATATTTATGCTAGAATGACGATAGCTTCACTTTACTAATTCCCATCTTAATACATGCATTAGTTAAACGTCCGGGGCTTTTCTGACCCTTTTTGGGCCCAAAACCTCGAAATTTGAAAGAATAATCTTCAAAAAGGGGTTTAGAGTTTTCCGATTGTTTTGCCCAACGAACTTGTCCAACTGATTATAGAAATGAAGGTCAATACCAAATTTGAAATAAATCGGACAAAAAATGCGACCGCTAAAGTGCATACACAAACGTACACATATATATAATTTTGAACGACCCCCAAAACGTGTTCAGGGGGTCACGTTAGGAACTTCTACGGTGGTCTCGGGCTTAAGTTTGACCGTGCGGGTCATGCTAATAGTTCACTTTTCCATAGGAAATTCACTAAAAATCTGTGATTGGTATGGGGTCTCCAAAAACGTTCGGCTCTACTTTTCCAGCCCAACAGGGTTTTAGGAGTACTCCTCCTGGTGAACCTGATATTTCTCTTTATAAAACATCCTGACGACACAGGAAATATCCACTTAACCGTAATTTTCTTACTATGCTCTTTAAACAACTGTTTACCGTTATTATTATTATGTTGTTTTTTTTATCTCAGAAATATGTGGTTTATTAAAACTTGTTATTTGATCACATCTAATAGACATTCACTTTGTACTATTGTTATTACGGTGGGTCAAACTCTCATCATAAAAATTATATTCTTTTGGATAATTTAATTTCGAAAGTAACATAAATACTGCTTTAGATCAAGGATTTATAGTAAGTTACGTATTGTGCTGTATTTCCAATTATACAATTTTGAGTCTGCACTTTTTTTCTTATAATTTTGCGAGCATGACCTGGTCCTGTTTTTTAATGTGTCGAATCCACACATATGTGTATTTCATTGTAATTGGTTTGTTTTTATGCTAACAATATATGAAACCATTATGGATTCTCATTCATGAGTGCGTTTTCAAAAATAAATTGCTCTTCTCAAAATGTATTTAGCTTTACATTTAACGTGCACCTGACCAATGGGCATTTCGCAATCACCAAGTTCCCTTTCATTCGTCTCGGGTTCTCACGGCCGTCGGTGATTGAATTCGGTCAAATTGCGTGCGGGGAAACCTGTTTTGAAGCAAGGAGACATCTGCGCTCCGAAAACGATTTTTTAAAGATCTGCAAACGGCAATCAAACCTAGAGGTTTTTTTAGGGGGGACCCCTTACTGGTGGATTTTACGCATTATTTAAATACATATAAAAATGTTAATATGTACCATGTAGTAACGTAATTGACTCCAAGCATTTTAGATAATATACGTTCTCCTAATAAAAACAATACTTCAGGCAACAGTTTAATACTTTCACGTTCACAATGTCTGCTATGTGAATATACATTAGTTGTATTTGAACTACCTTCTACTACTTGAATATTTGTTTTTATATCTAACCTATAGCTACACATATATAATTTAAAGTATTATTATTTAAAGTACTTTCATTATAATAGTACGACATAAAATGTAGTATAGTTATTTTATATTAAAAAAATCCAACATTGCCAGGATGCATGATATCTTGCACAGTAACTTGCATAGATTTGATTTATTTAAAACCCACAGATTACTGAGTACTGAATAGCACCAAGCTGATAGTCAGTCACAGCTTATGCTGACGTTCGTATCTGCTTTCAATGAGAGTCTCTGCTAAACATGTATTACCTTTCTATGACTACATTGGCTTTATTAAGGTTAAGGTATTAAGGTAATATAAGGTAAGGTATTAAGGTTCAGACCTGTTATTAATTTTTTGTGAATGTTATTACTTTAAGGATATTATTTTTATTTAATTATTATTTAGTTAGTTATTTGTAATAATCTTAATTTTTTAAGTCAGATAAGTAATATTACTGTGCAGATCAAAATAACTTGTAGTTTTACTAACAGAAATTGATTTACATATATATGTTCGATATCTACATGTGAGATAATATGATAGGTTTTAAATACCATATGATTTTACTTCACAACGAAAATACTCTAAAATAGAATTGTTTTCCAGGCAATGGCGATACTTCGAAATAACTGTTCAAGTACTGCATTGCTGCTAACTATAACTTCCATAAGCAAATTAACAAGGCACTGGAGGCGGATGAGTGGTTTCATTTAAATTATAGTTTAAAAGTTGTATTTACAGAGGATGGAGAACTGTTTAAGAGAGGATATGGCTACTGTACATGCATAAGCGTGGTGTCAAATTTCCCTTGGATAATCATGTTATGTGATGAAACTAATATGATGCGATTGATATTAATTTAGATTTTTTCAAAAACTTTTACATTTTCAATATGGTATTATAATTGGTAGTAATGTACTCAATATATTTTCCATGTGTGAAAATATAAAACCATGCCAATAGGTAAATAGCTTTTGTTTCTCACAACCAGTCCCTCTCCTCGGAGGTCTGTCAACAACCCAAGGCCAGGGACAACATAGGCTCATTAGTCCTTTATCTCCCCGCCCCAGATAGCTGATCTACATCTGAGATAGCATTATCTTTCAATTAGGCTTCTGTATCCTATTTAAATTCTTAGAATACGCTTTGCATAATATTGAGTTTTTAAGTAGCTATACAAATCCACTTGCCTTGCCGGAGAAAACTGACAGTGAAAAGTCGTAATTGTAAAAACACCCAAACCGTAGCAAAGCCTTAGAGTCTTACTTTATATAGACATATTCAGTTGCCTCAACTCTGAAGTTCACCTATTATAGTAAAACTACAGGTTTATTGTGTTATACTACTATGTACAGGTAATTTATTAGTAGAACCACTATAACAAATATAACTATTTACAATTAGAAGGAGAGTTTTAAACGTTCCTTGTGAGATGTATTGTGTTAGCCTTAATGGATTTATTTCGTGATAAACATTTAAAAAACCTGATTAAATTCTTTACAATATCGTTCATTATGTTTTAGACATACCTTTTTCCTTGGGCTTGGTTTAAAAATTTAATACAATTACTTATAACAACTTTAACAATAAAAGGTGTGTCGCTAATATAGCGTAAAATCATCATGCAAATATATTTCAAAGATAACTCGAAAACGTATATAAAAAATATTTAAATATATTCCGCTCAAATATAAGAGACAAGCATGCTATAACCAGATGTAACGCTATATTTGTTCGAGCGGCAGTATAATAATGATAGACCGGAAAGTAACGGGTCATAACCACTAATCATTAGAGCCAATTCAATTTTTTGCGTCTCCTTCGCCACACTAAAGGCTGCGGAACGTTCGCTCGTTTGCCGTTACTCGTTCTTGGTGAGCAGCTTGACAGACTTGAAATTTAAAACAAGTACTTTGCTTAGACAAGTGTAAAAATGCATGTTGACCATCCATTATAACCAATCCAAAAATTCAGTAAGTAATCAATAACAGAGAAACGGTGATATAACGATGTAAATAGTTGTAACCATTTACATAAAAATGGGTCTTTATTTTATCCCTCGCTTCAAAATGCAAATTATAATAAACTATTTTCTATTTAGGGCGGGAATCAATAAAGTTTTACCGCCAACTGTTTGCTAATGCATTATGCATTAAACTCTCTTTGTCAGTGAATAGACTAAGATATTTTGTGATTTAAATAATTACTTTTCGTGTAAAAACTTTATTTTAAATAGCATTGGCGTTTATTTTTTAAACTAATAATGCACCATAGTAGGTGGTAATATCATTTTGTAAAGAAAATTGTTTATATAGCAAATATAACTTTGATTATATTAGTAATAACTCTTCTTTATATCTAATTAAATATGAATTGAAATTGCTGAATTATATAAATAATTACTTATTTAAACCTCAACTAAAAGAAAATGTATATATTTACTATGAAAATTGCCTTAAAATCATGAACAAAGACTTAAACAATCTACCCTTTTAATAATTGGATTAGAATTAAAAATAATAATATACAGTAATTATTAGGTACAAACAACGTTATATTATAACAAATTAAGTTATTTTAAGGACTGCTAGAGTTTTATACTTTAAGAAGATCTGGGAATATTATTTTAAATGTGCATTAGATATTTATTAATAAGATGAAGTATATTCATTATTTAGTGAACTCAGCATTTCCGGTAATTCTAGAGATAAATGTTGTAGGGTTAAAACAACTTGTCTGAAGAGCTAATTAAATGTTTAAAGTGCAAGAGAACCTTGGTAAAATGGTTTAAGTAGTACTTTACTATTACTGTTTATTACGTGATTAAACAACGTGATAGTTAAAAATGTGATATATAGTGGATAATTATGTGTTAGGTTATTCTGCTTTTTAAAAAACTCCTCTTTGAAAATATTTTCCATGGCATCGAAATGGAAGTCATTTAATTAAAATCACTGAAATGTATATCAAATGAAATGTATTATCCATACTTTAAATTCACGCTTTAATACCTAGTAATAGTTTCAGGAACACGAACTGCTCGCAGTTGTCTTATTTATATTTATAGAAATGATATTACTGCGTGCTATTATTTAAATGAAAATCTTTAACAATAGGTGCATTTTAAAATCATAATAGGATCAACACTATTACCTCTAATGTACAAAACGCTTAAAAATAACAATACGTTTCATGTCTAACGCGAGTGCAGTGATAAAAGAAATAGCCGTAATATCGAGCTAATACGTCATATTTACCATAAAATGAAAGGTCCATGAGTACTTTACCAAAAAATATATGCATGCAATTAAGATTTTACCAAAATAAGATAAACTTTAAAATACTTTTGCCCAGTTTAAAAATTGTATATGAGTTCCACCTCTCTGCAGGTTTTTGTTTTCTGCCCTTCAACTTTACTTTCAATTAATTCATGTTATGTCCTAATTTAATGTATTCTTTCCGATCAAACTAGACTCTTGAAATAAGCTTAAACATTATTTGGTGGTTTCTCATGTTTGTTTTAATCTTGTTATAATATTACTCATAATAACCATTTCTGTCATTACCTTCCTCTAGAATTTGATCGATAAAAACCGCAAGCATGCGGCAATAGCAGGTCTGGTCAGGCGAGAGGGTCTTTAGCCCAGTCGGCCAATCGAGAGGGGAAATTACTGGCCCAACAAACATTTAGGCCTTTGATGTTTGGAACGCTCTCGCTCGTTGCCTGTCACGAAATCACGCTCTGACGTGTAGGCAATAATATAAATATGGAAGTAACAGACTAAATAAGATGGTGCCTAAGGCCAAACATAACAATTGTACGAAAAAAGTATAATATTTTAGATAGTTAATAATTCCATTAAATTTTAAAATTATCTGGTATTTAAACAGTGTCAAGTTAAATAACAAATATAATAGCTATCTAATTTTAATACACGATTGTTTATATAATATTTTAATATGTCTTGATTAACTTACGTTGGTATAAGTTCGCATTGAAGGGTTGAAATTCCGAATAACCCCAAAAATTGTACCAAATTTTTCATTTATAAACCTAGGTTTACTTAAAATTATAGCTACAAGTACACACACATACACACATTAGTGCCAAACTGTTTTTTTTTTGCAGACTTGTTTCATACGGAGGTCCGTTAGAAATTTTTAACTCACGGGACATTAAGATAACGATGACTAACTGTGGGCTTGCCATATATGTTTCAATTGTATAGGCCATATTTAAATATAATCAACAACAAACAATTTATATATAGTTCATAGATTTAAAATCAGTCTTGACGCAGTAGTTATTTGTTAGGAAAACCGCTTTAAGACAAAGTCTCGACCTTTGTAACGTATCGACGTATATAAGGATTCAATAGAAAATAGTTAAACCCATTAGTATTAGTTTCTAGGAAAACAGAGTAATTAGAAGAAGGAGTAAAGACCGCATTGGATCACGGTGGTTATTAAACATAGATTTCTTATGTTATTCAAAAATAGCTTTACGAAACGATCAAATACCGTGGCTAAGCAACGTGGAGAGCCCGCATTCAGCAAGGCGCTGCGGGTGGACGGCTTGTTGCTAATTCGCTTTGGCAGATATATTGGAACTGTCAGTATCTCTACGTGTTATCATGTGAATCCTACGGAGGAAATAGTGTGTTAACATTCTGAAAGTACTGTATAAAAAATCTTTTCTATCCTTTTTACGTAATTATTAAAACCTAGAGCACAAACAATATACATATAGCCATGACCATCAAAGTGAAAGTAATGTACTTATAATGGCAAAATACGAAATTACTCGAAGTGAACAAATTTAGCAATAAGCAGTAAACCATTTTTATTTCAGTATTTGTTTGTGCGAATCCTAAAAAAATACTTAATTATATTAATGTGTTTCTAATTCATTTGTTTAATTAATGGTAAAATGTTTAACTACTAAGGTTATTATTATTGTGTAGTACCAGTGAGCGATCGATTGAAACTCAAATGTAAATAATAGTAATAAAGAATGTCATTGGATAATTTAAAACACTTTTAAAACTAATATTATTTCAAGTGGACTGTTTCAGTTTCGTTCCATAGTATTTTGTAATTTAAATTTGTTCATTAATCTATATCTATAAATAGGAAAAACCGATCATCCACCAGGCAACACCTCTGCACCTAATACCACGAAATTCAGCAAACATACTATTTCCACTAAGGAAGATTTTAAGAAATTCCTATAGGGCTCCACCCCACGGGGCTTCAAAGTTCCAACCCCGTGTTATTCTTATGGGCAATTTATACATACGCAAAACCGATCATCCCCCAGGCCAAACTTCTACCCCTGAAACCACAAAGTTTGGCACATGTACTCTTTCTATAACGTAAGTAACCACAAAGAAAGGGTTTTAAGAAATTCCCATAGGGCTCCAACCTGCGGAGAGTCAAATTTCCAATCCTGTGTTATTCCTGTGGACAACTTACAAATACGAAAAACCGATCATCTCCCAGGCCAAAACCTCTACACTTACAACCACGAAATTTGCACGTGTACTCTTTCGATAACATAGGTAACCCCTAAAAAAGGATTTTAAGAAATTCCCGTAGGGCTCCGCCCTACGGGGAGTCAAAGTTCTAATTCTGTGTTATTCTTATGGACAATTTATAAACGCGAAAAACCGATCACCCCCCAGGCCAAACCTCTACACCTAAATCCACGAAATTTGGTGCATGTACACTTTTCATAACGTAGGTAACAACCAAAAAACGACTTTAAGAAATTCCCATAGGGTTCCGCCCCACGGTGAATAAAATTTTCAATCCCATTAATTATGGACATTCACTTTAGTTTGAGCTGATGAGAATTCAAACAGCTGATAATATTTCGTAGTAGATCTACGGGTTAACCACAGAATGCAGCACACACCATAGGTTTTATTCCCGGTTGAAACCGGGTACGATTGCAGCTAGTTAACTCATCATGTTAATTAATTCCCTACTTTAAAAAAACTTGTATAATATATCTGTATTATTTTTTTATCGCTTATTACTGCCAGATATGTGATAAAACTCAGGATTAGTTTCGAACTGGTAATTCTAATAAAAACTCGGTTGGGCCACATTAACGTATAGAAATGACTCGCTGGTGCATTCACCTTTAACAATAATACCATTTCATGCGACGAGTATTCTCAGATTTGTTATGTTTGTGATCATAACACAGTTTCCAGAGCCAAACAACTGAAAGATTATTTTATTTTACAATAGCAAAATTATTTGTAGTAATTTGTTAGTACTAGTTATTAAATTACTATTTATAACATTTATTTACTGTTTTACAACATGTATATACTATTTATATACTGTTATATAAAATAAATATCTGGGGACCAGGTAGCTTATTATTTCAGGGATAAAATCAGCAGACGGTAAAAACCTAGAATAACGTGGCAGAGGTAATGGAAACAGTCCCCCCAGAAACCTAATCAGCTGATTGAAAAATCGGAACGCAGATCTCGTGCCTGAAGCTACGTTTATGTTGGGATCGCTAAAATAATATTTGTTTAATATATGCTTTTTTGATATTTTTGGTTTCTTAATAATATGTTTTTTCTGCTGTTTAATCTCCCCTGTGTTTGTATTTACCGTCCATTTGTCCTTGTACATCGCGTTTCCTTCTTTCGGTCTCGAGTGTTGATTCAAGTATTTATAAGTAAGTTTGCTTATAAATAGGTTTAACTTCCTCATTAAAAGATCAGTACTTATAAACCATTATAATCTATGTAAAATAAACTTCATCGTGAGATCGGGATATAACAATGTACTAAACCCTCAGTAAATAAATTGTGTAAAGGTTTAGTTCGAATAAAAACCCCGGAAGATTGTATCCGGCAGGTAGTCGTGACCAATAAAGGAAGGACCAGCAAGGAAGCGCCCGTGTAAGATGGCAGCGAAATGAGTCTTTTTATCGACGGAAGCAATCAGCAGAGGAGTGATCCTGCATCCTGCGCTGTTTATTGAAACTGGTCCTTCCTCAGGTCAGGTCACATCTTCCAATAATACCTGCTGCTCACGTATGTAACAAGATTACCATCTGTACTGGCATTGCCGGAGCAGTATTATCGGAGTAGCAGTAATCTTAAATATAGTTTTCAGCATAATAGTATGTGGCTAATACAGATAATTGAATATTTAATTTCCCATTGTTTGTCCTTAGAGAAAGCCCATAAAAATGAATTTTCTTTTTACATTAATATATATATATTTTCGAACTGATATCTATCCTACGTTAATCCACTTCTTAAACATGGTCCAGTAAATACGGAAGTGCCTTGAATGCACATGCGTAATGGTTTCTGTCAATGCTACATCTTGCCCCTAAAACTAACTGGTTGGCAGTGTGATTCTGTAATCCAGATGCTTTATAAATCACATTAAGTGGATGATTTACGATGAGGTTGGTGAGCGTCGTACAGACAACTGTTGTCCACTAGTCGCACTCATATAGCATGGAGCTTTTTTTTTAGATGTATCCGAAAAGCATAAGGTGAGTAAAATTGGATTCGTTTCTATTGCAAATAATCATACACAAATGCAGAGTAGTAATTGCTGGTCTAGGAACTAAAATAAATCATAATCCGTAAATTACCATTTGAGGCATTATTATAATATTAATAGACAGTGGGTTATAGTTAATAAGGCTATGGTACCCACTGACTCATATCATTTATGTAACTCATTCCCACTTTTAAATATACATATGTTTCGATCAACGTAATCATTATTTATAACATAATATAAAATAAAGGATTTATATGGTTGTTTCAGTAAAAAATATCCGTGTTAGATTTGACTTTTTAATCACGCGGCCAAAATGGATGTTGCATAAATGATCGAAGAAGTGGCAGTTTGAATTGGTCCTTACCTTCCAGGCGTAGACTGTAAATAATAAATGCGGCTCCTGCAAGAACAGAAAATCACCAGCTGCCACGGGAAGAATTACAACCTTTCATCGTGCGATTAGACACGTTGCTTTAATATATTTCAGTCGGAATTTAAACATAGTTATTTTAGAGAATAAATTGTCGTGCTTTTCATTCCTACTATCTCTTCAGAGTGTGTTTGCTCATTTTATCTGCAGTTACTGATTTGACAAAGTAGTAAAAGTAAAATATACATTTTTTATTTGTTTTAAACTCTATGACTGTATGACGAATATTTATGTTTAATGTATGCGTTGTTTATACTTGTATACAGTGTACAATAAATGGATATCGTTTAGAAAATGTGATCTTAAGTGCGAAACTAAAAATAAATAAACATACATTGTAAATCTTTTTCAATATATAGTTTTCTACGTGATTTCCAATGCGGTTGTATTAGAACTGAGCTAGTTATAACGAGTCAGGGATTGGAATGATATTCAATAATACTTTTTAGTGAACATTGAAATAATATAGACATACAAATTATTTATTATAAATAAAGATTGTTATATTAAGATACAAAAAAACCTAGTACACATTGACCTAGTACAAACCACTTATCAGAAATATGCAAAGTGGCGTTGCACCTCCTTCCAAATTACAGAGCCTAATGCCTCTTTACGAACACTATTCGTGCTACCTGTAATTTCTTGAGTAGATTACAAGCCTGTGTGAAGGGTAAATTCATTTTGAGTTCAACTGTTCAGATTAACATTCAAGCTATTTAACCTCTTTAATTCCGGAAAACCCAAAGAGTGAACTTACTATACATTATGTTTTGGTTCTTAAGATAGTTAAATATTATTTTTTATATAATACAGTTTTTATGAACTAATTATTATGATTACTTATCAAGTGGAAACAAACAATCTGCAAACCTTTTCATGCGGGAATATGTAATTAAATTAATTATTCACAGTGTTTTAATCGATTGCAAACCAAAAGGTATCCCGGTAGTAGAGAGTCTATTTACCGCAAGTAACCTCGGCCTCTGTGGAGGAGAGTCAGAACATCCAAGGCCACTGACATGGACTCATTAGTCTCTTATCTACACCGTTAACGTATCTGATCCGCTGAGACATCGTTATCCTCCAATTACTCTTGTGTAGCCTTTATTCACTACCCAAAATCTATTTAAATAAACATGGAAGAATGATAGTGGTACACTGCCAGCTGTGGAAACTTATATTTATATCCAACGATGAAAGCAAATCATTAAGGAGGCTAATGGAGCTCCTTATTAGTGTTAGTTTAAACCTTAAGTGAAATTATTGCGTGGCAGTTGAATATTTTTAAATAAATAAAAACACAAAATTAAATTATCAGCCACCTTCTTGTCAAAGTAACCTCCACACTAGTATTGTATAAAACTAGTGTTATAATTGAATAATAGTACCCCAAGGCTTAAAGGTGTGCAGGAATTTCAATTGTTAAAACTCAGAATCTGTAAAAGCTTATTATAATAATCATGTCTTGTGAAAACTAGGACACAGTGTTTAAATGTAGGTGGCTATTTCTGTCAACACATTAAAAACATTTTCAAATTGGCTTTTATATTAAATATAACTTTTGTTTCACATATAATATTAGTTTTAGTTTATTATGAATACTTTTTGCCATTTAGGTTTCGTAGATCATATATTTTAAATTAAATTATGCTAATAAAACTATAAGGCAAATTATTAAAAAAAAGGTTGAGGAATAAGTTGATTATATAAACTGTGAATGTCTGTAGAGTGTTGCAATTTCAACAGGGAATGAGACCAGGTCTTATAAAGTCTCTGTAATCCGGGAACAATTTGTCTGCAGAACCTCATTGTTGTCGCTGCTACATCTTCCACCTCAAATATCTTATAAAATGTTATTTTTAGAAGTGTTAAATCATGTCAGACTTACGAGTTTATTTACGGCGAGCGTGATTACTTATTATAATACCTTGAACAATATACGGACTATATTTATTACTAAATTACACAGAACGTGGAGTGAATATTATGTTGGTAACAATATTTTTGGTGTTATGAAACCACACTGTAATCATATTTGCTTTACAAAATATGGTAATATTATACTTAATAGCGTAAATAATTTGAACTCACAACCTTCCATTAACATTGTATAACCTCTATATTTTAATACCTATAATTTTAAAACATGTCTACTACTTTATTACACTCCAAAGCCTGTATTGGTTCCAATTTTTTACGATAACTGTAGCAAACCATTCGGCTCTTGGACCATTCAGCCATGTTAATACGGATAGTAAAATGGTTTCAATGTTGGAAACTTTTGATCAAACAATAGTCTGCTACACTGACCGCTCAAAAATTGAAACCAATTTTTGAGAGGGCTTTGGAGAATACAGAAAGGAGCCAAGGACCCCAATTGTTGGAAAAGAACAGTCGTACCGGTAGAAATATTAGTCATCCTTGCCTGTGAACAGAAAGCTTGCGGAAAGAGTGTCTTTACATTCATATTAGGAATGTAATAAAGAGGAAATGAATTAATATGCCAAGAAGGAGGCTCTAAAGCCCTTCTGTGGTCCTAAACCAATCATCGGAATTACTAGAAAAATGCGTGTCCTGAATGGAGAAGTTGTTTGTCTGTTACGAAGGCAAGTTGAATAAACTGCCACACACCATACTTTATGCTCTCAGAATAAGAAGAAGAAAGATGTTTGATACTTACGAATATAATTCCTCTCTTTGCCTTGAATCTTCAAACTACTACTTGAGCTCGGCTGAGGCTCAGTTGGAGATTGGCAAGACCAGGGCAATGGGGCAGCATAATAATTTATCAGGCTGTCTTGCAAAAGCTAATCTAACCTAGTTGACATTAAACCTGTTTATACAATATAATGTATATTACTAGTACCCTCTCTTTTGTGGTATTAAACTGTGTATGGCGTAAATTGACACGGTTTATACAAGTAATTATTTAACTATACCAATGTATTATAAATGGGCAATTTAATCTAAAATAAAATAGATGAGTAAATCAATCGGGTCAGGATGTTCGTATTATATACTTATATTGCCGCCAGTCTCCACAACATTAAGGAAGAAACGTTTTCCAAGAGTCACTGTATACTAAAATCATAGTCAAGACAAAAACATATATTTTAACGAAATTAGATGAGTAATGGATGTTGCCAAGATTGAAAGCACTTTACGATGGCTTGGGACTATAATTTGTAGAACAGGTTTGGGTTTTTGTCAGGTTTGCACGGTTGCTTCTATGTATTGCCTGGAGGTAGGACGATTATCTGTTTTTGGTGTTGCATCTCCGGAAGGGATTCAGATGGCAAAGAAGTCGATTATAATACACGGTGTATTCGATAGAAGAAGAATCTACACAAACTGACACTTACCATGACTCTACACATTATATGCTACGCTTATTTAATGTTCGCAATTTATGCCTATGTTAAATATTTAGTTATCTTTAAAGTAAAAATTAAATATAAGTAATTGTTACTTAAACAAGGTGATGTTAACCATCATCAATAAGTATAACATTAGCCAGACGTTCGCAACCCTCATTGTTGGTTAGCCGCCT
Source organism: Allygus modestus (assembly GCA_963675035.1). Taxonomy (NCBI): domain Eukaryota; kingdom Metazoa; phylum Arthropoda; class Insecta; order Hemiptera; family Cicadellidae; genus Allygus; species Allygus modestus. The sequence continues at coordinate 391,319,729 of OY776111.1, forward strand.
GTTTCCTTAAGCTCTTAACCAAAAAAGTATATTCATTGCAAAAATGGTCAGCAGAAGCAAATAATTACTTTAAAACGTCATACAAAACTTGATATGCAATTTCAAGGTCTAATATTTAAGAAAGATATATTTTCTTATTTCATCCATTTATAATAATGTCTTTTTAATTAATCGATTGTTTTTATTATACAAACATAATATATCTAAGGGTCTGATTCTTGTTTTCCAACAAAACTACTTGACCGATTACACTGACATTTGGTAGGAATACAGTTACAGCTACCTTTGGCTGATGAGTTATTACAGCTAATACCCCCAAAGCTTATTTAGTCCTATTCCGCTTTCCAAAATCCTTTAGGCTCTACCTCATTAGTATTCAAAGTGTCAGTGTTTATCAAAAGGACAATTCATTTGTATTAGATGATAAATTAAATACATTTAAAATAATAGAGATACTGTCTGAAGGGTTTACGGCGGGATATAGCTCACGCACCTATTGTGATCCCTGGGTAAATTCGGGTACTGTGGGTTTTACTACATGTATTAAAAAAAATATCACGTATTGATCAATGCTTTAAATAGGGATGGATTGTAATCACTATAAAAGAACCGTAATAGGTGTAGATTGATAGAGAATGATTCAACATCATTAAACACGTCTAACTGCACCTGATAAAGCGACTTAAATTACCCATAATTTAGGATTACAATTCATTTGTTAAGAGGTTAGCAGCCTCTTTTTGCTTTACTTTGCCACTCCGCATAGAATGTCAGTTGATTCGTACTGATAGAATTTACATGCCAGGGCCGTGATTTGAACCCACGACAGGGCCCCTGCTATGGTTCCGGAGTCTGACTCCTTGACCACTAGACCAGCGACTCACTAAAAAACATTACAGTTATATAAATCCAAAACTCATTCTAATATATGTAAGCTCAATATGACTGGTTTTACTTTTTAATAGACCTGCTCATATTAATCGCATTTGAAGACGATAATCAGGGTTTCATTAGATTTCGGAACGTAAGTTTAGTTATTTGATTTTTTCAAGTAAGGAGAAAGGTTTGTATGATGAATAAATATGAATGATGAATATTATATGTGACATTTTATAATTATTATATTTGTGTTAAATTTATAAATACAATTTTACTTGAATCTGTTTATATAAATAAACTATTGTTAGTTTATTATATTACAACTGTAAATAAATTAAATTAAATCTGAAATATAAATAAATAAGGGAATAAAATAGTATGGTTTAGAAGTTTCCATATGCATGTCCTTATGCATGTATGTACAGGAATTTCAAGGTGCTATAGTTGTAACCTGATTAGTTAGAAAATTCTAGAAGCTGTATGGTCCAACCAATCCCAGGGCCCTATACAAGAAACTACTTAAACCATATAATCAACTATATATGTGCAACTGTATAAGTCAATGAAGGGTTGAGAGCTTCCTTTTTAAGATGTGTTTTACTTCAGTAAAGTAATGAAAGTATTCTATTTTGTCATATATCTTTATTAGTCCCCTTTTGGGTTAGTAAGTCCCCTTTTGGGTACCATTTCGAGTACCTTTTGGTTAAGTAATTTAAACATTACTTATATATTCAAGTTATTAATACAACCCTTGCAATTGTTATCTCAGTTTTAAATATTTCGTATCTTATAACATTGTAATGGGTATAGTTAAAAAAATCAGTCTTCCGCTAAATAATGTTATTGATAAAATGTAATTATATTTTATTTATTTTCTTTTGGTTAACTAACGTAGAACAGATGGTCATTTATTCAAGGGGAAAGAGAGTAGTTTTTGTGTCTCAAGAAAAGTTTTAATAAACCAAAATATAAGAACAACATATGTGATTTGGTTGTTTCAACCTACAGTATTAAAAGGATGAAGAAATTTAAAAAAGATTTTTGTAAGGTTACATAAAGTTAATTTTACAATGAATTGAGTAACCCTACAGTAAAAAGAAAATGCATATGAAGGAGAAACATAAATAGTGTTTAGTGTGAAGTAAAATACACATCCCCTTGACCCCCTCCTCTTGCTCTAAACGTTCTTGCATAACTAGTTTAGCTGGTTGGTTAGTTGATGTAGCTTGCAGAGATGTACAGAGTGCAACACTACTTGAGCGCAGTTTTCCACGAAATAAAAATTATCTCGTAAATCTGTCAAATTTTTTTTCATATTTTATATGACAAGGTGGTTCATGTTAAGGGAAATAATTGAAATTTATAATTTTGCATAAGGTTTATAACACAATTTTTTGTTGTATATTGTTGTATCATGCAATTAATTAATCCAGCTGCAGTACAATCCTGTATGTTTATTACTTTGTGAATTAACCTTACATCTATCAATAGGTAACATTGACCTAGTTTTATGATATTTGATAATTTTAAAATGTTATAAATAATAAAGGATACGTTATAGCTTTTGTACCGAATTAAATCTAGTAATTTTCCCTTCTGCCAGAAATACTCTGGTTTAGAGTTAATAAAACGCAAACTGAGAGGTTATATACTTTACAGATTCATAGATAAGTTTATATAGCTGACTGGTCCTAAACAGGTACAAAAACATTTAAATAGAGTTTATTATTGGATTAAAAATACGACATATTAGCATTTTACAGTTTTAGAAGACAGAATTAACACGTGTTATGTGAGTATATAATTTTACATTTAGAGAAAACATTTTGTGCTATTTATTTTAAAACATTTTGCTTTATTTTACATCTATGCCATAACAAAGACTAACGAAGTTGAATAAACAACGTTACGAATGAAAAGTAAACTACCAAGAATTGTATTACTTTAAAACAATAGGAGGCTTATTCATTTTCAAGCTATTCATTCAATTTATCTCTTCCCTACAGTTGTAAGAAGTTCTCTTTATTGTTTTCTTGTGAGTTTCAACAAAATGGAAAAACGCATGCACATATATATAATGTGTGCTAGCATAAATCCCTGTGGGTTGGGTAGAAAGAAAGTCTGGAATAACATAACATTACAATTTCATGCGCTATTACGTAATATCAAACCGAAATAATTCTTTTTAAGTCAGGTTTTTGTAAAAGCTTCACAAGTAACTACTATAGGCAAAATATTTAATAGCCATTATTACGATAACATTGTAAGAGTTTATAGTGAACAACAAAACCACTACTTAATTAAAACTAAAAACGTTACGAATCCTTGATCTTTTGTACAGAAATTGTGTATTGCAGCGTGAAAATACTTTGTTGGGATAGGAAACAGGCCGCATTGCAGAGGTCAAAATGATTACTGCTTACGACTATAATGCGTAAACTGACAATCTGAAAATAATTCAAAGAATAAATTCAACGATACCCTTGCCTATTTAACAACTTAGTTACGATAGGTGAGTGTTAAGATTGAGCTTTTACATTTAAAAAGGTTTGTAAATCCAACCTACTTAAAAATATAAAAAGGAAAAGGTGCTAGGGGAGTATATGATATATGTGCTTTTAGTGTGCTACCTTAAGCTCAAACTAAATCAGTATGTCTTGTGTCTCAAAGAGTTACTCGGTCCAAAACCATCTTCCGCAGATGCTTCACTCCTACCAGTTATGCATACCATTCTGGTACTTCCAGGATATTGAGAAATGGCAGTGAGGCAGCTACACATGTCGACTTATTCAATGAGTCTGTATCTTCTTTCAAGAGGAAACTTCGCGTGCACTCACCACTTAATGTTGCGTTTGGTAGTGCCTTTAAAGAGCCACGCCCTTGTTAGTGCAATTGTATTAATTGTTCGCTTATTATCCAGTGATTACTATCCTTTTTTATTTTTAGTAATTAGACTTATCCAATTATTTTTGTGTTGCATATGATCTTTTATGTTTTATATGGTTTAAAGTTTATATTGTTAGTATGATATATCATCACATTATTATTGATTTATTTAAACACTAGAAGTGATAGATAAAGTCTAAATATATCAATAATAAATTCATATCCATTGCTATTATAAGTTTCAAAAATACAATCATCACTTTGTTACATTTTGTTTTTCTATTATTTAGTTTATGCCTGATTACCCTTGTTTTACTTATACTTGAGCTTGATTCAATTTTCAATATAAATGTATGTAAATTGGTTTAAACCGTTAGAATCAAATAAATAAATAGTATAAAGGGTTGTGTAAGCGCTGTAACGCTTGATCCTGCAATCACTTGCAATGCAGAAATGTAATGTTAGACCAATAACTGGGGTTGGCGAAAGATCATACTAGCTCACATTAGGTCAGTCGGCTACTGCGTCTGGGTTGCTTACTACAATAATGTGTTGATGTTATCATCCAGCAAAGCGGCTGTCGGAAGCTCAACTTTGCCAACGGAAAGTTACGTATCGCATGCAGCCAGAGGGCGGGGCGGTACATGAACACGCGGTATCTGGGCAAAGATAGGATCTCAAAGCTGTTGGTGGAAATATATCTGATCTCTCTAGCTACCGATCTGGATCTCAAACTTAACTTGCAATCCTTATTTGTGCAATATTATTTACTGAAGTTTGAGGTCTGCACAAAAGAGCACGATGGAGTCTTGGCATTTAAATAACAAGGTAGGTTACTCAATATTTAGAAGTTTAATGTCCAATATCCAGTGTAAGGTGTAAAATTACGTAATACAACCCAAATTGATGGGAATCGTCTTGGTTTGTTAACTGTGCAACTTATCATAATTTATATTTTATGGAAAAACAAGCCACGAACAAAATATTTCCAAGTTAAAACAATTCACCGTAACTAAAATATTCACTATAAAAACGAACAGTAAAAATATCAAATGTGTTACTATCAAACTCATTGGCAATGCAATTTGTATTAGCTTGCGTCCAATTAATAAAACATGAAAATACAAACAAAATTATTTGTTATGATAAAGAATTATAATTATATTTCACTGTTAAACAAAATATTAATTAGGGTTAACAAGTCAGAAAATGTTAAGATTAATAAGGCCATTTACTGTTTAAAACAATTTGTAAAGGGAAAATTCATTTAATTCTTGCCGTATAGCTTAGTTATGAATAAAAATATAAAAACCATTCTCATTACCTCAATTATAATCCTGTAATAGTTGCAACAACAGTTAAAACTGTACCTGCTACCACTAGTGTCTATGTCTAGACAGACCAGCCAGCCCATCAAATGTTGCAATTGCAGGCGCCAATAACGCTGTACAACTAATAGATTCTCTGATATTTGGACCAGTTTTCCCCTCTGAATATACGATACTAGAAGGTTCAACTAAGGCCAACCTCTAATGCCTGAAAACCAGCAAGAAATTGTTTTCAGTTCCTATAACGTATAGTTACAGGAGCCAATTCTAAAAGTAAAATGCCTTACATTTACTTTTATCGTATCGCAAGCTATAAATTTGAAGTAAAAGGTGGAGTTACAAATGATTTTTAGTTTTATTTGGATTTCAATTTATTTGGGGTCTGATCACCCATATTTAATTTTATCATTGGTTTTGGTGGTATTGCAGGTTATATACCTTATAAGTTACATAAAATTATGCCTTAACGACTGCATTATTGAAAATTTATATATTAATTTAAATAAATCAGTATTTTCTCTATTAGGGCCGCATCACCTGTTACAGAACATTTTATTAATAATTCCTAACCATTTAAGGCAAATATAATATCTTTCAGTTATAAGAATTCAGTTATAAGAAACCCGTATTTTATACTTAACAAAAATCCGTTTACGTTTTATGAGATTGTACGAGTTTAATTCGGTGAGAGACTACAGGTCCCAACGTGGAACATTTTGCATTTTAGTTATGCATTCGTTTAAAGATACTAATAATCATATATTTATGCCAAATAGGCTTTCCTACAGCTATACTAAAGTGATAACAATGGCATAAAATAAGCTTTTTATCAATAGTTTTTTTTATATTTTGTATTCACTTTTATAGGGGCAATATTATCAAATAGAATCTTAAGAAAATATTACAAATATGTTTTAAACATTGCATTGCAAGCAATTAAAGTTGGTTAGTTACAATGACGGGTTATTGTTTTGACACGCTCATATAAAAACTAATTTTTAAGTACAAAACACATCATAATTTTATTTTATAGACAATTTCAATCCATCAGTATTCTGTTATTCTTATATGGCTGTAACTACGAGATAGAACTGTGTTCATGTGATTTGTTTTATATGTGTTACTACCTGTTTTGGTTAGTAGACTAATAATAAAATTCAAAAGCTAGGGAATCGAAAATGTAGTTTTTGGGAGCCTCAGAACAGCTCCTGCAAAATTTGAAGGCTGCAAAGTTTAAGAGACGAATGATCATTCTGGCGGGCTCCCAGGAGTCCGGTTCCAAGGAGGCTGTGATTGGCGGCAAACAGGTTCCCGCGCACCTGCAGTTCGTCTCAAGAGGGGGAGGTGTGAAGATTTCTTCTTTGCTTTTTGCTTGCTTGTTTCGTAAGCAGCGAATAAAGAAGTGGGTCGGATATTGCTGTAAATGACAGCTTTGTGGCTAATCTCGGTAATAAAGTAATACCGGCGTCGGCGCGACGCTGAGAAATCAGCAGTTGGAAGCTAGGTTGGAAGTAGTGGTTATTTTTTATATTGGAAGGTGTCTCGTTGTTCGCTCAAGGATCTCTTGTTTATACCGAGATGTTATTAATAAGCTAAATATTGTAAACAAATCAAGAACATTTGGGATTTAAAGGCCGGTAGAACTGGCAGTGTAAAGAAGATCTCTAAAATATAAAATTATTGAGTTGTACGTGAATTATTATTATGTGTTTCCCAACTTTTGTAAAACAGTTTATTAACTGCTGTCATTATTTTAACTGAGAATTAACCTTTAACTGCTTTACTGACATTATATTTGTTATTGGACGACAAAATATATAATTTATGGGTAAGCTAGTTAAATTTAGAATGTTATTATTTATTCCAAGGTTTTAATGCTCAAATGCTGTTCGTTAACTACCCCGTATTTTTATTATTTTCCAAAAGAGAAAAAATCAAGACATTCTGTTGTTTATGTAATTATTTGTTTTTTATTTACAAGAGCATGTCGCTCTAGGGGTTTTAGCTTAAACTTCGGTAGGTATTTATTTCCCTTTAATATATATTTTTTTAAGATTAGGGAGCTTTAAAATATTCATTTATTGATATAAAAACTTACCAAAGGTGTATGATAATGGCTAAGTTAATGTTTATATTAAAAAAAATTGGAAAATGTAGTTATAGTCTATACTTACAATACCCCTGTAGCAGCAAACCTGCGTACTCAGCGAATTTCCAATGCATATATGTATCTTAATGCTACATAAAGCCACATACCAAGTTTCATCAATATACATTCATAAATAAACTATTAATGACATTTTAATTATTCTCCATAAGAATAACATGGTGGCTGAGTATGCTGGTTTGCTGAAGCAAGGAACACAAAAAATGGGGTTTTATACAAATATCAATATAACTCAAGTAGGTAAAGCCACATACCAAATTTTATTAATTTATCTTCATAATTAAGGGAGATAACACGTTACTTATTCCCCATAAGAATAACATGGGGCTGAGTACGCAGGTTTGCTGCTACGGGAACTAACGGCCGAAAAATGTTTTTTAGTGCAAATATCAATAGACCACAACGATAAGAAGCAATATACCAAGTTTCATCAGGAAAAGTTCACAAATAAGCGAGATATACAATTTATCTTATTCTCCATAAGAATAACATTGGACAACGTACTGTGTTTAGCTCTTTCAATATCTCTGTAACCATTTGACGTAGAGCAATGATCAAAATACCAAATTGTGCGTATTTCTAAGCTGATTCCAATGGAAAAAATTGAAATTAGATTTTTTCAAAAATGATATGTAAAAAGCTCAAAAACCCCATTTTTGAGGTACAAAACCTCCCCAAATTACCCCTTCGGATAAGTCGATCTGTCTGGTTTTCGAACTTAAAGTCATAAATGCTGCTTTACATGTTTATACCAAATTTCGTCAAAATCGGAAGAATTTTACGAGAGTTATCGTGCTCACGGACACATATATACATATATATACCCCCGTAGCAGTAAACCTGCGTACTCAGCGAATTTCCAATGAATATATATCTATCTTAATACCACATAAAGCCACATACCAAGTTTCATCAATATACATTCATAAATAAATGATTTATGACATTTTAATTATTCTCCATAAGAATAACATGACAGCTGAGTATGCAGGTTTGCTGAAACAAGGAACACAAAAATGGGGTTTTATACAAATATCAATATAACTCATGTAGGTAAAGCCACATACCAAATTTAATTAATTTATTTTCATAATGAAGGCAGATAACACGTTACTTATTGTCCATAACAATATCATGGGGCTGAGTACGCAGGTTTGCTGCTATGGGAGCCTTGGGTAAAAGTGTCTTTTTGAGCAAATATCAATGTTCCACAACCATATGAAGCCGTATACCAAGTTTCGTCAGTATAGGTTCATAAATAAGCGAGATATAAAATTTTTATTTTTCTCCGTAAGAATAACATTAGACAACGTACTGTGTTTAGCACTTTCAATATCTCGGTAACCAATTGACGTAGAGAAATGATCAAAATACCAAATTGTGTGTCTTTTTAAGCTGAATCCAATGGAAAAAAATAAAATTTGACTATTTCCAAAATTATATGTAAAAAATTCGAAAAACCCATTTTTTGGGTACAAAGCCCCCCAAAATACCCCTTCAAATAGAGCGATCTGGCTGGTTTTCGAACTTAAAGTCATAAATGTTGCTTTACACGTTTATACCAAATTTCATCAAAATCGGATAATTTTTACGAGAGTTATCGTGCTCACGGACACACACACATATATATATATATATATATATATATATATATATATATATATATATATATATATATATATATATAATATTATTTAGTTCACTGCATAGGGCTACTGTTATAATTATTATTTTTAAAAGAAAATTACCAGAGTACCCTTAAAAATTCATTTTTAATTCACTGACACGTGTCAGTGAATTAAAAATGAATTTTGAAGGGTACTCTGGTAATTTTCTTTTAAAAATAATATATATAGATATATATATATATATATATATATATATATATATATATATATACAGTTTCGAACGAATGGTGTTTTTGGGGTCTGGGAACCTCAAAACGAAAAGTTATGATGGTCCCGGGCCTAGGTCTTACCATGCCGACTACGGTAATAGCTTCTTCCCTATAGGGAAATTCGCTAAAAACAAATAATATACTGAGGCATCACAAAGACATGAACGTTTGGTGAAACAAAACAAAGGATGGGATGATTCGATGTACCCAGGTGTGAGGCAAAGTGCCGGAAGGGACGGCGTTATTGGCTGCCCAGAACATGTCTAACCGTCGTGCTTGTGTTTAAACCCCAGCGCCCACGGTATTTCCACTATGGTTGCCTCACCTAGCCAACCAGCTGGCGAAACATAAGAGAATAGTTTTACAACGAGAATGTTCAGTTTGTAATTGTTTATGTTCAACGACTTTCATATAAACTACTACATTTTGTTTTCCCGTTCCAAGATAATATTCCATTTCTACTAGTTTTATTAAACATGGTATAAATTTAGCAAAATAATAGGTTCAGTAGCATTTTAGATCTAGCTTTTCAGAAAAAAATCTGCTTGAGTATTAATTTAAAAGGGTGTTGCCTTTGATAAGCAATGTGCTACTAGTTTCTAATGGTTCTATTAGACTTTGGGAAAATATGTGTCTCAATCAATTAGGTCTCAACAAAGAAATAATTGGAGGATGGAATAAAACAGTTTCAATGTAACGTTATCAATCCATCGGGCTAATCAATAGACTAGGCAGCTAGACGTTCTTCTCCTCGCTGCCAACCGTTGTTTGCACGTATACCTAACTTAGCTACTCTTTGCATTGTTTACTTATATTAGCGTTGCTTGTGTTCTTAGAAGTGAACTTTTTTTCATTACTATAACATACCATTTCCGTGAGAAAGTTATACAATTTGGTGTTTGAATGGAGTTTACTCAGACACTGTGCGTGTAGTCTTTACCCATGAAATACTTTAGTCTTTCAAAGTCCTTTCAGTGGGTCACGTAATGACTGGGATCAGATGTTTGGGTGCGAAGAAAAAACACACCCCAGGCGGGTGAATGAGGTGATGACGGCTCTTTTTTTACCCCCAACGTCAGGGCGGCTGCGGCGTCACGTCGATGTTACTTTTACAAAAACATTCATCGTCTCGCTATTTATTTAAAACGATCCCTTTCCCATGTTACACTCCACTAAATCACTTAACGGTTGGAAATATGTTTCAAACAACGATGTAAAGATTCAGAAAGACAATATAAGAAACATGTTCGTACCGTTTAAATACTGCATATTAGTTTTAGTTTGATGCCTTTTTAAGTAAAAATAAATAACTATAAAAGTAATATATAATGCATTTACAGATTTTAACATTATTACGAGGAACCCGTTTTACTCTTTTACATTATTGTAAACTCTTTTAATTCAATTGAATAAATACAATTTATGTTTTAAATGTGATGATCATGGAATGTACTCTAACCTGTCTTATTTAAAATAACCACCATCCTTATAATCCAATATTTTAACCATTTTAATATCTCATCATGTTCACCTTTTTCGTTGCAATGCACGTTTTCATTCCTCACGTCTCGTGTAGAACGCTGGTTGTATATTTTACCCCCTTGAGATTTATCTAATTTTATAATTATGAGCATCAAAATTGCAAGGCAAATTTATCCTGGGATATTACGAGGTTCAATAAACAACGCAGGAAGAAGGCCACCTCTGTTGATTGCTTCGGACGATAAAAAAAAACTCATTTCACTGGCAACTTGCAAGAGACTTTTCTTATCTGGTCCTTCCTTTCTTGATCACGAACGAGTTAAGTACAATATTTCCTGTGCTTTATACAGGGTCATAACGGTGTTCTACTTGCTCAAATTTGTAGAATAACGCTGGTACTTGGCTTTTTATAGAACAATTCTTAGACTCATATTTTACATATTTTAACCATACTTTTATAATTTTACATTTAATGTTTAGAATTTGAATTTATATTTTTCCAAGCATTTAAAAAATATAACCTCAATAGTATGGGCTATAATCGATCAGCCTTTAACTATCACGCATTTATATTTAAACATTAGAGTACTATTCATTTTACATAAAATTGTACTATGGTACTCTTTGTACTTTTAACTATTTATCAAAACTAAGTCCTTAAAATCCTACAGTCTCGATTACTTTATTACTTAGAAATGAATCAAATAATCAAATCAAATCAATTATATGTATATCGTCCTTTTTAAGTATGCAACTAGGCATAAAGTAAATTTAAATTTAATAGAAAAAAGAACCAATAAATAATTGAGTTTATATGAACACATATTTAATTGGTTTGATGTTAAAACGGAAAGAGGTTGGGTCCAAATACGTATACAGGACTAAGCACAATTTATTGATAAAAGAAGCGTTGTTATATCTTATAATCGGGATTTGCGTTCCAATAACAAAGTAAGATCGATTCGTATATTTTAATATTTCTATTGATTTGTTTGCAATAATATTTTGTTAAACTGTATTAATTTGAAAATGATTGAATTTCCATAAAGTATAATATAGGTAACAATCAATAATTAGTTTAACCATTTCTGATGTGAATCCATGAAACTGAAATTTGATTTGCTAATGTTTATAATGCTTTAAGTTATTATTTTAATGCTTATGCCAAACGTTTAATTGAGTCAATGACGTGACGACCGAGAGGGAGAGCCCGCATTCAGCAAGGGGCTGCGGGTGGACGGCTCAGGGGTAATCCCTTTGACAGATATATTGGACCTGTCAGTGGCCGCATCTCTCCTCGTTGTTATGCCTGTCGTCCCACGTAACTCAAGGTTTTCATACCCAACAATTTAATATACAAACGATAAAAGGTTCCTAGACTTGTATTACTAAATACTGTAATATTATGTGCCTCATGTATCTCACTTTTATAGCATATTGCTCAATTTTAATACATATTGAAGCAATATCTTAAAAATATATTATTTCTTAATATTTAATCAGTATTCTTTGACAACGGAGCATTTGTCTTATGGTTTTAAATATGTACGGAAGTATGAGTTTGGAAAGTAGGTTATATATAGATTATATATACAGTATATTGTTACTTAAGACTTATATTAATGAAGCTCGAAGTTTTTTTTGGAAAGTAATCTATGTAAATAAAAGTCTAAGTGATCAAACAAATGAAATCGCCTTATCAATGGTTCCTCATTTAATTGATTCATGATTAATCTGCGTTATCATTCTAGTTATCTTTGGGTATATATCGAACAAATATTCAGCATGTTGCATTATCGTTATGCAAGTTAAGGCTGAAGTTTAGGCTAGCTAAATAAAGCTTATTTTACATACTATTATTCACATAGTATTACACTAGTTGTCTATGGTAAAGGTTTGTGTTTCATGCTACAAAATAGGTTATATGTAAAATTATTTCTTCAATACACTTTAAAAACTTTTAGATGTTGTCATTACAGTAAGTTTATTTTTTTACTTTTACACCTATTCTGCCTAGACTAAGTGAAAGTTAAAGGTTCGAATGGTATCAACTTATTGCAATCAAGTTTAAATGTAAAACCTGTAATCAAATAGTTTATATGCAACAAAATCAGATATAAAATATTTCTTTATCGGAGAAATGTTGCCAGGAATCAGGGGTTAGATAAGCAGATAAATGACGATGCTGGAGAGCGGCTGACATTCCCCTCCCCGCTAAGTTTGAAACTTTTATTGAATGATAATATTGAGCAAACTTTATCCTCAGATTTGGAGCAGAAAATCATTTTAAGTTTAATAAAATGTGATTCGTATAGATATTACATTTCTTAAATGGTCCCAGGTGAAATAACTGTTGGTAAATTGATCTGTATCAAGGAAACTTGTATTTTTTTAAATAAACTAACAACTCTCATGGCAACCTTAATATAAAATCATGTTTTCGTAGATAAAAAGTGGGATGGACTTATATATTAAAATATTTCATGTTCTGATGCACGTGGTTCCATTCCTTAAGTGATAAAAATTTTCATAAAAGTTACGAATACATTTGTACTACATTCAGTCATACTATAAGCCTATGTTATCGAAATATTTACAAATGTTAAATATTTCACAAAAGAACGTAATATAGCTAAGAAAGAAATACCTGATGTCCTCTAAAGGTAATTAAGTTTAGTGTCACCATTGTATTCCAGTAGTAACGAACACTTCCTTTAATATAGAGTTCTACCTTTGGTCCCTTTTGCAGCAACACAAGCCCATAAGTACTGTACACAGAAAATACCCTTCTGTTTTTATCTAATTTAGTTCCATTACATGCTATTTCACTTGAATAAACTCAATTCAATACAAATAGACTGGTTTTGGTTACCTTAGTCGATATTTTATTGGAAAATATATATATATATATATATATAATATATAATATATAATATATATATATATATATATAATAAATACCTGGAAAAAGAAAAATATGAATTAAAATTTGTGAGTAAATTAGCAGATATAACATTTGTAAGGCTGTTGCCAATTTTGTATCTTCCCATATATATCTTACATACCATTCTCCTATGCATAGTTATAAATATTCTGCATATTCTTAAATTTACATTATTTGTTCTATGTCAACATTAATAATACATCACTAATAATAATAATATATTGCGCATTACTTATAAATCAATAACATTAATAATATATTGTACATTAATAATTGTCTACATCTTTTATCCAACATGCAATAATAATATTTCAAAATTATATTAATGTGAAATTTAGAAATTTAGAAATGTAGTTTTTTCCTTTTGGTTTGCTTAAACATTTTGCTTTTATATTAGCTAAGCAATTTACTTGGGGTTTGCTTAAAAAATATTAAATTATATTATGATGGGGCAATAAATAGCTACCCAATTTTAATAAAAGTAAAGTAATTGAACTTAATCCATCGAAGACTTCATTTACTTTTTTCCTATAATATTAAACCTTTTACATAACAGTTTTTCTGTTTTAGCGAATTTCTCCTATAGGAAAGAAGCTATTACCACAGTCGACATGGTAAGACCCAGTCCCGGGACCATGATAACATTTCGTTTTGAGGTCCCAGACCCCAAAAACACCATTCGTTCGAAACTGTATATATATATATATATATATGTGTGTATATATATATATATATATATATGTCCGTGAGCACGATAACTCTCGTAAAAATAATCCGATTTTGATTAAATTTGATATAAACGTGTAAAGAAACATTTATGACTTTAAGTTCGAAAACCAGCCAGATCGCTTCATCCGAAGGGGTATTTTGAGGGGGTTTTGTACCCCCAAAAATGTTTTTTTGAATTTGTTACATATAAATTTTGAAATGGTCAAATTTTAGTTTTTACCATTGGATTTAGGTTAAAAAAACCACAATTCGGTATTTTATCATTTCTCTACGTCTATTGGTTACCGAGATATTGAAAGTGATAAACACAGTACGTTGTCTAATGCTATTCTTATGGAGGAAAAGAAAAATGTTATATCTCGCTTATTTATGAACATATACTGACTAAACTTGCTATACGGCTTCATCTCGTTGTGTTCTATTGATATTTGCTCAAAAAACAATTTTTGCCAAAGGCTCCCGTAGCAGCAAACCTGCGTACTCAGCCCCCATGTTATTCTTATGGAGAATAATTAAATGCTATGTCTCCCTTAATTATGAGCATAAATGAATAAAAACTGGTATAAGACTTCACTTAGTTCCGTTATATTAGCATAAAAACCCATTTTTTGTGTTCCTTGTTGCAGCAAACCTGCGTGCTCAACCCCAATGTTATTCTTATGGAGAATAATTAAAATTGTTTATATTGCTTATATTTTTATGAAACTTGGTAAGTGGCTTTATGTAGTATTAAGACATTTATACCTCCATTGTAAATTCGCTGAGTATGCAGGTTTGCTGCGACGGGGCTATTTATCTAGTATTATCTGATTGCAGTGAGGATTATATTAGTTTTAATTAATTTTTGTTAATAAACAAATACGATAACTATAGATATTTAAAAGCTTTACGGGCATACAGAAATAAAAAGTAAGTGCACCTAAAGACCTACAATTATCATTTCGATAGTGCTTTAAGTTGTCTCTTAAACGTTTGCTGTGAACATTTGCTGGTAAGCAAGGAAGGCGATAAATCTAGGAATGAAATATTCAACATATTCCGGGGTCTTCTTACATCCAACTAACTAGTTTTCACTATTTATGTTTAAAAATAATCGCACTGTATGATTTGCTGTTTATTATAAATTATTTTACAGCTTAAAATAGTATGTTATAGCTACTAATTTGTAATAGTCCTTGTTTTAATTTTTTTTCAAAAATCCTATATTGGTTTTTTTATATTTTATAATCCAAATATTTTTGCCTAATTAATTTCGAGTAAATACAACCATAAACCACCATTAATGATCTGAGATTATAATTTCGTATGGTTTACTCAAAGTTAGATATTTTATAGGAAAATAAGCATTAGTGTAATTTATAATTATTTTATTTGTTATACTCATTACAATAGCTTCATTATCAGTATATTATTCCGAAAGAAAAATTCAACATACATACCAATTATAGTGCTTAAAAGTTTTTTTTAAAGTCTTGAAGACATTTGAATTTAAGATGATTACACTATTTATATTTCAAGTTGTATTTTACCAAGACGTTGGATTTGCTTGCTAGTTGCTAGTTACTTAATCGAAGAAAGAGTAGTAAGTTCAACAAATCTTTATCTGCAAAGAAAAATATAAAAAACATTCAGCAGGAGTCTGAGATCACATCCAGTTAAGTATTTCGAAAAAAATAAAGATGTAACAATTCATCTTCACCTGTCATATTATTTACAGACAAACTGCTTAGCTAGCTATATTTATAAATTTTCCTGCGAAATGTATTGATTATAACATTATGTTGGGTGTAAGAGAGGCTACAAATTAGTTTTCAATCTAGCACATTACATGTATAATGTCATGTCTAAAATTGCCTCCAATTATAAGTATTAGTGTAGTGATTGGTCAAATCTGCCAGTGTTTATAGATCAGTTGCAAACCAAGATGAAAATAACTCATATATAATATTCCTCTACCATTTTATAAAAGCGTAAATCAATATAAATGTAATATTATCACTAGTTGAACCTGTAATTAATACAATTTAAGTTATAAAGTTTTAATTAGATGAATGTAGTATACTATTTATCAATATTAGGTTTTCGTGTATGCAATGTGGACTTGCGGTTTGTAAGTATGAACGTTGTTGTTTTAACACATGATGAATTTTATGTCTAGTTGTTTTTACAGAGAAGGCAGCAAGCAACGAAAATCCCTTGAACAAAGGCAACACACTTCTAACATTTTATTTTTTTAACTAGAACAGCATTGATAAACTGTAATATGTAAGAAAACATTCAACAAATCCATTTCCTCTAGTTACATAATGCTCACAGGAAATAAATACTTCGTTTATTTACTGTCGTTTATCACTTAATTTATTTAAGTAAGAATACGTGTTTTATTCCTGTTCAAATAAATTAACGTAAGTATTTTAATGAAAATACTGTGTTAATTTAATTCTACATCATAACTCGGTAAGCAAGCATGTAATTACCTGACACAACAAACGCTGTGTTTGTGTTTGTAACTAAAGTTTAATTTTCTGCCATTCCAGACATTGAAATATGTGGGCGGCAGAATAATACGATTACATGTAGGAGAGCACTAAGAATATTCGTTAAAAGAATGAATTTAGGTATTTTCTGACATATTAGCTAAACAAATATTTGGGTCGGTGCTGATTTTTTTATGTGTATTTTTATATTGTTACGGGTTCTAACTTTTAGAAGCTTGTGTAAATACTGTCGTCATAACATAAATGTAAAACACACACAAAATGCATGATTAAATGTATTACAAATACACAAATACAACCATTACAACATAATGTCTAATAATACCATTAAAATCTTGATACAATTATGTTGACACATAAATTCAATTACACAAAACATCATTAATCAATTGCTTCAAATAGTGCAACACATAGGCGACAATTTTAGTCGTGTTCAGTTAATATAAACTTAACGTAATCGTGTTTACTAAATTTATTAGTAATAATTGATTAAGCTTTTCAATTCAATATGATAACTAGCTTTCATGCACATTATATCGCTAGGAAGCAAAAATCATTTTGGACAGCTTAGATTGTACACGACTTAATTTCACTTGGAGGTGTCAAGTAGTTGAGTTATCTGTAAGTTAATTGTAATTATTTAAGGGAGTTTTATTTTATCAGAATCTTGTCTAACATTTGTTTTGATTATATGTGTTTTCTCAGACGTGCTTCTTCCAAATTGAATGAAATTATTTCACCATTTTTTCCATGCTAGATATTTGAGTACCAAGACTAAACAATTTCAGTTTACTTTCTGCACTAATAAATTCAGAATTGCTAATGGTGTTTGCTTTTTGCTACCCAAACTACTTAAGATATATCTGAGTACCCGTGATCCTAAATTCAGGTCACTCCATTGAATTATGTTAGCTAGAGTTTGGAATGTAACAATCAACCCTCGATGTATTCTGGGCAGGCGTCGCTAGGGCCCTACTGGCTTATGGCGAGACTTCCAACGAAACACAATTGGAATTTTAACAAAGTCGGACTATCACTGTAACCTTGGTATTATTGAACTGAACGCTGTTTTCTGATTATAGCTTAAACAAATACTTGTGTTACTCAAAATATTAAACTGGTTAAGTTTTTTTTCTATTTCAACGCCAATGGCATTTTTGTTATATCACACAAACGCTATTAGGGAAAGCGGTCCAAACCCCTCACATTGTTGAGGACATCCCGGGATTTAAATCCGTAACCCCTTGAACCGAAATCCTAAGACGCTAGCCGATAGGCTAGCGAGATCATGGTTAAGGTTTAATCATTAATATTAGATATTGTCGATTAAAACCATAATACATGTGCCCGCATCAATATTTTAGATTTTTGTCTGTCTTTTTTAATTTAATCATTTCCTCATAACTACACTCTACAAATGTTTCTGAGTCGTTGTCAATGATACCATTAGTTCACTTTAGTACACCAGTAAATGAATCCAATTTCAAAGTGAATACTAAATCTAAGATAACAAAGCAATGAAAATTAAGTATATATCTAAAATGTTGTAAAATAAATATTTAAGTGCTGGTAATCTTACTCAGCCTCAAATCTATCTTTTACATAATTCTATCATATTCCTGAAGTAAAATATAAATACTATACAATGATTCTATTAATAACAAATATATTACTACTACTGACATTTTACCTTTCGAGTATCATGTTCTAATTCATTCATCCTCTCGAAATCAACTGGGTCCCTGTTACGTCAGATTTTTTACAGTAAACCTATTATAGATATGGGGTTAAATAAATGAGATCCTTGGGCCATGATGTTTATGTACTTAAGTAATATTCTTAATCAGATCGAGATTAAATAACTCATTTATAGTTTGAGAACAAAAGTGGTTTGAGTGATTGATCAGAAATCCAAAGTTTGCCGAGGTTATCATTCAATAAATATTTCAATCTCATCGTCGCCGAAGTAATTGTTTTCACTCCGCTGGGTCTGCTCTTTATCTGCTTATCTTAAAAAGGAAAACTTTTAAAAACATTTAACTAAGGTCAAGAAAATCAAAGATTTGTTGTTTGTCAAGAGTTATAACGTCACTTACAAAACGGTAGAAATAACATTGATATAAAAAGGGGTTTTCTAAACAATAATTTTAGGTACATATATTTTGTTCTAAAAATAAATTAACTAAACAAATAAGATTCACGGAGAGCATTTAAAATACACGTTTAATCAATATAAAGACTTTCATTTCACACCTTACTAGCTTTCCATTTCACTACAGTAATACTCATCACGAAAGTCTCTTAAAAATAGCTGTTAAAGAACGGACATATTTTCTTTGAGTACATTGAGTCAATGTAAGTTTACTTACAATCGTCTACAATGCGATGGATATTTTAAGCCTTCACTCTATAGTTTTAAGAGGACGGTGGAGACAGTGCCATATTGGATTTGTGCTCCTTAAGTACCTCCTTTAAACAAAAAGCACGTTCATTTATGATAAAAAAAGTATGATCAATGTATCAAACTAATGGTATTTAAAATTAAAATTTTTTTCCTTTCATTCATTCCCACTCCGCCCCCACTTTTCCCTTCTCATATTTACTTTATTACCATAGAATTTAAATATTTAATTATTTTATATTTTTAGCGAATTTCCCCTATGGGGAAGAATTAGCAAATTTCCCCTATAGGGAAGAAGCTATTAGCGTAGGACTCATGGTAACACTTAAACCCGAGACCATGATAAATTTTAGTTTTGAGGTCCCCAGACGTCAAAAACACTATTCGTTTAAATTTATATATGTGTGTGTGTGTGTGTGTGTGTGTGTGTGTGTGTGTGTGTGTGTGTGTGTGTGTGTGTGTGTGTGTGTGTGTGTGTGTGTGTGTGTGTGTGTGTGTGTGTGTGTGTGTGTGTGTGTGTGTGTGTGTGTGTGTGTGTGTGTGTGTGTGTGTGTGTGTGTGTGTGTGTGTGTGTGTGTGTGTGTGTGTGTGTGTGAGTGTGTGTGTGTGTATGTCCGTTAACACGAAGTTAAAAAAATGTCCAATTTCGATTAAACTTTGCTCAAATGTGTAAAGTGACATTCATGACTTTAAGTTCGAAAACCAGAAAAATCGGACCATTAGAAGGGGGTTTTATGGGGGTTTTAAATTTTCCAAAAATCAGTTTTTTGCACTTTTCACTCTAAAATTTTTAAAAGTCTCAATTTTGGTTTTGAGCATTTTATAGTGCTTAAAAAACAAATAATATAGTATTTTAAATTTATTAACATAGGTTAAGTGGTTGCGGATAAAATCCAAGAAAGCTGCTCTTAAAATCTTCCATGTTAATCTTATGGGAAAAAGGTTTTTGGCTTTTCCTCAGTTCATTTTAATGCAAACTTTATATTTTCTTTTACCGATCAATTCAGCTCTGCAAAACAATCATTTCGGTGTTTATATTGTGATTCTACGTCCAACCGTTGCAGAGATATTCAAAGTGCCAAACACAGTACGTTGTCCAATGTTATACTTATGGAGAATAAATCAAATTTGATATCTTGATTATTCATGAACGTATATTGATGAAACTTGGTATGTGGCTTCACGTAGAACTGGTATATTGATATTTTCACGAACAATGGATTTTTTTACTATCCCAGTAGCGGCAAACCTGCATACTCAGCCCTAATGTTATTCTTATGGAGAATAAGTAAAGTTTTATATCTCCCTTAATTATGAACATAAATTAATAAAACTTAGTATGTAGCTTCACCTGGTTGAGTTATATTGAAAATTGCATGAAAACACATATTTTGTGTTCCTTGTTGCAGCAAACCTGCGTACTCAGCCCTAATGTTTTCTTATGGAGAATAAATAAAATGCTATAGATCACTTATTTATTCATGTATTTTTATGAAACTTGGTAAGTGGCTTTATGTGGTGGTGAGAATTATATGCATGCATTGGAAATTTGCTGAGTACGTAGGTTTGCTGCGACGGGGGTAATTATGCTTACGCTCAATATAAAATATTTAAAATGCAATTTATTTTAGGGTTTTACCCCTTTATGTTATTGATAAAAAGATATGTAGCTTTAAAATTCCATATAAAATGTTATTAGGAACTGTTCCAGAAGTAATCAATTGTAGTAAGTAGCAATAAAAAGTGTTCATGTAACAGTAGATATTTTACTTAAAAATAAACATTAGTAACTTTAGAACTAAACATAATAATTATAGTTATTTTTCAATCTGATAAAATAAAACAATAATACGGTAAAAAGTTTTAGGTTAGTAACTGTCATATTCTAAATTACGGAAGATGTTACAATGAAACCATGAAAATAAATCCTTTAAATATACTGCAAGCTATTTCTTTCTATATTCTATTATGAAAATAAGTCACACTAAATACCTACGTCAGACCGCTGCACAACGCCGTATGATTACTCTCACTGCAACTTGGTTCGTAAATACGGAATGAGATCCCACTTGGGAAAGGAAAGGAAAATCACCAGTTGCTACGACAGACAACCTCGGATTATTTAGATGTTATTTAAACTTTTCTATGTTGAGAAAATTTGTTCTGCATTCTGTTGTAACATTAAACCACCTTATATATTGAAATTAGTAAGCGTTGATTCAAAACATTTATTTTTATTTATTCACATAGTTCGTTTATTTTTGTGTAGGTTAAACTTAATCTGAAACATTCAAGTTGCAGAAATATTCTTTACTAAATATTATTTTCGTAAATATTGCATTTATTCACTACAAAACATTTAAATAATTCCAAAACAAAATTGTAATCTAATAGCACAACCAAATTAGCAATTACAAATCATTCTATAGCATCATTTTTAATGCTCATGATACTTTAAAACATCAGGAAACCTTAAATAATGATTACACTGTTACTCTGAATTAAAGTTCGAATCTTAATTTACGGAGTTAAATGCTAGAAGCTGTAGTGTAGATAATGCAGTATAATTCCCAGTAGTCCATTACTCGTGGCGGCGCGGCGCGGGGGCAGATCGCATGCTGGGGGCAGCGGCACTTGCCCCAAAAGAAGCTGGTTACGCCCCTCGTTACCTCCTACTAGATAGCATCTTTCTATTCCGGTTGTGAAATATTTATCTTGTATCAGTTCACTATATAGCCGCGCATTAATAGCCACTGTAGACATTAAAATAATTAAATATATGTAAGCGGTTCATGCAAATGTTGAAAACATTAGTTTAATTTACAGGGTATCTCTGATATCTAAAGACCAGTGTTTACTGTTCATTTCAACAATAAATAACATAATAGTAACCGGGAGGAAGGATGAAGTAAGTTAAAACAGTGCTAGCATACGCCAGATGAGTTTAAAGTATTGGAGTTGGTCAAGAAGTTGTCATTTTAATGTATGATCCTGTTCCATGAACTTACCAACTGCAACAATAACAGAATTGTGTTTTTACTTCTGTTGACGTTGGGGATAAATAGTGTCCCAGTTCATTAGGTTTAATCACGTTATTAAACTCTCTCCCATTGTCGCGCTGTGCAGATATTACTTTTATTACTAGAATGCAGTGGATAAAATCCCTATCACACCTTACTTCATAGGATAAGGGTAAATTGTATAAACACCAGTACTTATTAATTATGATCGAAACATATTTTGAGAGCTGTGTGCTCATTTAAAATTATAAGTACACTGAACACAATGTTTAGCAACAACAAGTTGTCTCTTCAGACTACTTTGGGAAATCTAGATATACGCAGTTGCATTTTGTCAAAACAAAATTCAGGCTTGTGTTTTAACTGTAATGTCAGTATTGAAGTTTTAAATGTAACGATGTTAAATAAATAAGGACTCACAATATATGTGATGTAGCTTATATGATTTCTAACAGAAAAAATAGATACAAAATATAAACGTAATGATAATACTATTGAAAACAAACTTGTTCGTCCAGTTTAAAATATACGTCAGGGGTTAGGGGAAATGAAATTGATGACCATTTCAATCACTCACTACACTAAATATTTGTGAAAACAGCCAAAATATATAAAGATGTCTTAAAAAACATACAGGATGTATTTTAAAGAAACACCAAATAATGGTCCTTTTAATATTTAACAGAGATTGTGGGACATTTTGCCACGGTAATACATTAAGGCATATTTTACGTTTTTTTGGTCACACGGAAAGATATATCAGAATTATATATTTATTTACTAATCTCATAGACCTATGTTAAATACACCCAATACAATCAATAAGATAATCAACCTTGTCGCCGATTAAGTTCGTTGTTTGTTGTTATCAGTATCTGTTGCAGTATTCGAGACGTTTACGTGTGTTTGAGTGATGTGTGATCTCACGTGAAGGTTGGTGTAATTTGTATCCAGTATATATATATTACCTATATTTTCTCAGTGATTTCTGTTTTTTTGATGCAGTAACTTTCCACTATTTTGGTTTGGAGTTGGGAGTGCATCAAAATATTATCGTTGCAGAACAGACTCAAGTAGCTGTATGAAATTTATTTTACAAACCTAAATGTTATCGTAAACGTTAAAGACGTAAAGACCCTAACATCAAACAAAGTTTATGTAGAAGCACGTGAGGATGTTTGGTAATTGATTTTCTCAATAAAGCCTGATAACTACACTTGCTTTCACTTTGATTGGTGACATCAAAGTGATGCTGTGTTATGACCCTCCGTCGTTTGGTCTCTCCATTTTTGTCCATGGTAAACAATATCCGTAGTTTGTGAAGATATTATAGATATTACAAACACTTGTTATAAGAGGGTCACTTCTATAGTCTTTTCCCTCCCTAATATTTTTCTATTATATATCGTACAATTACTTACATTAATTTCTCATTCGAAGTACTGAAGCCATTAATTTCTCACATAAAGGCTACTTTTAAAATTTATTTATATGATCTCAGAATTCAGTAACTTTAACATAAACTAACTCCACACATAAATGATGATTTCCAATTAGCTAACAAATGGAGTGTTATTAACAAAACACCTAAAAAAGCTTTCGCAACATATTTTTGACATATAGTTGGTTCATAATGGTTATTTAAAAAGTGAATTTACATATTTTTAATACTAAAGTTTAACTGTAAATTTTTAATTTAGATTTGAGTTTGTTTCATGGTTGTTGGCGATTAAGTAAAACATATACCAGATAATGACATTTGTTATTTATTTTATGATATAAATTAGTTAAGATACAACAAACATATATAAAATATGTTGTTCCATATTTTACCGAGTACGATGATGTGTAATATATATAACTGTTCTAATCTTGTTGACTTTGTAATTACATTTTCAAGTTTTGCAAGAATCCATCTTATTTTATTAAAATTTTGGAGTTTTACTAAAAATATCGGAGCAAACTAATTTTTACAAATTCAAATAAACAAAACATAGTAGGTGTAGTATATAATATTGTTATTAATAAATGGTAATAACACCAAAACGACTGGTTACATACTTCCTTAGAAGTTACATACATCAAAATTAGAAAATTAACAAGGGTGGGGCAGGCATAAATCCTCACTAAAAGAACGTTAAATTGATTTAAAATAAAAAAGGTTTGATGTAAAAAATCAATTTACATTTAGTACGTAATACGGGAAAGAATTCACTACTTGGATCGAATATATAAATTTCAACCTGGAGACAAGATGGTGAGTATTCCTACTGCAGTCGCAGTTTCAAGAGCAAATGAGAGCAGCTAAAGCCGGGTAATCCGGGTACAGTTTGTATGAGAAGCAACATTCTAGCAACATCGCACATCCACTGTTCAACCATTCACTTGAATCTTATCCGAAATGATATGACCATAGATTCCATCACATTTGCATTGAGAAAATGGGATTTTTATACTGTTTATATATTTTGGGCACAGTAATTAAAGTTTGTAACCTATGAAAATAAAAAATGTAGAATTAAATTCAATCTCGCATACTTACAACGATGATAGGGGAAACGTTGACATTTAAATAATCCCTTAGTTTTCCTAACCCTTGAATATACTTAATTTTATTATTATTCTTCATTGGCATATTTTAGTTAAGAACACATTAATAACGCGTTTAAAATGTTGTTTATAGCCCTACGTTCTTCGACATCCCGTTAATCGACCCTTACAGAAGCTAATGATGTTAAATCGTTGAACAAATTAAAACTATCGTTGTTGACTTTAGATACCTGCTATGTTTGTTGATTTGAGCATTCCACAAAACGATGCGATTGCTAGTATTCATCAAACAATTTCAATTCTAGAAAAAATTATAAAATTGGGTTTGGTTCCTACGTTTTCGGTTTTAAAAGGCCAAAAAGGACTTAGCTTCTAGACGTGACTGAAACCAATGTTGTTGGATAAACTATACTAAGCCAGGATGTTTGCCTCTAGTTTGAGGCTAGGTTATAAGCTAGACGTGCAACAGTGATACTTGAGGGGATGATGTTTACAAGATTTTTTGCTCCAAGCCCCGTCGGCGGCAGATTGTCACAAATCTTTTACTGTCCAGTAATAGGGCGAATATACTCCTTTAACATCTCACCGGGAAAGTAATTAGTAGCAGCTTATATATTCAAATTCCAATACTGTTGCAGTGCTTGGTCGCAACAATATTTTGAAATTAAAAAAACTACACATTAGTTGAATAAAAAACTGTAAAACTGTAATATTGTATAAATTAGTGGATTGTATAAATGATTGATTAATTCTTTATAAACTAATAATGAAAATCCTGTAAGAATATGCCATACGGAGGATGCTTCTCACCATCCTATGAATGTGAATATTACGAAATAAAACACAGGAAGTAATCCTACCTACATGTTTGGACTGTACTATCACAATCCTTGAACAAGACCGATAAACCCTTGCTTAGGGGTGAAACCAATTTTGATTCTACAAATTGGGAAAGTAGTTAAAATTGGTTTGACATCTGATATCCCTGGTAAAATATACTGTTGAAAACCCTGTCATAAAAATACACAGAATTGTCCAGTCCAAATCTAAAATAAACAGATAGAACAACCCTTGATGGGGGACACTCCTGACAAAGGCTTTTACTGCTCTTACAACTAAGCAAAAAACGAAGGCTCTGAACAGCGGTATATACGTATTGATGAGTTATAGTGAACATATTTATTTACAACACAAATAATGATTATATCAGTCATATTTCAATATTTATCAATCTATGGCATTTACAGTATTTAAGGCAACATGGCAGATAATTTTCTAAAAAGACAACGTAACAAGTAAAACCATTATAAATTACAAATAAAACTAACACACAACTCAACTAAGCATGACCAATTAAATGGAAAGTAACAATCGATTTTATCTCTCGGAGTTATCAAAATTGTATTAAGGCGTTACCAAAAGAAAAGTGACAGCTTAATATATTGCACCCTTTTAGAGACGTACTTATTAGGCTGACTACGTGTGTGCTGCATGTTTATCTTGACTCCACAAAAACAATATTTATTGCTTTTTATGCAAACATACATATCCTGACATACTGGAAATTCATGTCTTTGAATAGCGTCTAGATAAATCTAGTGTTGAGGCTCAATTGTAGAGCATGTCGGTTCCTTGAATTGTCGTTAGACAGCATTAGGACTGAAGGAGTAGTTAGTGCTCCGCATTAGCTTTTACTAGGTTATGTTACCGTAGTTTAAGTATTGCTTTACATTAATTATAATCTCTTACTAGTAGAGGAAATTAAAATCACTGACTTGCTATTCCAAACAAAACACTGGACATCTAGTCTCTGATGTAACTGTGACAATTGTATTTCAATCGATAATACCTTGATTAGGGTAAATGTGGAAAAGTGGGTTATTGCACTAATTTGAACTGATCAAACAATAAAATTGAGTGAAATGGTGTTAGTTCGCTGGTTGTCGACAAACAGATTACTCATGGCACTGTTGATGTTTAAACGCTCGCGTGGAACCTGGTCAATAAATATTGCCCGGCTTATGACGTATTTGACGCTTAGACAACTGTCAGTTCAGTTCAATCAGTTACTATCCCACAAACAATAATATATATCCTAATTAATTGAATGTCACAAATTTAGTTAAAAAAACTTAAATTTTTTAACAAATCCCAATTTACTAAGGTGTGCACATTCTTTGGCTAATAGACATTATTGTTTAAGTTTTTCTTATAAATGCAGTTCATAACAAACTTATTTTTGGCAAGTTTTTCTAACCTTAAATGTGCGATTATATTAGTTGTGAGGTTAACTTTAGTTGATACTTTTTTTTAGTTTGACTTAACTAGAAGACACGGCACCACTCACCTACAGCTATACGAAGTTAGTCTGGTATACGCTAGTCTCAAAGCCACTAAACAATTTAGTGTATACTGTACCAGTATTAGAACTGTTGAGCCGAGCTTTCTGAATTACACCAATTTTGTCCCACGTGTTGTTACTCATCCAAAACTTAGATCCTATATAATATCTTATCTTTTTTACCACGGTTTTGTTTCTGATTCATATACATTTTTAGCGGGTGGCTTATAATTTATACGAGCATATTATGCTTAGTTAATTTCAATGTATCTGTATCAATGTGTCATGCAGTTTAACCTGTAAAACAAACAATGTTAACTATAGTCTCAAGAAGTTATTAAATATACGAGAAATGTTTAAAATAAATAAATCTTGCTAGCGAAGTTTTCCTTATAGCAAGATAGGCTGGATTAAACATTTATATATCGAATGTTTTTTTGCCAAATTTACTAATATTAAAAAAAAATGCAACGGTAATTGCGTAGTTGCTACCGTTGGCCATTGGGCAACTAATTAATAATCTTGTCTAAAGAACGATTTCGTCAGTAGCAAGACTACATCTAAGGAATCTCACTGATTCTCCACCTACCCCAGATTGAATGATCCACACGATGTTGTTTAGCGCCGCCCCGCCAACAAGCAGGACCTTGCATATTTCCGCTTGACGACCATTTTGTTCTCCTCAATCGCACTCTTATTTTACAGGTTTCTAACAAAATATTTGGATTTTCACAATTTTCAGATTCCAATCTAGGATTCATACGGTTCCTTTTTTCCAAAATAATTTTTGTCTTACGTTAGGAAGCTTTAGAAAACGCTTAAATTTAAAACTTTACTAATGGCCTACTACTTAGTTTGAATTAAAATCACGATTTTTAAATCGTAAGAATGATAGATGAACATTTAGTAAATAAAAAACAAAAGATTAATTTTAATTAGTTATTAATTGAACCTACAGTGGGGGAGATGCAAAACCCTTACTTAAGCGTGCGGAAGGCAGGTAGGGCGCACTCTTTACAACATACACACGCTTGGGTAATGTCGGTGTCTTACATAGTGATATGGAGAGTGATTTGCTCTATTCACCCTAGAGCCCCCTCACTTAACGTACCCCTCACTTCCAAAAATGTTCGAAGAACTTTTGTTATTTGTATTATGAGGTGTATTGATTCTATTCAATTTCTGTTCATAATCGGAAGTATAAGGTTCGAGAATGAACTCAAGATTTGAGAATAGGTGCAAGTTAGTGTGTTCTTTGCTGGTCACTATGAAAACCTGCTTATTTCCACAATTAATTAGTTGTTGTGTTTATAATATATAACATCCTATTACTTTATTGCATCCTTATGTTAGGACTTCTGAAACGTTGGTTATTAATAAATTAAATAGATAAAATCGCCAAAAAAGTCTGTCCAAGA
This sequence comes from Allygus modestus, assembly GCA_963675035.1. Taxonomy (NCBI): domain Eukaryota; kingdom Metazoa; phylum Arthropoda; class Insecta; order Hemiptera; family Cicadellidae; genus Allygus; species Allygus modestus. The sequence goes on from OY776111.1 coordinate 391,348,269, forward strand.
ACGAAAACTATACTTAGCTGACCTAAATGCAATACTAATGTGTTTAAAATGTGTGATTATTCAAAGTTTGAATCATTGATAATTTATATGTGGTTATATCAATTACATCATAAGAATTACAACTCGATTTGTGAGTGGCTTTATCTAATAGTTATGGCTTTCTCGTGGCTTTATAATAATAATATTGGCTATTATTGAGACAAACTCTGATAGGATCGTAAAAGGATTTTTTCTAGCTACTTAAAATACATACTACTTGATTATATATTAAAAAAATCTACATAATGACGACGTCAACATTTAACCAATCATTTAAAGACGAAATAATTCATATAAATTGTCTATAAATTTAGTACTAACTTACTATATTAGCCAATACGTAGCAATGAGCTGTTGCAATGATGTAAAGGATCTAATGGAACATTAGAGGAGTGTTAATCCCCTCGGCAGTAATTAGACTAATGATGGCTACGATGAGTGTTGTATGTTGTACGTTAACATGAGTGCTGAGTACCAACATAACTTGCTCAGACAATAAATCAGCCACGCCTCACTATGCGGCTATATACTTTTATCAAGCAAACATTCAAGTTTGCTTCATTACGAAATGTTGCATTTTATATTGTAAAGATTAGTTAATGATGAACATTATGGGTTTTCTGCTGGGTGATATTTACTAATACAATTCAACTTTGTTTTTGAAACTTCAAAATATTTTAATTCTGTAACGAGCTTGCTTTTGAGAAAGCAAGCTTTGTACTTTTTGTTTAATAAATAAAAAAGTAATCTTTTTTTGGTAAAAGCTTGACACATTTAATAAGCAGGATGATACATTTTTTTATATTAAAGGACGTTAGACTAGTCTTAAGTCCGTGCACTAATTAATAAAATATAGCATCAACTGAAAATTATAGTGATTCATAGCAAAACTTTACTATTTGTACAGCTGTTTAGCTGACCTAAGCAACGTCTAGAACTACACTGTGAATGTAGAAATTCTTTGACTAATTCAGAAGCTTTAATATTACAAAAAGGTACAGGTTAGAATAAGTAATGACACTAAGCTTTGATGATAAGTGAGTAATGTGAACAATAAACGCCCTTCTAAAATGCTTTCAATTAGCTTCATTGTTATCATGAAAGCCCGATTTGGCTTTGGTTTTGTCACAATAATAAATGAATTTGCGATACAAAACCCAATTTAATGTTATGAAGTTAATTTTTCATAATTCAGTTTTATTGTGCTTTATAGAAAAACTGCAATTCTTAAGTTTTAATTCTCACTAATAATTTTAATGTTTACATTTTCCAATTTAGTGAATGTTTGCTTAATTTTAAGAAATCAATGGACATGGACATTAAATAAGTTGTTTTGCTAAAAAGAATATAGTACATATTTTGAAGATTAAAAAAATTCCAAATTTTCCAGAGCTGTACAAATATTTAATTTCTTTGAGCTAGGAAGATAACAGGAGCATTATCTCGACCTCGTAAGTAAACGTATATGCGCTACAACTTTCATTATATTTATTCGATATAACATAAGATACAACAACAAGCAAGACAAAATCGGTTTGTTAAATATGTACTGATATTTATTCTAGAAACACTTGCATTATTTTAGTTTAGGAAAGAAAATAAACATAATACATAAGAAAAAATAAAAACTGTAGTAATCTTTATATTTTACTCATGGGGCATATTAAAATTAAAAACTTGAGTGACAAAACAACATTCATTCGGATTTTGAAAGGTTCTGTTAAACTAGTTTGTATTACTCATTACAACCTTTATCAAATATAGTATAACACAATCAGAGTAATACTATTGCACTAAAGACACATGAATATGTTATGAAATTATTTACCCTGCCAAGGTGATACGTCTATTCAATGCTATTAAATAACAGGTTAAGTGTCAATGCGAATTTTTCCTTTTAAGACCTTTTGGAGAATATTTTGTAGTTTTATAAATTGTAAGATCGTTCAAAGTATCCATCAGTGGGCCTTTGACACAAAGATTCCCAACTTCTACGTATCTATTAAGATTGACAGAAAGTCAAAATTCTCAGCAATCAGTAATTTGTTTTTTAACAGTTTTACTTAAGTATTCTTTAAAACGGGTTATGGCGTTTCGCCAATGTACATGCTTTAGCAAATTGTCAAAATCGATATAGGTATTGTGATAATCATAGATTTATCTGAGTTTAGCAAATGAAATTTATACTCAAGATTAATATAAAACACTTATCGTTATGATAACAACACCAACATGCAGCCATGTTTTAACGACCCAGTTCAGAAGAATACTTCGAAGTTTTCATATAAAACTACATTTATATGTGCTAAGCATTTAACTCCTAGCCTATGGGTCTTAAAGCTTTGAGATACCTTTAATAATATTTAGGAAACGTCTAACTGAATTCCTGGGTGAAATATTGTACTACAGTATCCGCAATTCCCTTAACCAGTTGAAGTTTTAAAATTTTTAATATTATTAAAAGTATATTATAAAATTAATTTTATTTCAGTTATTTTTGTAATTCTGACTTGTTTAATAGGTTTACTGCCAATAAGAATAATTGATTTGATTTCCTATTTAAATGCAATCATAAACGCAAATATTGAAACTCAGCGCAAATAATATGTTAACGTAGTTAAAGCGATATTTCAAATATAATGGATTATTTGCCTTGGTTCGTTTGGTTTGTATTGTTTTTCATGATTGCAAATATGCCAGGCGTATTTAGATATAAACCAGTTAGGGTAACAAGCAATTACTTGAATCAACAGAACCTGTGTTTGTGTTTGTACCTGCGGTTAATTCCAGATTTCGTTATAATAATGAAATATCCGAACTCAAACATACCAGTGTGAAAAGAAGTATTGGTTTCAAATTATATTAAAATGGCTTTATTGCAATAATGTTAAATGTTTTGGATTGAGTACAATAGCAAATAAATTATCACAAACCGTTATCATATAAAATAAAAATAGCATAACTTAATTTATGAATTTAAAACGATTAATAAGACCATTTTTTACACTTAAACAATGTTTAAATATCATAAAATCCCTCACTGATATCACATTTAAAAAAAATAAATGTAAGCAAAGCTGTTGTAATTTAAAAAAATAAATATTTACATTTATTGTTGAAGCGACTTTGGTTTGTTTTAACTTGTCGTATACAAAATACCATTATAAATAAAAACAGCACATTTTATGCTACAAAAATTTCATTTTAAAATAGTTGTTTTCGTCAGTAAGTTAATAAGAAAGTTTCGTAGGTTAATATATATAGTATTTAACTATTACTATAATTTTGTAAGCTAAATCATCTGAATTTTACCAACAGTCGGTAAAAGCTGGACATAATTTAATAACATTGAACTAAAGTTCAAATAACAAATAAAGTCCCACCCCCGAATATACACAATTCTAATAAAACTCATTCTTTTAATTATTTTGCAGTTAATCCCTATAGTTACTGTGTTATGAGTATAAATTAGATTTTGGGACTTGTTCTGTAGAAACCCGTAAGTTATTCCAAGAGATGGATGTGACATTCTAGTTTTCTCCGTCGTTGTGTTATGAACCTCATACATATTAGATTATAGAAGGATTATAGATTGTAGAAGGATTCAACTTTGATCCAAACCTCGTTAGTGCCTAAGCTGCCAAACTTTTCTTGGATTTTTGCCTGTAAAGTCTTTGCAACTAATTCATAAATTTGAGATAAAAGTCACTGAATTCAAAATTAAGTAGTTATTGTTTATACAGTGTTATAAACTTATACGTTCATAATAATTAATGTAACTTTCACGTGTATAACATTTCCAAGAATATTACTTATTCGCATTTTACTAACTTTATTTCACTAGAAATACTTTTCTTTATATATGTTATTATAATAGTTTATTCACTGGACTTTGTAGTGTGACAGGGGATTTGTATTTCTTGTTAAAGGGGATTACAGGTTACCACTAGGTAAGTAATTTACTTTGAGGCTGAAAGCCCGGAAATATTGACACGTTTGACGGAGACCCTCGTTGTGTTGTGCGGGAAAATCGCAATCATTTAATCTCTATGACTCCCACATGCTGACTGCAAACATCCAACTAACAACCAATCTGCTTTCTATAAATGTATGCTATGCGATAGTTTTATGATCTAATGCTATAATAATTTTTTCAAGTAAGATTGCGTTAAATATTAAATGTAAATGCGGCATAAACGTTGAGTGGATCAGATTCATCTGCAACCTCCTAACGCTAACTTATATGGCATTGAAGCTTGTTAATGAGTTTGAAATTATAATGCTTCATTGAAATATGTGTGCTTTGTTCTTGTCTTGGTGATACAATAATAGTATGCCCGTAAATGCTCAGTTATTAATTTTATTCGGTAGCAGGATAACACTACAAATATGCTTTTTAATTCCTTTTCATAGTATTTCTACTGACCGCTATTAGGATATACATGTATTGGTCACTAAACAAACCTGAGTTAATCAACTAACTGTAAGCAGATGCACTTTATAACACATCGGTTAGCTATAAAAAGGACGAATTCAATGATTGTTAAAACTAAATTAATTTGAAGTCTAGAAAAAAACTTAAGTTAAAAAGGGTCAAAGCATAAATTATTTCATTGTTTGTTCATTAACTTATATTCGTATTTTCAAGCATGAAAGCAAAGTGTAATATTTTGTATATTTTAATTTTTATATTTTGTTTAAAACTTAAAAATCAATCAAAATAAATGCTTGTATGAACGTTTATGCATTTACGAAATGTTAAACTAAGCTTAATACTGTTGAACGGTGATACAATTTGTTAGATGTTATTACGATCTTATAAAAAATACGCGTAGACACGAAAATGTAGTGTTGACAACTTGTCTTTCAATATATGGAACAGGTGAAGCATGAAGGAATCTTGCAACTGACAGGTTGTGAAAGTATAGTTTAATAATATTAGGTGTCCATTTACATTATATTAAATTGTATGTAAATACATTATGCAAATTAAATATGGAATATAATTTATATCTCCTTATGTGTACGAGTTAAATAGTGCGTTCCAGTCACTGTCAACATTGGTTAACACCTGTTAAATTACCTGGCAATTTGTTATCCAAAATGCAGAAGGGTGGTAGTAACTAATAGCAACCCTAATTTTATGGCTTCTTATTTTAAGTCTTGTTAATCTGAGAATAAATACATAAATACCCCCGTCGCAGCAAACCTGCGTACTCAACGAATTTCCCATGCATATGTATGGGTATCACTACTACCTAAAGCCAATTACCAAGTTTCACAAAATACATTCATTAATAAGTGATATATATCATTTGATTTATTCTCCATAAGAATAACATTATAATTGAGTACGCAGGTTTGCTGCAACAAGGACGTTAAGATATGTGTTTTTTTGCAATTATCAATATAACCACCAGGTGAAGCTAAATACCAAGTTTTATTAATTTAGGTTCATAACTAAGGGAGATATTAAACTTTACTTATTCTCCATATGAATAACATGGGGGCCGAGTATGCAGGGTTGCTGCTACCAGGAAAAATCAACAAAAAACTTGTTTGTGCTAATATCAATATTCTACAACTAGTTGAAGCCACATACTAAGTTTCATCAATATACATACATAAATAATCGAAATATAACATTTTATTCATTCTCCTTAAGGATAACATTGTACAACGTACTGTGTTTAGCACTTTGAATATCACTGCAACGGTTGGACGTAAAACAACAATTAAAACGCCAAAATTGTTGTTTTGTAGAGCTAAACTGATTGTTAGAATGAAATGTGGAGGTTTTAGTGAAATTATCTGAGTAAAATCTAAAAACCGTATTCCCATAAGATTAACATGGGTATTTTATGGACACATATTTTGACTTTTCTCCACAACCACTTAACCTAGCTTAATGATTGAAAATACTAAATTGTTTGTTTTTTAAGCTCTATAAAATGGCTATAAACAAAATCTAGCGTTTTTAAAATTTTAGGGTAAAAAGTTCAAAAAACTGATTTTTGGAAAATTTTAAACCCCCATAAAACCCCCCTCCCATAGACCGATCCATCTGGTTTTCCAACTTAAAGTCATAAATATTATCTCCACATTTGTGCCAAATTTCATAAAAATTGGGCGCTTCTTTCAAAAGTTATCGCGGTAATGGACACACACACACACACATATATATGTATATATATATATATATATATATATATATATATATATATACATATATATAAATTTAAACGAATAGTGTTTTTGGCATCTGGGGACCTCAAAACAAAAAGTCATCATGGTCTCGGGCTTAAGTCTTACCATGAGACCTACGGTAATAGCTTCTTCCCTATAGGGGAAATTCGCTAAAAACACCAATATCTGATGACCGTAAAGAAAATCGAGGCTATAAAAGTGTTGCATTAAATGGAGCCTCAACCAATTCTTAGTTCTCTTTAGTGTTAATGATATCTGCCACTAATTTGTAGCATTATTACTTAATATAATTTTGTTGTTCGTGCGCAGCATTCTAAATCAGGTAAGTAACGAACTCAACGATGAAGAATTGTTTCTTAATTTTGAGGTTGTGGGGAAGGTTTAGTAAAATTGTGTAATGCAATGTATAAGGATGTAATAAATCACTGAACAAATAAGAAAAGCCGTCCAAAATTTCGTATTTGAAAAACCAAATTGGCTATAAGAGATACAAAATTGATTTATCTAACATTTGTATAGCCGCCATTTTCCTTACAATCGTCAGATTTTAACTTTTATGGCATTATTGTAATTTTTACAATACATAGAAAATTACAGGAGTTGTTTTTATTTAAAACTCCTTTCCCCCACTCATTGCCCTGTTATAAAGAAAAACTCTTCGAAGGTAATGAAAAAGGTCTCGGTGATAGTAACTGGCGCAATCAACGCTTTTCTATCTCTTACAGTTCAGGGGATAAAACATATTATTCCGTACTTAATTTACTCTATTTGTGTACCTTAATAAGGGCATACATATTAACAAACTTAAAAACATTTATTTTAATTACAATTATTATAATAATTTTAAATATGTTAATACTACTCTTGTAAGATATTTAATTCTGGAAAAATGAGTCGGAAGAAATTCAAGACAATAATTTTAAAAAAGTTATAAAAAATACACGGATTATGAAAAGTGAATAAAATTAACAGGATATTTTTAATAATTCCAAACAAGACTTCATTCAAACTGAGTTCAAAAAGAAGTTTATGTATTGTATACAATTCAACACGCATTTAATAATAAAAATAAATATTTTACATGAACTCTCGTCATATACCCCGGTAGATACATACTAATAAATCTTACATATATAAATACAAATTGTAAAATAGGTCATGACAGACTATTTGGAAACGTAAATTGTTTATTTAATCTGGTGCTACAAGATATAAGTTGCAGGATACAAAATACGAAACTATAGCAATACTAGTTTTACTTCAAAGACAAAACTACAGCAAAACTAATTTTACCTGAAAGATTATTTGGTAAAGTGGAGTCTCATAAATAATTATCACACATATTCAGAAACCATTTTTATAACCGTTTAATTTATCTACTAAAAGGTGTTATGGCTGCTATACTTAGTTTTATCAAAGGACGTTGTTTTACGTTATCAAACAAGGTTTAGAGACATCCTGCATTTGTGTTTAATAACTGTTCATGTATAATTTAATTTGTGCGACTTTGAGTTTTACCATATTAAGGCCTTAGAAACTTAATGAAATTCATATCCTTTAATCTGAAATATAAATTTAAATTAGTGGCTTCAGAGGCTATAGCCCCTACAATTTTGGATTTGTGTAAGTGGATGTTCTGTTTTAATTTGCTGATTGCGTGCCAAGGAAAAATAATCTTTGGGGGAATATGAACACATGTTAACACATAAACAAAGCAGAAGCCTAAATCCCATTATAAAAATTCACAGATGATCATCACTTAATTTTTGTTCATTAAGAAAATCACTGAATCTTTGAAGTCCAGTGGGGTGTAGCCCAGGTAATTCTTGACATCTCGGATATTTTCCCCACCGTTATTGGCCTTCAAGCTTTAACACGATTCGTGTTAAGCTATTTTATCTTTTTCCTAGCTCGAGAAATTTCATGTGGACCGATTCGCTTCCGGAATTAAATATTCAGATTATTCAAGGTTATAAAGTTAAGGAAGAGATAGTTTTAACAAAATATATGACTACTTCACCTCAGTTCTTACTTCTCTTTACTCCATTTCTGACTCTAAATCTACTGGGCTTAGTGTCCGCATTATGTTCGGTTGAATGACAGGTTTAATCACTATGAAATTATAGCTTTTTCGATATAAATGATTGCCACTTAATCAGAAGCATAATACAAAATACAATGATTATCAAATTACGGGAGTTGTTTAATGTATTTTTATGCACATTTAATTTATAGAATTAATTTGTGACTTAGATGTAAACGTATAATAATATTGCAAACAAATACAGCATTCGAGTTTTGTAAAAAAATAAAATCTGACAACACATGAAGATTTTAAAATAATGAAAGTTGGCTTTGATCTTAAAAGCCGTGGTCTCTGAACAAAGCCACAGTTTTCCATCCCCTCAACATCCAGCCAATCAACTGATGGTGGTTTTACATAACTACTATCATGGGGAATGTGGAGCTTTAAATTTTACTTTACAAGACCTAAAGCTAATACTTCGGTTCATCATTGTAAATAACAGATACAAAATTAAAATTACGTGTATTAGTTTCATGAAAATCTATTTGAAAAAATTTAATGGCTTATAAGAATGAAGAGTAAATAATTAGTCGAGATGTTACTATTGTAAAAGGTTGATATAGTATATAGTATTGGTTCACGATTTAGATGAACAAATTGCATCAATAACTGTTTGAAGGTAGAAACCAGAAGATATTTTTACGGCTACTTTACCTATTAAATATTAGATTTTATCGTGATATACTTTCCAAAAAATGTCGCTGAAGTTGAAATAAAGTAAACGTACTGTGATTAATAGATAATACATTTTCCCACGAATAAGCTTTTAAATAGATTAACAATTTCAGGAAATTGAAAAAATACGAGAAATTTTACAAAATTCGAGAACTATGCAGAACTATTTCTTAAAATTTATTTTTATTTATTTTTAAAATGAAGAGGAATTACTAAGTACAACATAGAGTGAGAAACTCTCGCAATTGTTATTACCGTTGTATAACAACCTAACCGATGATGAGTCCGGATGCTGACATATTTTGTTTCCCAAGATTGATTCTGAATCCAAACGTAAATACCAAACCGTGTTTATCGTGGTGTCCTTGTATTTCTAAGACTTTACCTCCTAAATTTTAAACAAAAAAAATTTAAAATTAAATGATAAAAATGTTTACTAGTTAGTTTATAAAGATGACACAGTAGACACAGTGGAAAGGATACAGTGTATTTTCAAGTGAAGTTTTATATTCGGCTTTTATTGGGTTATTAGGCTCGCATTACATGACACGTTAAAGGTTTTAATAATGTTATTACAAAGGTCTCCCACTCTTGTCACACTCTGCCAAACTAAATGATGATTTCTAATGAGATTTACTAATAATATAGTATAACATCAATCCTTGATGGTACACGATCAACAGGTGTTGACAATATTATTAAGGAAGTAAATATGGTATTATATGCTATTGTTTAGTTATAGTGTAGTCAAGCCTATTAGTTCAGTGCTATTTATCTTAGTTAACTAAACAATTTACCTTGATTGTAACGTGGTAGGTATTTTCATGTTAAATGTAGTATTTTAAGAAATTGCTTATTATAGTGTTGATAATTGTATTATGTGCCAACCAAATAGACAGTCCTGGTAACCATTCTAATAATGCTGTGCATGTTATTATTAATTAATCTCGCTTTATTTTATTTTTAAATTATTATCTAAAATTACTTTTTTAGTGTCTAAGTATATTTTTATTGAAAAAATTTAGTATCATAAAAATATTTGTACTTTTGCATGAATAATAAAGCACTGTTCACTTAATAATTTATCTAAAAGAATAATAAATGTAAGGATTTATATTAAACTACTCACGGATAAGATGCAGTTTTGTACTCGAATATTTCGTATGTGTGTGAAATGTAGTTTATTTGTCTAGGTTTAGTGAAAACAATCAAGTGATGCAACAGAGAACAAGTTTATGATTTAGTCAAACCTGCACTGCGGTTTCATTAGCATGATTAAATGAGGAGGAAGCCAACATCACTGAATAATAGAGGAGGGGATTTTTGAATGTGAATTACCGTATTAAAAATGTTATTCATTTATGTTAATAGACAAAACTATAATAGAATTATAATTGATTAATTTTTAATTGCATTTTTACTCCATTATCATTCTAATACTTTTTATCAAGTGTTTATAGTATTTTTTCCAACCTGTAAAAATTAATTACTAACAAACTATTAAAATATTTATTAATTTATTTGTTAAGTCAAATTAACAAAAACGCATTGAAAAACTCTTGTGGTAACTGGAAAAACTTATAAAATTCAATAATCGAGATTTAAATATAAACTGCTTGACTCGGTCAATTATTAAACTTATACTTAACTTTTATTGCCAGTACTTCATAAATTATAAAATTAATTTTGAATGTCTAGTCAAATTAAATCAATGTTTTATGTCCCACCTGAACTAGCAGCGGTGGAACTATTATTAACTAACATATTTTTCTCGTACTCTCTACGTTAGTAGTGCTTTTTGTATGTTTTTAAGCCTTTGTGATCGATGAATACGTTGCGTTTGTTTATACACGGTGTTAAGGTTCTGTTCAGTTTTGGTTTTGTTAGGTTAAATAAATAGGAGAATTGAAAATGTAATACAATTGTTTTAATATGATCAGGTAGTTTTGATATTAAATTTTATGTTTGTATCAATTCAATAGCAGTCCTCTCCACCATCGATCGTTTTTCTTACATAATCTGTCATTAATATAAAACTTTAAAACCAGATTCCCCATACAGTTCGGGATGTTAAACATATACATTCTATTATAGGTTCCAGATAAGAAAGAGATGTACCTTCAAAGAAACTAGGTTTGAATTATGAATAGCATTCATAATAATTATAATATAAAATGCGGATCCAATAAAAGCTATTAGTATTAATAAAAAATATACTGAATAACAATATTTTGACGTAATAAAATTAACTGATGTAAGCTAATAGAAATCCAAATATATGTTTTAATTTACATATATTAGTTTGATGGATCAATGTGTTACACGTTTAATATTGAGCACACAGCTAGTGTTTATTGCAGATATTAGCATAGCTATTTACTATTAGTTTATTGTTACGGTAGCATTGTGCCATTTTAAAACGTATTAAATAAATTTAGTATTTTCCCTTTAACATTTCAATCAGCTGCATTATTGTCAATAAGTATGTAATTACACTAAGGAGTAATATCAAAATAAATCAAACATTGATAAATATTTAAGAGTAAATGTGCGGAAGTGAGTAAGTGCGAGTAAGAATTGCTTTATAGTGTTTGAAATTTCGTAATATTTTACCTTTTGCGTCATATCAGATCTGGTATACACAAAAATAAACCAACGAACAGCACTATTTTAATTCATATTTACATCCCAGAACATTTTGTTCTATGTTAATAAACTTGAGTTAATATTGAGATAATAAATCCAGAAAAATATAACAAATATAACAAGCGAAATTCGTTTTGAAGTAAGCCAGTCCCAACAAATGTAAATATACTCACATTACTTGCCCTAAAGCGAACAAGCGAGTAATGCTGGGGAACCCGCCAGCACATATGATGAAGAACGACGCAGTGGGGGATCCAGTGTGTAATCCTCTTGCTGGATAAGTTAGACCTGTCAGTCGCTAAATCTACAAACTTGTCGCAAGCGTCTTAATTCTATCTCAGTTAATATTTGTACCCCTTGATATCCCTTCAAAGAAGCATTGATAATATTATTTTAAACATGAATAAAATAATATAAAATATTTTTGTATTACCTAATATTACTTCTTAATTAATCTTATTTATATGTAGCTATATAAAATAGCATTCATATTTTCTAAACATACTTTCCGTCTTCATTCTAGCTTTTTGGCTACTGATGTTTAGTTAAATGGTATTTACTGGATCATTACATTATATTAGTTTATCAAGACGTTTATTTTAATTTATCAATTGCAAATAACCATGGTATATAATCAAGATAACCAACAAAGAAAGATGACTACTAAATCATTTATCTGTATAAGAAAACGGAAGTCACTTTAATATTTTATTACTTTGATTCCTGAACCGAATTTCGCAAACAAAGCCACGCTTCTATTTACCCTTTCCAATCAGCCAATCAGCTGATGGATTTTGCTAGAATGCTCTTGAACCAGCTGTTTTCATTTAAGGCTTACAATTTATGTAACCTCCAACTTATAGACTTTTTTGTACTATTTTAAACAGTTCTATCCAATCAACGTGTAACAGCATGGAATATTTATTATATAATACAAAAATGAAAACTTATTTCTTATTTAACTCTTACTAACAAAAGCGTTCAAAAGTACTATATCAAACTATCTAAACCGTATCAGATTTATTTATGGAATTGACAAATTAATACATCAAATTCAAAGGCAATATTATAAATATGTGATTAATAATGAAAAAAATTTTAAAACGTTAATGTTTTTAAATCCATATAAGGAAAACAATGCGATTAGGAATGCATTTTATGAGTGATTGTATACTTTACAGTCTGGCCAGTAGAATGTTTCGGGGAAATTTGTAACAAGTAATATAGAATATGGTAATTTAAAATATGACATGATAATATTCATACCATGTTAATTAGAGCTAAAGCTTTTCATACACTTCTTAATGAATTTAAGTTGATTATTTTTTAAGCTTTTTCCTAATGTGGTATAAGAAAGACCCATAAGTTTTTTACCATCTTTTCTAACTTTTCGGTTGATATACGTTCGATTAAACAACGAAACAAAAGAACCTCTGATTTGATTTACAGTATTATATTACTCACAAGTTTCAATATCCTTCACTTTATCTTAGGCTGATGACTCTCACCTGAAACAGACAAAAAGCTACAATCATAACATGTTACTAATTTGTAAATGTGAAACGTAGCTTTGTCATCATATTTTTGCGAAAAATACAGTTTTTAAATTAATATAAAATAACTTAGCTGAACGTGTTATATGTTTAGAGAAACATGTTTATTTATATTGTAGAATTATGACATTAAATGTAATAATCAAAATTATAAAATAAAATAAAACCACGTTCATGTAAAATAACGTAATAATAGGAGATAAGGGGCGACTATTAACTAAAGTAGGGATGTGTCTAAAGTTTATCGCAGTTATGTAAGTGCTAACTTAAAATGCTTCAACGTAATCCCTTGCAAATTGTAAATTGTTATTTTCTTTGCAGTGATTTTATCGGAAGAAAATAACTACTTATTAATTCATAACAATTTATACATTTATATTTATATTTTATATTTTATATTTTTATTTATATTTATATTTAATACATAACAATGAATACATATTATACATTGCATATTGAAAATGTGTTTAGTAAACAAAGACTATATAACCTATATAAATTGTATAACTATGCACACGTCTCTTATAATTTATGAAATAAAAATACACTTATAGTTTAATTTATTTTGATTTTATACCAGTAAATATAACTTTGTGGAACAGGCTTTTGTCGTAGAGTCTAATTACACTCGATCCTTAAAACTGAGTCCTCAAAAGGATTCCAAGTTTTTATTTCACTCAACAATCCAGGCAATCAAGCGAGGGTAGTTTTTTGTTGGGCTGCGCTCACCTAGATTGTTTAGTTGTTTTAATATTTGCCGAGCAGGATTGAAAGCTCACCCTACGGGTTTTATTTTGAATATTATATTATATGTTATAATCCCCCATTCTGCACTCACCATTTATACATATTTTCCTTAAAATACGCCCTGGTTCCATCAACGTCTGACGCATTGATTCAGTGAGTGAGTATGTTAACTAGCGTATGTATAATACGTTGTTATGCATGTTTTTTTTATTTTGTAAAATAACAAAGTTGGTCTTTCTATATATATATATATATAGGTTTGTAACTCCATACAAATATTTTACTCTATATAAGTACAACCTCTAAGGAGTATAACATATCACAGTATTATAATCGTACTATGGGATATACTCAGCCATAAACTATCGGAGATATAAAATTACAGTTTTCCCCAAGTTTCAAGTGGCTATTAAATTTGTGAATGTTAAAATCTTTTTTATTATGATAGGTTGAATTTTTGTATTGTTTGTTTTGTATTGAAATTTTGTATTTTGTATTTTTTATTATAGATACGAAAAATTACGTATCTATAATTAAAAATATAGAATGTTTTCTTACATAGTTTGAATGATATTCTTCCACCTTAATGTTATAACTGTACTAACTGTGATTCCTTGACTGGCTTGAAAACATAATAACATATACCATTGATATTTGGAGGAGTAAGATAAAAGTACAAGTATCTGATCTAGGAAATAGCTGATGCTGGGACGGAAAATGAGCAAGAGTTCCATGGCCTCTGTCGTGATTTATCGACCTTTAACAATGTCCAGTTAATGGAATTTTCACAGTGACTGGACTCCAATTGGCTGACAATTAATCTAGTAGTTTTTCTCGAAAGATTGGCCTTTGGTCTGATTGAAGTACAGTGTTAAGTACATACAATTTACTACATTATAATTATACTGGAGTTCACCTCTATTAAGGTATATTTAGGACCTAGTTGAATAAAAAAATAAACATTAATGTATCAGCTATATCCGTAGTATTTTCATGTATCTAACTTTCAATACTTATTGAAACCAAACCAAACCAATTTGAGTTTGTATGAGGCAATGAGGAAAATACTTGATGACTTAACTAAAGATTAAGATTCCCATACACTTGTGGTCTTATCAATAGGTGAATATATGGATTTACTACCTAGAGCGCGATAAGTGAGCTATCTTGTGTGATAAGAACAACCAATTTTTATTATTCTGGATTTCCAGAGGATAGTACTCTACTCGTTGAATATGTACAACATAGAACATGTTTGTCATAAAAGTGTGCTGCCATTTTTTCGCATTAAAGGAAAGTTCTTAGTTGTACTGTTAGAACACAAAATATTTTGGAAAACCAGTTTTTAAGATTTAAAAAGTCAACGACAGAATTTTGATTAATCTCTGGTCATTTAGTTTCAATATTCGTGACTCAAGGTAGTAAGGCGAATATGCTCCTCGCGTCTCAGATCATAAATATATCTCAAGCAGTAGTTCTGAGACTGCTAGAGCATATCAGCAAGAGCAAAACTTATGTCGTTGATGAAAGAGTTGCAGTAGGTAAAGTGGGGTAACATAAGAGTTTTAATAAGATGTAGTTTTATACATAATGGCAAAAAATCTGTAACTTCTTTAGTGAGTGAATTGAGGCCAAAATCTTCAGCCGCAGACATACAGATAATTTAGACATGCAGTAGAATAAAATAAAACATGTAAAGATAACACCCTAAAACGAAATATGCTTTAAAAGGCATATTTTCTTTAAGAGGTCATGTTAGTGGATGGGCAATTTCATCGCTACTGTAGGGAGTTAATAGACCCATAAACCGATCGCAATGTAACATCTCGTAGAGTCGTAATGTGTAAAAGGCTCTCATTTGGACGTCATCCCGCAGTCGAGAGACCACACGAAACCGACCACCCACTGAGAAAGTACTGGATACTGGTGGAAACACTTCGTCGTGTACAACGGTTTTCTTATACTAATATAATATAACAAAGGATAAAACATATATTAAAGAAATTCACTATGTCTCATTATGTTGGGGAGTTTGATAACATCTTACATTATGAAGATAAATCATGTTCTTGATACTCGAGTTCACTCGTAATTTGACATGTAATGTTTTAAATAAATATATAATGACTCAAAATGTGCTTTTTTAGTTATTATTTAGTTAATGTCATCCACAACTTGCAAATGAATATTAAAACTGTATTTAGAATATACAATATATATTGTATGTGGAGCGGTTGAGCATTACGAATGGGAATGTCCACTGGCTACGTTCTTGACAAGTAACAGGGAGGAGACGATAAATCGTCCGGTAAAATGCTTTCAATCAGCTTATTGTTATGATGAAAGGGCGAGGTAGCTTTTGTGTTGTCAATATAAATAAATGGCCGTACTCTCATCCTACTAAATTGCTTCCTGAACTTTTATCTCTTTGTCCATTTTAAAATGAATACATTTATTGTTATAGCGTTTAACGAAACGCTTAATCTGGTATTTTAAGAACGATAAGACTAACTACTAAATAGCCAGAGATTGTTTAACGACCTACAGTCAAGTTAGTGACTGTTTATTTAGTTTTAATTTATCATTAATTTTTACTTTAGATGTGGATTACACAGTTATTAATAAGTAATAAATTATTTCACTGTAGCTCTTGTCTGTGATGTAAGACCTAGTATAACTGACTATTTGACCTGTTTTCTACCAAGATTATTTCATAATTGATTTTTCATCCTAAACAAAAAGGGAATAATATTAATTAGTTGTTATTTTACTTATGTCGTCAATCCACTTGGATTGACGACGTAAGTAAATTAACAACTAGTTTGTCATTATTAATCCGTGCTACAAACCGCACATAATAATATTGATCTTGTTCATCCTAGGAAGTTATCCACGTTGCCCACAAGTTTTTTATTTTTTGCAATTTAGAGATGATTTATGAGAGGCCCTGTTAACGTCCCTTTAGTAGGATAAAAAGAAATTCTTGTTAAAAATAACTATGCAACTACACTTTCAGCAATTAACAGTAAATTAGATTTTGCAATATATTTTACAATATAATGTGTTATAAGCTATATTAAATGTTTGATAAAATCCTAGCTTAAATACAGTGGCAAGTAATTCCGAAGACGTTTGACGTAACCCAACAAACTTTAAACTAAACCGAAAGTGATTTTAAGGCGTTTCTAAACTTCATCACTCAAAATATCAAGCAATAATTGGTTTGACAGGATAGAAAACTAGTTAATAACTTTGTTAGAAACTCATAAAATATTATCTGTCAATAAGAGCTCAATATAACTAAATCTTAATTATTTTAACGCTTTGTTTTAAAAGATATTAGTTCATCTCCTTCACTGCTTCAAATAAAAAAATATTGGTATATGTCAAATGTAAAAGTTAACATCGTATACATAACAAGTCAAGCTTGTAAATTAGTATTTTAAAAGTGTGGCATGAATTAGTATATCCATCCTATTTTAATAAGATTGCACCTTATCTAATGTTGATAACATTAATAGATTTTATAATGTATTTTAATAGATGATAACATATGCAACTGTAGTGTTAGTAGATTTTACACTTATCTATAGAATGTTGGTTATTAGTAATCTGATTAAAAAGCTCCAACCAACCCATCAATAACCTACACTGTTCTTCTATAAATGCGTTATTTTCACATAGGGAGGGTCAAAAAATGAAAAGTAATATATTTTAAAATCAGAAAAATAACCGTAGAGACACGGTTTTTTTTTCAGAGTACAAAAAATAAAAATCGATAAGCATTAATAGTTTTAAGAACTTGATCATAAATCATTATTTTTGATTAATTTTTTGTTATTTAAAAATGTTACTACTCTTCATATATCACGTATAACTTATATGACGTAGCATATAGATAACTTAAGCATTATTTATACTTATATGCAGTGTTAACTTTCTGGCATAGTCATTCATACACGTATTGCATTTATCAAAAACTGTATGGAACTAAGATTTAGCTAAAAAGAATTAAAATAGAAATTATTACTGTTTTACTTATAATATATTAATATTATAAAATAATAGGTATCCGATAAAAAATAATGCTATGACACCGAATACAGAAAGTTTGGGGCAAACCTTGCTTAGAGTGTTAGTGACGATGCGTAAGAAATAGTGAAACAGCAACCGAATTTTTGTCTTACTAGTTTCTGCTCTACTTTATCCGGCCAGAAAGCTACTTCTAAGTTTTCTCTCTTTGTGGGAAACCGATGAAGTCATCTGTAACTTGACAAATAGAGTACAAATAATCCCCACCTTCTCTGCCTACCTTAAAATACTTTTACATTGAGGATAATTTAAGTAACGTTATGGTTAAAGTAACATTATGAAACTAAAAACATTATTTTTCTTTTTCCTCACTACAAAGTAACTGTGTGGTGTTAAAACTCTATTTGAGGGATATAACATTCCGCTTAGATTTTCCAGAGATCATAGGAAGGAGTGACCGATAACAATAACTCTTAACGATGAATGGAGGGGAGGGCAGGGAACAATATGCTGTCCAGTAAAACGCTTTCAATCGGTCTTTGTTATGATGAAAAGGGGGTTCTATTGTATAGCATACTTCATAAGTGAGTTTATTCTCCTGTGGCCAGAACAGGTAAACTGATATAAATAATCCAAAGTTCAACGCATTTATTTGATATTTATAAATGCTTAGTTAGGTAGCAGTTAAATTACTTTTTATCAGTTAACTGTTGGCTGCAAAGCAATGTTATAACAATTTTACAAATCAAAGGTACTGTTTGACTATTACTTTCTCTTAACTTGACTGAGCTGTCTCTTCCGTTAATGCCACTGAAATTAATTTGGCCGGTTTCGACAATATTATCTATGCAGTCGTAACATATTTATTATGTGAGCTTAACGGCAAATATGTTGCCGTTATGTTGTAACGGCAAATATTTAAAAAAATAATATTTATAAGTAGGATTGTTAAAAATGTATGGAAGCACGATTTGCGTATATTCTGTCTTTTTTTATCTTATTGAAGTCTGGTTGACCAAGAATTCTTTGTACTATCGTTATCTCCTATTTATTGACATATATTATTATGGCAGGTATTAACTTTTTAAAGATACTCTTGTAAATCTGGTAGTGTGAACGCTACCAATGGCTATTTTGGGAGAACAATATTTGTGGTACTAATCGGTTTGTCCAAAAAAATCAATGACATATGAAAAAACCTAATAAAACTATATTAAGTATAAACAGTGTGGCATATAAACTAAAGGGCATGCAATGTAAGTTATTGTAAACAAATTTAAAAATTAAGTTATAAAATAAAACTTTAAACTTGTCTAATACATTTAAAAGTGAATATTGAGAACAACGTTTACCATTTTGTCAATTTCAAAAAAGCCATAACCTAATATTACATGATATAGCTTAACTACAATGGCAAATATAGACAGTTGAGGAAAGGGCTGTGACTTAAAACGTTAGTCAACGGAAGAATAGGTTTTACAACAGCAACCTACACAATTCAATTGCTAGCCATTTTTGCTTCCATTAATGGAATTGTCACTGCAAACGGTATCCCTGATTGATTGTTATTAACTTGACGGTTCCATTTGGGAATGGAATATCATGTTTGTACTTCATTGGCACTTATAGCTTGAACAAAGGCATGCATATAAATCAAATTAATATACTCTCTACAATTATGTGTCTTCATAAATAGCTTGCATCAAATTGAACATCAATTGAATTATCGTTGTGTATTAAAAAATATCACCCTACTACTTGATCCTGATCACTAGTTAGATTAGTTAAAAAGGTATATGCAGTATTAAAATAAACACTGAATAAAGTAACTGGAAATATTCTCTTGATTCGTTCACAAGGCTAAGTAAACCAATTTCCTCCAAGCTTATCCGTAGCTTTGTTATTTGCGCACCTACTGTAAATGGGCTACTATGCCAAATTCCGTAGCTTTGTTTTTTGCGCACCTACTGTAAATGGGCTACTATGCTAAACTCCGTAGCTTTGTTATTTGCGCACCTACTGTAAATGGGCTACTATTCAAACTCCGTAGCTTTGTTATTTGCGCACCTACTGTAAATGGGCTACTATGCAAACTCCGTAGCTTTGTTATTTGCGCACCTACTTTAAATGGGCTACTATACCAAACTCCGTAGCTTTGTTATTTGCGCACCTACTGTAAATGGGCTACTATGCTAAACTCCGTAGCTTTGTTATTTGCGCACCTACTGTAAATGGGCTACTATGCCAAACTCCGTAGCTTTGTTATTTGCGCTTCTACTGTAAATGGGCTGCTATGTCAAACTCCGTAGCTTTGTTATTTGCGCACCTACTGTAAATGGGCTACTATGCCAAACTCCGTAGCTTTGTTATTTGCGCACCTACTGTAAATGGGCTACTATACCAAACTCAGAGTGTATACATGTTTGATTTTCATCATGGAATAGTATGTATAATTAATTGTTATTTGCGTGTTTAGTTTTTGGTTCAGAATCTTTTTTTGGATATCTAATTTTGGTAAAGGTATAAATAAGGTTGTCAGTCTATTTCTCTAAATACTATCTCTCTGTACACTATGCAGCTATTTTGTTAGAGGTTCTTAGTGATATGTACTATCTAGTAATCTTTGCCAGAAAACAGGCTTCACAGTTTGAGTCTAAAATTATATTTTTATTTTACTCATATTTAAATTTGCATAATATTGAACCATGTGGTACCGAATTCCGTTCCTTATATGTTAATATTCATTATGGTTCATAATATGTATTAGTATTTAATATGTTCCATAATATATGCTAATATTTAATATGCGCCATGATACAATGGCAATGCTTTAAAATCCTGACTGCGTACGTTTCATTATATAAACAGCTGTTTAGAATTACCTAAATTAAAAATGCTCTCCATGTTATTACTATGGAGGAAATACTGAAATGGAGAGTGGTATGTGCCTTTACACGAAGCATAAATAAATTAAACACCACTTTTTACGACTGAATATTGAGGCTATTTATTTTGTTACTTCGATAATTTAATCTGTTTGTTATTTGATTGTGATTCAAATACCTACATGTTTCCTTAATTTGTTAAGACTTATGTTATTCCCACCTTGAAATGCAGTTGAACTATGCAATATTATTTAAAGTTCGAAAGAAAACATCAAACGTTGATAAGAATGACTCGAAAGATTTAAAAAAATCTTACATACCAGGAAATATGTAATTATTAACATCTTTATGATTTTGAATAGTGTCTTTAAAAATTTATCGCTAACAAATACAATTTCCAGGGTAACTCCAACAGTTATATTTAGCAGGCCTACGACCTTAAAATAAAGGAAACACAACCAAAGCTTCCTGGGAGAAATATCGTTATATTAAATGTATACGTCAGATGAATAGAGTTCAGCCTTGACTTGAAGTCTTGCTACATGGTTTGTAAAACGCTCCCAACTATATCCACATCTAGGAGCGCAGTGGCAGAGAAAACTGACATACTGTACTTAGCTCTGAATATGTCTGCCAGTAAAGATATATAATATTTAATAAAATTAATGGAATGCCCTTAATAATTTGTTTGATCAAGATATGCATCCAAACATAAGAAACTTGAACGAAACAACTATTAAGTGGCAGTCAATACGACAAATAAGTCATGATTTAAGTATTCATAATTTGCGAAATTTATAACGAGCATATATCAAATTGTATTTTAATTAAAACAACTAAATGACTTGAATTTTATGTAAGATATCACGCCATATTTAAGCATGGTATCCTCTACTTTATTTACTTGAGTTACATATTTCTTCTGCTGTTATTTATATTTATGTTTCATCGCATTTGTATTATTTTGTTGTTTGTTTAAAGTACTTATTTTTGTCCGTGTTATTATTGTACATTGTTATGACTAATACGAAGTATATGTTTAATTGATTTTTCAGTTTAACTTCAAATGAGTGTAATACGATAGTTTCTGCAATGGCGGTAATTGTGAGGGCGCCGGGTGTTGATGCAGGGGGTATAGTGGCGCACGTGGACGGTAGGGGGCGCAGCAGCTGCGGCGAGTGACACGTCAACAATGCGCTTCACAAGGGACGTTCAGAGATCAACTGCACTTTGGAAATATGCTTTTAAATTGACACCTCATACTAATGTTTCTATAGTTTGACAATATATAAGTAGTAGTGACTTGTAGGGGTTATGTCCCTAACACTTAGTTGTTGGTACGTGGATATTCTATTTACGGTTTGCATGCCAAGGAAGATAGATCAAGATGGAAGTATGAACACATTTTAATAAAAATACAAATAAGAAACTTAAACTACGTTATAAATAATAAAA
The DNA here is from genome assembly GCA_963675035.1 of Allygus modestus. Classification (NCBI taxonomy): domain Eukaryota; kingdom Metazoa; phylum Arthropoda; class Insecta; order Hemiptera; family Cicadellidae; genus Allygus; species Allygus modestus. The sequence continues at coordinate 391,370,594 of OY776111.1, forward strand.
GCCAATCTTTAGTTATTTTTTAAAGTTTTTACCCAGTTTTTTTTGTACTTTAGGGTAATTTCAAAAAGAAAATAAGGGTAAAAAAATGTCGGGCTCCGTTGGATTTTACCTTATCCAATTTTCTAACAAATTTTTAATTTCTATCCTTCTAAGTAAACTAGCTTCAAAAACCAACACAAAAATAAACATTTAGATTTTTCTTAAACAATTATATATTAAGATACGTAGTTTATAAATCCACAGAACAAAAATTCATGCGTGTCATCACTAATTACTTGAAGGCGCCTACTATTAAAAATATACGTCTTCTAATAGCTTCTTCTTAAATATATTTTATTGTATAAAACTTTAATGCATTAAACTGACAGTTCATGTAAATGAAGGACATGCACTGAAGAGACCTTAACTTGTTATCTCGATTGGTTAGATGTAAAGACAAGAGGTCTGGCTAATATCCCTAATTAGCTTTGTACTATGGTGGTGGTCCATTGTGATCCCATCAGAAAACAAGGATCACTACTCCAATTAGACCATGAGGCTACTGGGTCGACCACCCGAGAGATTATTTTAAAGTTTAATTTTGCTTCCAATCTTGAACTTAAAATACGATCGTATTAAGAAACCTGTAAAGTTGGTATTCAAGTTTGTCTTATTGCTGCTCAAATCGATAGATTATTTTACTATTAAATGAAGATTCTTAACTATCATTTATGCATTTCAAGCTCATTTATTTATTTCATAATTTATAAAATGGTGTAATACTGATTTATATTTTGATTACCGTTTGCATAGTTTAAAATATATTTTTCCGTCTCAAAACTAACATTAATTTTTATTTGCATAAACATATATTCGTTTCTGTTCTGAAACAGAACTCCGCACAGGTCATTCGCCTATCTAGACTTGTTTTCTCTGGAAATTTAACTAGCATTTTTTAAGTACAACTGTAATTAAAAAATTTAAATTCGTTGAATCTAACTATGTAAACAAATATGAAATTGCACTAAGCAAACGAAACTACTTTAAATAATTAGCACATTTACGGATAAAAACCACATATGTGTTTCCATGACAATTGTACAGATGTAATTACAACGATATCACATACAATCCTCCTAGACAAACCACCCCACTTATTTGCTACCCCTTTACAACGGTAGGGGCTGAAATAAAACACAACTGGACACTTTAACACGAACCCTTTCTTTGTGCCCCAATTCGCTAAAACTAAGAACCCAGTGTTTTGATCAGTTTCAAGCCTAACTGAGAATGATAAAAAATGATGAAGTTATGAAACCGTATACTTGTTTATATTTTTAGTAACGAATTTTAGTATTTTAGTAACGAATAATTAGTACCCAATAAAACTAAGACAATTTTGAGTTAAATACTTTAAACATAATAATATTGCATATAAAACGAACCATTTAGAACGCACCAAATTTAGTGTATCTTTGTTGACATCATAATTATTCTTTAATCGTAGTGTATACAATTAGTACATGTAAGCATGTGTAATGATTGAATTCCAAACAATCTGAAGATAGGCAGAGCTCATTGACACTTAAATACAGTTATTAAATTTTAAAAGTGTCAAATTGGTGGGCATTGATAAGACAGCAGTGGTATCTAAAACATAATATCAAATCAGATCAAATTTAATAAAATCCAAATAAAAAAATACTAAATCATGTACACAAACAACATTGCGGAAAACAAAATTCTCACTTAGGCCCATCGGCCTGTGCATTAGAACGAGGTCTGACCCAAATTAAGAGTACTAAAAAAATAACAAAATATCGTATTGTTGCTAAAACAAAAAAATTTCTTTTTGGTGTTTAAATAGGTGTGTAAACACACATAAAAATATAAAAAAACTGTTAGTTGAAAAATTAACAGTGAACAAAATAAAGATTCGTTTTGCATTTAAATATAAAACACTGATTTAAAATACATATAAATAAAAACGTCATTTGATATAATACAAAGACAATAGGCAATGGTGGGAGTGAAGTAGATGTAGAAGTAGGCGGCGTTCTTATAAGGTTATACATTTTGTCTATAGTTTCCTGAATGTCCATCCTACTAGAGACATAAGTTTTTTCTCTCTTCAGTTTTAAATATATTTGTTATTTAAGTCTAAAGATGAAATCCCAAACAAATAATAAATCTTTACCAACACATAGATAATTTAAGGTTAAAGTCATTTGCCTTAGTGAGAAAACAATATTGTACCTATATGATTGTCGACGTGAATTCTCCTGTAATTTACGTGTAACCAGTAATAATATTATAGCGACACGCGACAAAGAGGTTTCCCTGTCAACGAAGAGGAAACATCTCTTAATCATGTCATGTTTTAATGAAGGAAGATTTATTATTAAACTGCTTGAAGAAAATTGCATAAAGAATTCACTTTATAAAACTAATTTCTTGCTGCAGTTTCATTCAATCTGCTGATATGATTGGGCTGACCTTAGACAATTTATTATAGAATCATCAAATGAACTTTCATTAACACCAACCTTAATAGTGTATGGGAACTACAAAAGTTTTGGTTAATATAATTTAATATAAACATGTATACTATCCCATTTTAATGACTAAGTATTTAATAGTAATGAAAATTTGCCTAAGCTAAATATTATTTTTTAAATTGAACATAAAAAACTAAAACTCAATAAACTTGATTTAAGAAATAATTGAATTATTTGAATAAACTAACTATATAACCGTTTTCAAAGACTTTAACGAATATTGACGAATTCTGTTTAAAGACGATAATAAAAAGTCGCAATAAAGCGTCATAAGTTGGACATTAGAAATGCCCTCAATAACCCCAAATATGTTATTAAGTAAAAACTGAATGTTGGTAAGATGTCTTATTGTTTTTCTATATTATTCATAAAACGATTTCAATCTTAATTGCTACTAACACACGCAGCTTTGTATCACGTTATAGACACTTATTTTTAAGTGACCCCAATTACCTAAATAATATTTCTAAATAATTACCAGGATTAAAGCAAACAGCTAACCGCGTATTTCATGTTATGTTAAACCCACTTCCCATCCTAGAATAAAACGGAAAGCAGATAATAGTTGTACAATAGAAGAAGCAAATCTGTAATGCTAGGTTGTAGTAGAATGTTACCTAATTGCCTATTAGAGCTATTTCAATAGTGGTCAAGTAGGAGTTGGCGTTTCATTAGTCCTAATGCAAACAAACATTACAAATCCAACTTTCCACAAGTTTGAATTTGGCAGACTCGTTTCAGTGTGGGAGGCCTTCGTTACGAAACATTAAATAGACATAATCAGTTTTACTTTTCAGAATGTCAACATTCAACATAAGTAATGGAACCTCATTTCCAAATTGTAGCTGATCACGAGTAAGTAATAATTTTACAAAATTGTTTTTCTGTACGTAATGAAATATTAATTCGTGTTTAATCATATGGTTTCGTATGTTATCTCTTAATAATTTTTAAATGTTTATACTGTGAAAAAGAATAAATTATTTAAACAACACGCTAAGAAAATAGATTTACACATTTTTTCCCTATTTCTTACGTCTGATTCGTATGAAGTGTGTCACTAAATCTGGTAGTAGTTATTCAGACTTAAGTCGTTATGTTCAGGACTACCATAAATGTTTTATTATTATGTGTAACTAGTTATTTGTCTTTATACAAGGATAGTTTATATTCAGTATTTCATTATATAAAGAAAATTTCTTTTAAAACTAGCTGTATTTTTCAAATTTTTAAAACCTAACGCATGATATCAAAATAAACCGTAAAAACATTTATCCTAATGGATTTTTATTAGCCTGAACAATTTGGGATATGTAATTATTAGCTTATATATACTAATGAAGGTTTTGTTGTTAGGAAAAATATTTTGAATTTATAGGCTAATAACCCTAAAAAAATGTGTATGACACTGGTTTTCTATCTTGAAAAGAATGTATATTGCCACCAAACTCTGGTTGGGAGGAGTGAGGGTCTACCATCTTAAGACCATTGTGGGTATCATGCATTAATCGGGTAATTACGGGATTTGAGTGGGTATTTCTGAAAAATATTAATATTAGTTTTTCTATACATAATATAGTACTTTACGTACTATATTTAGGAAATATAAACTTATGTATTGATTAAACTGGGCAAAAAGAAATAGTGTAAGTGTCAGTTTTCTGATAACGTTTATTTTACTCGTATAATAATATCAGGAAATTTACCACCGAAAGTGTGCGTACGATTATATTAAAGGACCGTCTATATAACTGTTATTCATACTGCTTACCGTCAAAATCCAATACATCCCTTTCAGTTGATGAACTAATGTTAATGTTATCAACTGATCAAATTGTGATTCAACCATAACATTAACATTTATCAATTTCGTTAAGCTCTAAGAAAAATGTACAGGCCAAATACCTTATGCATTTTTGTTGTAATATCTAAACTAACTTTTATTTGTTCAATGTATAAAATTATTTTAAACTTCGTGTCATAGCCAAGATAAGTTAGCTGAAGGACTAGCCAAAAATAACTGTGTAACGACCCTGGCTGGGGTTGTAAAGGGTTTATACTGCAGTGTTTGTAGTGTTGATGTTTCGCTCCACCGCGATAAAGCCGTAAAGGAGAATTTTACGCTTACAACACTTCATTTTACGACAGTTACTAAACACCATAAAACAAATCTACACACTCCAACAAGAAGTTTGTTCTATGAATTCTATACTCTCTGCATCTTGTTTTCAAGTGAAGTAAATACAGACAATCTAAAATCAAACAATCGCGTTTTGTGCCTGGGTTATTGAATTGATATTGTTTATTAAAAACGCTTCTATTAAAAAAATGTATGATAGGATTTTGTACACTAGTCAATATATAATTTACAAATTAAAAATATATATTTTTTGTAATGCTTGTGACAGTAGTTAATTAGTTTTCACACAAATATAAAGAACAATAGTTAAGTGTTAAGCCTTGAAAGGGCGCAATCTCAACATATTAGAATTTGTATAGTCCAGGTCCGTACGTATGTCCTGGTTATTTTTTTTCTTTTTTTCTACTTGATGCCGGCAATGATGCCTTTTCCAGAGAGTATGTTGCGTTCGAGAAAGACCGTACACTTTGAATTACAATGATAACAGCTTGGCGTAACTTGAATGGATTGGAACCACAAAAGGGATCGTGTAGGCTACGCTTGTAAAACTCAAAAATAGATAAACGGATGGACAAAATCAAGCCAATGGGGAAAGGTAAGTGTTTGAGAGCATTGTGTGTTACGAGAATATATAAAGGGGGCTGGTATAATTGTACTATAGCAATTGGCGAAACTGTTATTATAAAGTAGAAAGATATATTATGATACATTGTACAATAAGATCTTAAAAAAGAGAAGGACCTGGAGAGGAATAAATCACATAATTTGGAATACCTAAAGTTAAGAATAATTCCTTGAGTGAAAGTTTCTCTATCTATCTTTTCTCTTACATGGACATGTTGCATACATGGGACATTAAAATTAATCTAAAATATAACATACTAGCTGTTGCCCGTCACGACTTCACCCGCGATTACAGTATTACATTAAAAAGTTGACTGTAGAAAAACAGGACGTACTAACCATGAACATTCAACTACTGAACTATTTACCCTCAATAGTCCAGTAATAATAACTTCTAAGACGCTGAAACACAGTTGCATGCTAACATCACCGTTTATAATATAAACGTTGTTAACAAAGAATATCAAACATTATGTGTGAACAATTGTTGTAAAAATTACCTTTCAAAAAGGTTTAACATTTAAAAATAACATAATTTAACCCCAAACATTTTTATGTCATTTTCAATAAAGACTAGGCCCCTAAATTTAGTTAATATTACAGTGAGTTACTGAGTCGGTAATCAGGAAAAAGTGTAGAGACTCACTGTTAACAAATGTGGAAAGGCACGGTTCAGTCATGACTCAATTACTGTATTTACCTTCTAAATTTATTGCTTGGAGATAAAACCATCGCAAACCTAGATTTGATCAGGAACTTTATCGTATACCAAGTGGATCGCATGCAGTAGGTGGGCGGTCCTAGTCGTGAACTTAGGGACAGCCTGAGCTTTAATAGCAGCCCTGTCAGCTAATGCAGGGGGAATCTGTAACGGTCGAGTTTTATAAAGGGAAATATTTCGCCCTCTTAAAGGGCATGATACTTTCCTTGATATACAAACTTAACTACAACTAATCGAGTACTTTATTTCTTAAGTTAACATAATAGAACAACTCAGTTATGTAAAGGGATTAAGCTGGCTTTTTGTCACCTCCTCAAAAAACTTACCATTTTAATAATAATGACCACTCTCTCTCTCTCTCACTATATATATATATATATATATATATATATATATATATAATTAACACATGCACTCCTTAGCCCCCCCTTCAAAGATGGGTTTTCTGAAAAGTAAACAATTCATAATTATTCTTCATAAAAAACAATACACTAGCTTAAATTGTTCAAACTAGTTCAAGTGAATACTAAAATGTTAATTTAAAGTTTCCCTTTTCACTATTTGTACTATATATTCTATATTTAGGTTGATCATTAAACGATTAAGTTAAAACATATGCTCATTATTAATGAACATTTAAAGTCTATAAAAAATACTGTAAGAATTGTCGAGACAACGGTAACAAATTCTTAATATTTCTCCGATACTGTATAAATAGCAAATACTCACAAAAGCTTTGCATACTCAAATATCGAATGAAGTTGAAGTAGCACCTGTAATGGTGGTTACAAATTTTCACTACACCTACAGTGCAACATAGTATAGTGCAACATCAGGTCAAAACTTCCAATGAATCCTCTTCGAAATTGCGTTCTTAAAGGGAGTACGTGAGTATGTCAGGATAGTTCTTTTCAAGGCAGTGGCTTTTATGTAGGCCTAACGTAAGTAGCTAATTATTTAACTGTCTGTAATTATTAGTTTTCGATGTACATTTTTTTCACCGTTTGCCTACATTATAATCACATTTCAGTAATTTTTCAATGCTGAATCTTGATGGTAAACACAAAACTCTCACTAAAATAGTGACAGCGTAATAAGTGGTTTAGCGTATTAGGATTTCCTTTCCAAATCTGTACAGAAACAGAAAAAGGTTTAGTATGAACATTGTAACATGGCATTTCAAACTATCTCCCTTTTCTTTTTTTAAGTTAGTTTGATTTTTGTGTGTAACTGGGAAAATAACATATAATATAAATTTTCCACGAATGAAGTGTCCAGATTTCTTAAATCACATGTTATGTTAAACAACTACCCGAGTAAATATAGAGTGAATAGTGCTAATTTATGATTGCATTTGTAGTATCAAGTGAAAAGAGAACAATAATAATATATTTTTGAAGTAGCTGAGGGACCGTAAGGGATAGAAGAAATAATAAAGTACAAAGTTGTAGGAAATTAAATTTCTGACTAACGATTTTCCGTTAAAACTTAAATCCCACTAAGTTTTTGGTCAGTGTGAGCAGGGAAAATGAGGCCAATTTAATCGTGTTACCTTAAAATCTCTTTTAGCGAATTTCCCCTATAGGGAAGAAGCTATTACCGTAGGTCTCATGGTAAGACCTAAGCCCGAGACCATGATAACTTTTCATTTTGAGGTCCCCAGATGCCAAAAACACCATTCGTTCAAATTTTTATATATGTATATATATATATATTTATATATATATATATATATATTTATATATATATATATATATGTGTCCGTAAGCACGATAACTCTCGTAAAAAAGGTCCGATCTTAATGAAATTTGGTACAAATGTGTAAAGTACCATTTATTTGAACGAGTTCGAAAACCAGATGAATCGCACCATCCGAAGGGGGGTTTTTGGGGGGTTTTGTCCCCAAAAATGTGTTTTTTGGGGTTTTCACATGTAATTTTAATTTAAATCAAATTTTAATTTATACCATTAAATTCAGCTTAAAAAAACAAACAATTTGGTATTTTGATCATTGCTCTACGTCAATTGGTTACCGAGATATTGAAAGTGCTAAACACAGTACGTTGTCTAATGTTATTCTTATGGAGAAAAAGAAAAATTGTATATCTCGCTTATTTATGAACGTAAACTGGCCAAATTTGGTATATGGCTTTATTTGGTTGTGGTCTATTGATATTTGCACAAAAATCCATTTTTGCCCCGATAGTTCCCGTAGCAGCAAACCTGCATACTCAGCCCCATGTTATTCTTATGGAGAATAATTAACGTGTTATCTCCTTTAATTATGAACATAAATTAATAGAACTTGGTATGTGGCTTTACCTAGTTGAGTTATAATGATATTTGTATAAAAGCCCATTTTTAGTGTTCCTTATTTCAGCAAACCTGCATACTCAGCAGCCATGTTATTCTTATGGAGAATAATTAAAATGTCATAAATCGTTTATTTATGAATGTATATTGATGAAACTTGGTATGTGGCTTTATGTGGTATTAAGATAAATTAATATGCACTGGAAATTCGCTGAGTATGCAGGTTTGCTGCTACGGGGGTATTTTGGTAATACCTTGAAATTGGTTATATTTTTATTTTCGGATTTTTAAAGTAGTATAAAAACTAGACACAAAGACGAACATTTCAACTATGGGGTTGATGGGGATACAATACCTAAAAGTATGCGCCCTACTCGTAACAGACACGGCATTACACCAAGGAAATCTTGTTTTAGAGCCTTATTTTTTGTTATTTATTTTTCGATTGAAATAACCATAGGATATAGAATACAATTGTAAATTACAAAGTTTTAGGAAATCAAATTTCTGACTAACGATTTGTTATCAAAAGTTAAATCAGACTAACCGTTTGGCTTATATGCAAGCAAGGTCAATAAGCAGTTTTTTGTAATTTTAGGTGTTTGGACGCTATCTTGAAACTGGTAACAGATACATTAGTTTTTGGATGTTTCCTGAAACGTAGACGAAAAGACGAACATTTCATATACATATATGATGGGGGTAGAGCAAACGGGAAGTATGCGTTCTAATCGGAACAAGGCTTTATTGGGTTTATTTTATATTAAGATAAAATATATTATATTAAGTTTGTGTTCAAATTTACTGGAACCGAATATTTTATCGTATATTTGCACATTAAAACCAATAAAAAATTTCTAACATATAAATAAAAACTCCTTTTTACTTTTTGACACATTCCAAGTCACGAATTTAATTTGCTTTAAGTGTGCCACGGTTTTTTACAAACACAATTTAACGTGAGAACCGTGAACTGAGCGATGTGAATGTATTGGACGAAAACACGCGTGGGACCAATCTTGGCGAAACAGCATTGTCTGTGGCGGCTTTGTGGTTTTATGTGGTTCGATATATTTAGTCTGAGCGTGTGAGTAAAAATCTTTCACACTTAGGTTACTAACGATCCTGCGAAAATGTTCAAGTCCAAGAGACCCTAATCTTAAGAGGCATAGCAACTAACGTAAAATTGTTGATTTGCATATCCTTCGTTATACGGATATGAAATACTCAGTTACTACTGGTCTCCCAATAAACACAAAATAACAATAGCATCAAGTATCAAAATCTTAAGACCAACCCTAAAATATTTAAAGACTTATTAATAAATTGTTAGAAACCATTGATAGCTGTTGCAATAATTTAGAGAAAATAATACCTTAACAAACTAAAAATGATTTTTTACAGGATCCCTTTCCGTTTTTGCTTATAAAAAATTTCGATTAGTTTTTGTTTTCCATTGGAATGATAAATTGATTTTTGGAAAATTTGTATATACCATAAGAAAATATGTGTATAAAAAATTTTGTATTCATTGTGCTACGTTATCATAACCAGTTTAACTGATTTAATCTTATTAATTATGGATTTAAATTATTTTATGAAATATCTTTATTATTTTCAATATTGCGTATAACGTTTGTACATGATTTGCAAATTGCATCATTTCATAATCTAAGACTATATGATTACTACGGAGATAGTGGGATTTTTTTTGAATAGAGAGGAATTAGTGGTCTAAATTCGAGAATCATTTGTTATTAGAGCTTATCATATACCTGAACACTCCATAACAAATCTCGTTGTAATGAAATCAACTATGTGAGCAGCATAGTTTTTACAGTAGGCGAAACAATTGAGCTAGTTTTAGTTACGTTAGTGAGTATAGAAAAAATAGGATCAAAACAAACTATGTGAATATAGTTCGCGGTCTTAGATATAAGGCTTTATTATTTAGAGGAAACCCTGCACTTTTAAACACATACGTATAAACTGAAGCCGCTTTTACCCAAGTAATTCAAGTTTTTACTTTAACAAAGAGTCAATGTTAAATATTTAACTGGGTTAGTATACTTGGTGACTGGTAACGCCTATCCTTCTACATGTTAACGTTATACAATATATCTCAAGAACTACAATAGATAGAACCATATTTTTTTATATTTTTTTAATTATACTCTCCTTTAGTATGCTACATGAGATTTTTTCTATGTTAAAATTTTAAATTTTTACAATTTATTTAAAAAATATATTTTTTTAGCGCTTTTTTAATAATAATTTTGTATAAGAGTTGTTTTTCAACCTGTTTTCAAACAAACATGTAGCATAATAGTAAACTATCCTAAGATACTGTCATACAAATTTCATCACTCTATCTTCAGTATGAGCTGAGAAAATCTGCATCTAAGATATAAAAATCAAACTTTCGGAGATAGAATTTTAAAACCATACCAGTTCTGGTTACAGAGGTGTGTCTTGTGTGCTTCTGTCTTATGAATGTTGGTTCAATAGTGCCCTGGGCTGTAGGTGGGGTTGTCAGGATCTTCCTCCTGCTCAAAGATGTCCTCAAGCCTCTTCCTCTTCAAATTTCTTAGATTCCTATTTTTTTTTGCAAATCTTGAGCTTTTTTCTCGGCTTCTTTAACTCGCGAAACTTCAAGTTTCGCGATAGCCTTTACCAAGTTTTTTCCTGGCCATAGTCCTAGTTTTTCCATTATTTCAACTTTACTTTTGAAACCATCATTTAATACACCACTGCTGTGTATACACCATACTTCAGGGTAGGTAATGTGATGAAGACATGTTTCGGTGTCACTGACCATATTGCATTATTCAAAGATTCGTTTGGATTTTGTGTCTTGCCCTTGACACACTTTTCAAGCAGTTCAACATTTGATAGATCTTTAAAAGTTTTCTTTGTTGCATTCATTACGATTTCTGGGACATGGAAATGTTTGTCGTGATCATATACTTCTTTTGTCAGCAAACATTTGTTATATTTACACCATGTTTCGGTGTCGCGGGGGCAAAGATCATGCATGTGCTTACTGTTTGATGATTGCTAGGTGGTAGAACTCAGCCCAGACAGCATTCTACATGGCATCTACACTTTGGGTGTTGCGCCTAATAGCAAGGCCATAATATGTTAGAATTTGTTGGATCACAGCCCCGGTAAGTCTGTTTTTACCCGACAGTGATTTACCGTCACTCAGCGTCATTTTTTGTTTTTTCAATGTCAAAAGGCGGCTACCCATTCTTTTCTGGACATATCCAATACATTCCAGTTTATTTACTTTTGCCTCATCCTATAAACATTAGCTTCACTAACAGACATAAAAGCTTTAGAGTCACATTCACCAAGATAGTTTACATACCGGACACCATTGAATGACTGCGATCGCCTAAAAATGTCCAAGGCCCCTTTGATTTCAATACCGGCACTGATTACATGCTATAAAAGCCTTGCAAGAAGTAAGATGTTCATTTTTATCAGGGCACAGACAATACTTGGACATGACAGCTACATCTAAAACCTTTTCTGTATCCACGGAGGTTACGGACAACACTCCGTTTAGCGAAACATGGCCCCGCTTCTGCCATGTCCCATCAACCGCCACACACAAATCAGTACCTTCATTTATTTGTATGGCTTCTTTGGCTGCCTTTTGCATACTCTCTCTACAAAGGTCTTCCATAGCTCTTTGAAGCTTCTCTTCATATTTCTTAAATTTAGAAGGGGCAGGAGAAAGATTCAGATACGCGCATAAAACCTCACCAGCGGTGAAGCCTTTACTGATCGACCGCAAACTGTGAACCAAACTTAGATTTAGGTCATAGTAAGTCACTTCTTTGTCTTGTACTTGTTCCACAACCTTACAGCAATTTTCATATTCTCTCTGTAAGTCACAGTTAGGACAAAACACCTTTACTTTTGTTGCTTAGCCCGCAATTGATTGTTTTTGGAATGTCAGAGAATGTAAGCAATTCTTACAAACTGCTACATCATTTAGCTCTCGATTGAACTGATACATGTCAATGATAGTGGATTCAAAATTGTTGAAGTCCATTGTTTGGTAATAAGACTGATTGTCCTTTACTTTGAACTTACGGCTGCTAGATGATCTCCCCTGAATATCTTCATCAGCACTAGTTGGCCTAGGCCTAGGGGTAGGAGTTTCAAAACTTGATGTTGATGGTAAAGGTTCTGATAGGTTATCACTACTGTTTTTACGCACCACTTTCTTCTTTTTATAACACTTGGTTTTACTTCCAACCTTTTGCTTATTTCCCATGTTTATTTATGTACTTATATTCAAACTAAAAGAAACAACACCTAAAATTCGCACTAAACACTAACACAAACATCAACAATCATAGCAGAAATCGTAACCTAGGAAACAAACAATTCTAGCAGTATAGCAGTACACAAACATATGAGTAATCAGGTTAGCCACACTATGAAAGTAAAATAAACAAAAACCCAAAAGTTATATGTAATAAAGTCCTTATTATGAAGCGGCGATTTTTTGCTGCGTGGAAGACTCGAGATACTTGTAATGACATTATATAATTTTTTGTTTCGTAGTGTTGTAATTTTTTTGGGTGATAATTTTTTTTTCAATGGTATAATTATTATACCATTGAAAATAGGAGATTTCAGAGAAAATAACACATGAAAAATCAGAAATTTGAATTTTTTGAAAAGATTTGAGGTATCAGTCCCCATATATACAGTTAAATATATATTTTTAATATAACTTATATATAGTTAATATAAATTTAACTGGGTTTATTTTACTGTAAAACATTTTAAATTTTTTATTAAAACACACATTCGATGTTCGTAGCACACGACACTAAAAATCTTACGTGAAAAATGATATACCGGGTGTTTGAAAAATAACTCCCTATTTTCGAGAACAATTTTAATCTGGAATCATACCAAATATTTCATTTATGAATACATAGTGTGAAAGAGAATATCTTAAAGTTTTGGTTTTGTCCTCGTAAACTTCGATGAGCAACTTAATATTATTAGTTGCTCTACACAGATTAATAGGATTTTCCACTTCACGTCAGGTATAGCCAACATTGCAAGTGTGACTGACGCAACTGCTCCGATGATCCTTTGTCCTGGCCACCTCGAAGCCCAGATTTAACGCCGTTGGGGTTTTTCTTGTCTGTCGGGGACATGTAGAGAACTTTGTATTTGCTGAAAATATTCGTGACATTGATCATTGACTACTAAGGATCATTGGAGCAGTTGTGTCAGTCACACTTGCAATGTTGGCTAATACCTGGCGAGAAGTGAAAAATCGACTTGATCTATGTAGATCTCAGTATGTCTTTCGTATTTAAGACATATAAATTCTGGACGTACCAGGAACGCCACCGCATATCATCTTTCTAGTGTTACACACAGTTAAATGTTTACCTAATAAATAAATACAAATAATTTATTTACTTAATTATACTATCTATTGTCATACATTTCTTTCATGTATAGATTAACTGTAGTAATAACACACATTGCACAAAAAAACTACTGCGAGTTAAGTATTTGTAATTTGTTTTTGAAAACCGCTTGAAACATTGGTAATAAAATAAGAAGTGTGTAAACAATTGGTCAAAAGTAAAGCCGCAGAATGAATGCGGCTGTAAAATGTTTTATTGCTTTGGGTATGTTGATGGCCCGCTACGCAGTGTTATGGGGCTCAAGGATAATTTTAAGTTTACAGTACTTCATTTTACGACGGCAAAATATCGTTAAGCAAAACTTTCGGTTCAAAAAAGACAGAAATTATCATTGAACAGGAAATACTTATTGAACGAACACTAAATATGTTTACAGTTCCAAAATTCAAGTTTTACCCATTTATTTGTTTAAAAATACATGTGCAATTTAGAAAATTATATTTATATTTCTAACATTACAATAAAACAGTATAATAAACGGTATCAGGAAACTGACACATACTTTTTTCCTTTTAGCCCAACTTTAATGGATAAATTGCTTTTATTTACTAAATATAGAATACAAAGCACGGTTGAATGTACAGAAAATCTTGTACACAAGTTGTTTTCAAAAAACATCCCCACCCAAATTCCTGTTCTGGAGGCAATACAGAATCCATTGCTACACACGTGGTTTTAAGAGGGGAAATGCCCCTACCTCCCCAGGGTTATTAAGGGGCAACATATTTTGAATTTCCTCTGTTGGTCAATGCATATCAAGCATAAAAAGTTTGAAAGAAGTTGATAAGTAAATAAGAGGGAAATAGTAATTTTTGTATTCCCCATAAGAACAACATTGGACAACATACTGCGTTTACTGCAAAATGAAAATTTAAATTTTCTCCACAACCAGCGATCGTAGACTAGTAATTCAACATACTAAAGCATTTAGTTTTTAAGCTCTTTTTAATGGTGAATATTACTTTTTTTAATTTATGTTTATTTATGAAAAATACAAAAAACTGAATTTTTGATGTTTTAAGTCCTGTAATTTCTGAACCAGAATTTTTACAGAAATGCAGGTGGTGTTCTTTTGTTGGAAAACTAAAGTTCTATAAACGACTAAAGCTTAATCAAAATCGTTAGAGCCGTTTATGAGAAATTTTGATTTTCCATGTTTTTTGGCGGTTTTTCGGGGATAGTTACCCTTAAAAATACAAAATTCCAAAAAAGGTCAAAATTCCTGGAGATATCGTGGATCATTACCTACATACAAAATGTAATAAAAATCTGACCATTGGTTAGGCCTCTAGCTCTGTACACATCTAGACAGACAGACAATCAGACAGATAAGACTGACAGACTTCACGTAAAAATCACTTTATGGGTTCAGGGAGCACCATAACGAATATTTCCACTAACAGCTCAAATTCGAAAATTTTGAGGAATACAATAATTTCTTCATATACTATGTATAAGGGGGGAAAGTAAATAAATGGTATAAGGAAACTGGCACATAAATGTTCCCTTTTAGCCCAACTTTAATGAATAAATTACTTTTATTTACTAAATATAGGGTAAAACAATAATTGTTCTACCTAGATTTTATAAATAAGTATTGGAAATTAGTTAGTAATTACTTAACAACCAAACGATGAGTGACTAGACCAACTTGCTTAATTGCTTTATTGTTAATGTTAACTTTTAGCAATTTGTTAACTCCTGCACATAAAAATATGTTTTTTAAGTAATGAACCTGTAAAAAGGCTTATGATTTTTTTTAACTCTAAATGTTTTGTTTCTAAAGATAGTAAATATTTAAGATTATGTAACATGTACTGACTTTTGTCATGACAAATCGTTTCTATTATATACAAATTAATAAAATAAATCTCTGAGGTTCTGAGGATTTTGAATTTGTAAAAAACCAAATTCTTCACAACAAGGTGAGTGAATTCACTGATGTGACCTGTCGTCATGATGCGTCCCTAGATCAAGTCGGGAGGACAATTTCGAAATTCACAAATATGCCGTCATTTACATAGTTTAACTTATTTTGTATGTGGGTATTTTATATCGGTAAATTTATTGTGGGTTACGCTTAATATGTATTTATATGTATAAAATTGAGTAGCTATCTTACATTTACTACGTATTTGAGAGTAGCTCAACGAATTTATTTTACCATAAAAGTGGTTTACTACGGGATGTATTTAATACATGTTACAATACCCGTGTTGTACTAATTACAATAGATCATTTTAAAGCGTTATATTTCACGCAATTTAAAATAAGTTTAAATATATTTGTTATTTTAAATATTATAGATTATATCGGAAAACTTCACTTCGGAAGTATCCAATCTTAATTTATCAATTTCAGTGTTGGGCCTGATGATAGTTTAGCCCGTCCCAAATCTCTTGTCTACATCATCTTATTTTTCGTCTTATATGAAAATGCTGAATAGAGCGTATTTAATTAAAAAACAAAGTTAATACAAGTATAAGAGTGCACAACCGGTACACACGTAAAAACGTTTACAATTAGACAAATAATAAATATAAACTATTATTTACATACTTTTTGGTAAATTATTTTACGTCTAGCCTTTTTTAGATTTATTCAATGATTTTGGTATTGTGCATTTAAATTAATACTTCTCATTATAAACTAAAAGATTTGTCAGTAATTTTATTATATCTAACTTTATTTGATTTAATAGTCATTCTTTACAATTTGTATCTGTAATGTAATACTTTTATCTTATAAATCTTAACGCAGGTTTTACCAAATTCTATCAATATTTTAAACAATAACACTCACTTGGTTCTAAAATACTTCTAAAGACAACGCTGAGAGGTAAACCCTAATGGTAATAATATTCTTGTCATGAGACGTGCAAATACTATTTTAGTCGCGCAAAATAGCCAACGACGCAGTATTTCAAGGACGACGCGACTGTGGCCGGGGGATGCGTGACAGGTTGGGGTTATATGGAAAGGTCGGGGCGGCGTTGTCTTATGATATACGACGGTCCCTGAACGTGGCTGTATTGCATTACAAGATTAGACACACATGCGACATTGGACATGTCATACTGTTGTATACACAGTTTCATATCTTTATATAAATAATGTGTTACTTTGCCTGTTAATGTTTCATAATTGTAGATAGTACATCGTTTTACATTTCGCTAAACCATAAACGACAAAACATAGAAGTATTTGAAATAAAAAGTTTAAATTCATAATTGTAATTATTTACATAATGTTTAACAAAGTCATTAGTATAACCATTTTTATAATAGGGAAATGACCTTTAAAAACAATAATTATTTTACCTGGATTTTATAAATTAGTATTGGAAATTAGTTAGTAATTACTTAACAACCAAACGATGAGTGACTAGACCAACTTGCTTAATTGCTTTATTGTTAATATTAACTTTTAGCAATTTGTTAACTCCTGCACATAAAAATATGTTTTTTAAGTAATGAACCGGTAAACAGGCTTATGATTTTTTTTATTCTAAATGTTTTGTTTCTAAAGATAGTAAACATTTAAGATTATGTAACATGTACTCAATAAATTTACAACACCTCATGTTCGTATTGCAACAATAATGACATTATTTCATTTTAAAACGTCGTACAATAATTCAAAATTGCTGTAAATAAATTAAAAAAAGTTAAATATTTGTTATATTAGATCCGTAACACTTTTAAAGTATATATTCTTAATTTATATATTTTCGTGTTGTGACGGATGGTATTCCGTCCCAGATCCATTGTCTACACCATATTATAAGTATATTTGCCTTGTTGTATGAAGTGCTATAAAGAGATTATTTAATTCAAATAAAACTTATGCAAAAGGCACATAACAGGTACAAACGTACAGACGTTTAGATGTAAATAGTTTCTTGATTTATTTGGCACACTCATCCTCAGTTACATCATATTAAACCAAACGATTTGTTATTAAGGCCAGTTGATTTATTTGATTTGATTTCACTGAAGATGAGCGTGCCAGATAAATCAAGGAACGCTAACGATAATTTTGTATCTCTGTTTAACTATCTTTGACTGCAGTTGCTAATAGAATCTGAAAACCTTTCTTACTCAAGCGGTCTCAGCTCAACCCCTTTTATGAGGTCTAATAATTGGCTCATGTTTTATGACTCGCAGCTGCAACAGCCAACGAGGAACCAGTTTTCGTCAACCCGAAGTGGCATTTTTGATTTTCATTAAATAGGAGATTCAAAGCAGTATATCAATCATTGTTAATTTGTTTGTATTGATTTTTGAAGCTGTATTCCATAAATAGCTATAGGAATTAACTGTCCCCTCATGCAAAGAATAAAATGGCGTTACTTTTGGGTTTTGGATGGTTTTGGTACGAATACATATTGTTCTTTTAACAGAGTCGTACGACTAGCATGTTGGTTCTTGTATGTATTTTTATGATTCAACCCCAACATCCAATACAAGTAGTGTAAACACAATGTTTAACTAGTCTTTACATATCCATAAATGAACGTTATGTAAAACAAAATCTGAGTCACTTACGTTTTACATTGTAAGGCTTTAGGAAGAATGCCAAAGGGATTACTAATGGGACTAAAGTGGTTGTATTATTCAGTTACCCTCAGTAGTACTCTGGACAATAGATATTAATTATGCCTTTGTCCCTCTTGGAATGCTCCTGAGAATAGTTCGATAAACCACATCAAGTTACCACTTGGGCATTCCTAGAACTATCTACAGCATGTTTTGTGAAAGTATAGTGCAAGCCATGAGGGTATTTTGGAAATAATTCACTCAGATTGTCTGAAAGTTAAAATTCGTCAATAAACGTTAAGTTTTATCTTATTACAATTGTAGTTTAAAAGTATAATGTATCATAATTGAATGCTCAAGAAGAAGACAAATTGTTAGTTTATCAATTCTAATAAGTTGTGAATAATACTTTAAGAAGTTGGGTTTGTTAACAAACATTTCCAGTTTTAAATCTACAACTAAATTCGTATTTGTCCGAAAAATCGCTTTAATATGTAACAATTCAAAATATTTTAAGTATCCAAATATCGAATGCTAAAGGAAAAAAGCTGTATATAGAACGATGATTTTCCTGGAACTTTATGGGGAGCTCTGAGTGAATATTATTATATTACGTTATATACAAATAGTATTTGTCTTATGAGATTGTTATCGAGTCTATCAACTGTATTTTTGAAACTCATAATAGCGATGGATTTGAATTTATTTTTTGATTTATTTGGACTTTACCTATCGCTTCTAGTGTTTAAAAACTACACTACGTTTCGGGAGGTAAGGAAACTCCTCCCGTTATCAAATGAACCCTACTTACATCTAAATATCAAATTCTTACACCTAACTAACCTACATTTTTTTGGATTTTTTAATTATTTTTCTTTTACATTTTAATTTACACTAACACAACTGAGTTAGTTAACTAAATGATTAAATCTTAACTAAAATTAACAAAAATAGAGTCTATCAAATTGCTTCATAAATTGTTACCAAAATATTAGTCTTGAGATAGTGCAAATTTGTAAAAACAAAATTAACTGTCTTTACATATTTATTTATAAAATGCAATGTCATTATCATAACCTTAAGAGGATGCCATAAATTATAAACTTTACGAAAATTAAATTCTATAATTTTTTAAACATCACTTTTGAAATGACTATTTCTATTAACAATTATTTATTTGAAACCTATACTGTATAAATTAGTTGTATTAAAGTATAAAAATAGCCCCGTCGCAGCAAACCTGCGTACTCGGCGAATTTCCAGTGCATAATATTTGACTTAATACCACTAAAGCCGCATACCAAGTTTCATACAAATATATTCACAAATAAGCGATATATACAATTATAATTATTCTCCATAAGAATAACATTGGGGATGAGTACATAGGTTTGCTGAAACAAGGAACATAATAAATTGGTTTCTATGCAAATATCAATATAACTCAACTAGGTGAAGCTACATACTTAGTTTCATCAATATTCATTCATAAATAAGCGATATATTCCATTTTGATTAATCTCCATAAGAATAACATGGGGGATGAGTACGCAGGTTTGCTACAATAAGGAAAGAAAAAATGGGTATTTAGGCGAATATCAATATAACTCAACTAGGTGAAGTCATATAAGAGGTTTTATTAATTTATGTTCATAATTAAGTGAGACATAGCATTTTAATTTTTCTCCATAAGAATAACATGGGGGCTGAGTACGCAGGTTTGCTGCTACGGGAAAATTTAGCAAAAAATTGTTCTTTTGAGCAAATAACAATAGACCACAACCAGATAAAGCCGTATACCAATTTTTGTCAGTATACGTTCATAAATAAGCGAGATATAACATTTTTCTATTCCTCCATAAGAATAACATTAGACAACGTACTGTGTTTAGCACTTTCAATATCTCGGTAACCGATTGACGTAGAGGAATGATCAAAATACCAAATTGTGTGTTTTTTTAAGCTGAATCCAATGGTAAAAACTAAAATTTGACTATTTCAAAAATTATATGTAAAAAGCTAAAAAAAAAACATTTTTGGGGTACAAAAGCCCCCCAAAATACCCCTTAAGGTAGAGCGATATGGCTGGTTTTCGAACATAAAGTCATAAATGTTGTTTTACACGTTTATACCAAATTTCATCAAAATCGGACCTTTTTTACGAGAGTTATCGCACCCACTGACACATATATATATATATATATATATATATATATATATATATATACAGTTTCGAACAAATGGTGTTTTTGGGGTCTGGGGACCTCAAAACGAAAAGTTATCATGGTCCCGGGCCTAGGTCTTACCATGCCGACTACGGTAATAGCTTCTTCCCTATAGGGGAAATTCGCTAATAACTAAAACAAAATGTAATTTTGTGTTTTTAACTGTTTTAAGCTTTAAGGGTAGCATTTAAGTAGTTACGTCAAAGCTTGAAGACAAGCGAGTCTTCTACATCACAATTATTGAAATATAACATCAATCACGTCATCAATGCACATCACAATATTTGCATCACAATAAAAGTGTTACACCTCCTCGAGTTCCTACAAGTATTATTCTTACTAATTATTTTGCATGATACTCTACTTTTTATTGCTGGATCAGAACTAAGCTTGCACTAACACAGCTCCTTGACATGCTTGTTTCGCTGAAGATCATCGGGATTCTTGAAACTAAAGAGGCTCAAGTGCACCAGTTGCACCTTGACCCTCTCACTGTAACTAGAAACTTTGTGAAGCCTATGATATGTTTTTCAGTGATATTTAATTACAATTAAGAGTGAACTACAACCAGTTCGAGTTATATCAAGTTAATTTAAATACAGACGGAACCATTAAACATAATTAACAAGTCATTTTACAAAAGCCAGTGTTGTTCAGTACAAAATTAACACTTTAGGTTTCCAACAAACAAAGCAACATTCACACCCAAGCTGGGGCTGTGTTTGCTGCTGTGCAAACGTCATTTCCACTGCATTTTTCAATTGAAACAAAGAACAAACTTTGGAAAATACACAGAGTGCGTTCATAAAAGTGCCTATTGAGGTTTCACTGTTTCAAAGGCTTTTATTTCAAGCTGAGTAATTTCAACGGTATACTTCGCACAATGATGGTAACCAAACAGACATGTATTTTTTATGTATTAACAAAACAAGATTCAAGTAGTTGAAAATATTCGAAAACATTCGATTTGGTATGATTATTCCAAATAATGTCTCATACATTTACATTAAATCGTCAAAAGTAAACTTAATTCTGAAATAATATTATTAATAGAAATACGTTAACTATAAAGTATCTGATACGTTGCTCCAGAGTTAGATATTAACGGTTTTAATTCATTTGTAATGTTATATTTAATTGAAGAACTACATACTATGCTTCAAGAAGGACAGCGGTTGACAGGGGATGGCGCGCTAAGCTGCAACGCTTTGTGAGCGGTGACAGGCGCATAATGATGTCCAGGTCCCACGTCTCATATGCGGGTCTAGGGATGAGCGGGGATGTGTAGGAGACAAGGAAGTGGAGAAGGTTCGTAAGTGTGTCACCTTATAAAAGAACACAAGGAGAATGGCAAAGGACAGATACGACAGTGTAACAACAGTTTTCGATTGTCACATTTTTAATATTGGAAATCTCACCATGCAGTCTTAAAACGTTTATTCAATTTTATGCAAGTGAAACCTAATTTAAAGGTACGTCAAATAGTGAACTTTAAATTTACGCACCAGTGTTCTTGGTAGTAAGGGTTATTAAGTTAGTACGTTAGACTTATTATAAATTATAAGAAAACAAATCTTTAGTTAGCTTTCAATTGTCTACCTAAAAACATTGTTGTATTAGTTTACTTTTCTTACTACAAAGTTTGATGTTAATATCTCAGTTTAGCTAAACAACCGATAATATTAAATAAAATTCCTTTTAAACCAAATTTAAGAATATTTAAGAGATTACAACCGTAACATACTATGACAAACATACACATTAGTATAAAGGCTTGTGTACAACATTATTTTAATTATATTATATTATATATACTTTAATTTTTTTTTATCCATACAACAGACTAATTTATTTTGCAAATCTATATTTTTGTTGATTTCAAACATTTCCAAAGTGAAGATATACGTACAGAGTGACAGGCAGGGAACGTGATTGTGCTTCAACCCGACAATCTCCTTAACAATAATCCATAGAAATCACGTTCGTTACAACCATAAATTGTAACATAACATATATGTAGTTCAGTCAGAGCGTTCGGTTATGTTTTTTGGTTGTTTTGTTAAATGTAGGTATTTTACTATACATGGTATTTTTCATAAGACTGATACCATATCTAAAAGTAATGGTTAACGGTTAATGGTAATGGCAATGGTTCATTTAGATTTTGTGTTATGAACTAATATAGTTACAATAATTAAAATGTATATTTTTGATGATTTTCTACATTTACTTTTGTTGTTGTATTAACATATTTTTATAGATAATATATTTACCTGTATTAACAACCTTTAATCCCTCATTAACTATTGGTCATACTTATTAAAACATATGATTTAATTAATAAGTAAAGAATAATAACAATATAAAATATGCAATTGTGTCATCATACATAATAACAGATTTACTGGTTGAAAATTATTTCCATTACATACTCTTCTGCCTAAACTTTGAATACTATTTGATTGTTAATATATATTATACATATATGTATAATACATATATGTATAATACAATGCAGTAAAAGAGTATTCAAAGTGTAGGCAGCAGGATGCGTGAAAGGTGAGGTGATAGAGGTTAGTGTGTTAGGGGGAGGGGTTGTCTCATGTTGTGTGACAGCCCCTGATCACGCTATTGGTACATTACAAGATTGGGCCAACGTTTAGTTTGGTGATTTACATTTTATTTTGTTGTATATAGTGATATACTAGGAAGACTGCAGGGTGCGTGACAGGTGAAGATGATATGGGTTGGTGTGGTAGAGGGAGAGGGGTCTCTTATGATGTGTGACAGCCCCTGAACACGCTACTGGTACTTTAAAAGATTGGGCCAACGTTTAGTTTGGCGATTGACAGCTTATCTTAGTTGTATACAGTGATATAATCAGAGAGCGAAAACGTATAGAAAATTTTAGCCTTTCTATAAAGTTTCTACTGATATATTTGGATGATGGATGTTTCTGTTTCTATAATTTTTATTTTATTTTTTTATTTTTACAGACAATTGTATGGATCATTAAAATTTAAAATTGCAATTCACATATTGCCCTGCACACCAAATTTTGTTTTGTGCTTCCAGCACAGCCCATGTTCGCCCTCCAGTGGGCCCTCCAGAATGTATTGTTCACTTGTCAGGGGCCCAGCTGTCCCGCCCAGCGCGGCTTGCCCGACACTCTCTGTACTAACATCCGGCCACCAACAATCACTGCCCTACATAATCATTACTTGCCTCCCTACTGGTCAACCTTGACTATATAATAACCATTTCGATTATAAGTAATCTGACCTTTTTAAAAAACTTGACAGCTACCAAATGTGCACACAAAAGCACAACGGGGAGAGAACATCTTGAAAATAATTTATTTTAAAGCCAATTAAAGTTACAATGGTTATAAAGAGATAGTTATTATTCAAAGAAAAATAAAATATTAATATTCCTACATGACAAAATTAAAATCTTTTACCTTGTAAAAAGATTATTATTACCACAACAATTAAGTTTTGTACTATATTCCTCTTTTGGAAAGTCGTAGTTTATTGATTGTGTAAATTAAAATGTTCTTACGATTAATAAAAATGAGCAAGATATGTGCACCAGAAGAATCAGAATTTCATACAAAATCATATTTCCCTAACATTTATATTATAAGGAATAATGAAATACTATATTTCATAAAGTCTGTTTAGTGTTTAAACATAAAATGATTTACCATGTGTATTTACGCAAGCAATTTACCTGATCAGTTTATTATAAAACTAGCTGATGTACTCGTTCTTCGCACAGGGGTTTTATCTACCCGTTCTTTAGTCAATGCAATTTGTATTTTAGTTAGCTTGAAACAGCTGTTCTTTCACAGCTCTTTAAGCTGTCAAATGGGAGTATCCACAGCTACTCGCATTACAGTTTCTCAATGTTTAATTTCTTCTGGAATGTAAAAATTTAAACTTAGGACATTTAAGGGGCGTAGCCCGAGGGGATTTTAAGAAAGTGAATAGACCTATGTGTTGCAAGGGTTCAAGATCTACCTTTGTGTAAAGTTTCAGCCCAGTCGATTCAGTAGTTTTTGCATTTACCCGGATCATCATACACACAGACAGAAACCACCTCTTATTTATAATATTACTAGCTGATGTACCCGTTATTCACACGGGTTATAAAGGTTGAAATCTTGAAACAGCTGTTCTTGATTCTGATCTTTAAGCTTTCAAGTGGAAGTAACCACAGCTGTTCGCATTACAGTTTCTTAATGTTTACTTTCTTCTGAAATGTAAACATTGAAACGTAGGACGTTCACGGGGCGTAGCCCGAGGGGATTTTAAGGACGTGAATAGGCCTATGTGTTTTTGAGTAAAGTTTCAGCCCAGTCGGTTCATTAGTTTTTGCGTTTACCTGGAACATCAGACACACGAACAGACAGAAACCACCTCTTCTTTATATTTGTTATAAAATTGTCTGAAGTGTTGATCGTAAGCCATCATAAATAAATGTTAATTTGTTTAAATTTGTCACACTTACATTAAAAACTGACGACATAGCATCTGGCTTGGCCGTTATTCTTTACCATGACAAATTGTATCTTAAAAACTTTGTGCCAACCGTGTGACTTTATACCAACTAATGCTCAACTCCGACAGGAAAAATACCAAAATACACAACTCCAACAGCTTTTTTGGAATAACGCCTTGACGGAATTATGCGTTTTGGAGCTATTCGTGTCAGTCTCGTATAACCCTGTTATCTAAGGTTTCGCAATTATTACAGCACTAGATAATTTAACCAAAAGGTATAATTGTGTTTCTTTTTTTAAGTTTAATAAGTTTAACTATGTAAACTATGTTTAATAAGTAAACTATAATTAAACAAAAATCAGGATCATAAAATGAAAACTTTATTTGCATAATAGTCCTACAATCATAAAGTCTGGTTGTATATAAGCATCATATATAAACATTAATTGTTTATGGACAAACATCACGCAGCTTTAAAAACAATTACTTGGAACTAGTCTTGCCTAATATATCAATAAGGCTATCGGAATGTTCCATGTTACTACTGCCATAAAGTATATTGACCTAATATCAGAGACGGTTCCACTGTGTCGTTGTATGCACGCGATCCGGCCACCCACAGGGATACGGGCTGCTCCCCCTTCTTAGTATCTGATTAATATCCTTGATATAATGAGGCTCTAGCTCCTGGTGCATTGGATTACGTGTAAATATTTCCTCTACATCCAAATAACACGTTTGTGCAGGAAACATGGCAGTTTATATACGTGAGAATACATATTTTAGCTTTGAAAATAATCAAAGTATGATCAAAAGTTAGATCAAACCGAAGTTTATCGTTTGGTTAATAGACAAACATTCCTAACTTATCGCTAGAAAATAATTATGACTGGTAACAAATATGCTTTACCTAATGGCACACAAAATGTATAAACCGTGTACATGACATTTCCTCTTACAAGTCAAATAGTGGATGGTTCCACACAAAAATATTATTCATACTCAAAATGACAGTTAATAACAGTTACTTTACTATGAATATTAAATTGGATTTTTTAAAATTATTTCTTATCCCCCAACATGGGATGTTATTTTAAGCTATATAGAATGTTATTGGATAACAGGAAAGAACAATCGTATACTGTAAATCATGCAAATAAATGATGTGTTGAAATATAATGTGAAAACCCTTTTTCAAAGTGGTATTCTGTTTTCACCTTTTATGTTCTTAGAGTTTTCTTTACATGATTTTAATTATAATTAAGCTTATAAAAATAGGAATAAATAATCTAAGTATGGTTATAGTAACAATGTTTTTTTTAATATGCAATATGTATCAATATATATTGAAAAATAAATAAATATTCAAGACCGAACTCTGTATTTTGTCCTTTTTTCTTTGTTTTTGTCCGTGTATATACGGTTAAATCCAAGTAAAATTAGTTAATAATGTATTATTTCATTGTTTAGTTAATTTCAAAACTAAATAAATAAGCACCATTGGTATTTAGGCTATCTGAGCATGATTTCTAAATAAATAAGTTTACTTCATCATAAGTTTGTATTATTTATTAAATATATATGTATAAAGGTCTTTAGGAACATTATTATAACTACATCAAATACTTTGTTAGTTAGCATTGTGTGAAAGCTCCACAAAAGGTTTATTTTAAGAACTTGTAGAACTAAGACGTGTGTTCCAGTTCCTCTTTATTGTTGCTCGTTCAGCTGTATTAAGAGTTCCGCACCGCTGCACCGTCCAGCCAGAGGGAGTAGCAATGCTTGATCAATAAATTCAAAAGATAATCACTTCCTTTTCGGAACAATAACAACTAGCTACTGCCCTACCATATAAGAAACGATTTCTAACTGGTGTAATCATTTAGATAGGTTGTACGTTTCATTAGGGGCAGGTTTGGAAGAATCATTTATTCCAAAACAATGGAAAAAAATAGATTTTTTCAATTTTAAACATTTTAATCATTTCTGTATACTATGTAATTAAATTTGTCTCATGAACTGTATCTTTAAGAAGTATAAAACAAAATTTGTGTTATTTAAAATATTAGTTTTCCAGGGTTTTTAGACTGTATTCCCGGATATGTGATGTTAAACAAACCGTGCAATATTAATTTGAGTTATTTCAATAACAATGTGTTATGAATACCCAAGTCCATCATATCAATATTATAGTTCCTCTGCATGGTATTCATGTGTCTTCTGTGAAAACCAAATCTATCAAAGTTAGTCATATTTAAATGTTGATAAATATACAATTTAAACGTTTTAAAATAATCTGTTGAGACTGTTAGTCTTATTTAATGTATTCTTTGTCACGGATTAAACGTAAATAAAATGTTTCACGGCTTCAATGAGCACGGACCTAACACCCGTGAAGCGCGTTTCTGCGGTACTCGTGAATGGGGCGAACACGTGTGGAGTCGACCTTGGCCAAAGGGCACTTGGCCTACAGGTGTTACTCAAGTCGCACTTTTTCTCTTACATGATAGTAATAACTAAGCGTGTGTAACTTTATCATTCTACATATTTTACAGCAAACTTTTACACTTATAATCCAAAACGAAAACGTGGTTACAAATGAATTTTTTTTATTACCACTAAATTAAGCTTCATGCATAGCAAAAAATCACTTTACACCTTTGCGCATTATAATACAAATGAGTTAACTAGTAAAAATATAAATGCCAGGGGATGCCCAGAGGCGGGGCGGCAACCTAACAAGTAGCCAAGTGGTTGTATTATTCGGTTCCTCTCGGCGTACACTGGACAATGAGCAATTATCCCGTTGTCTCCCGCTCCGGGGGAATAGTTTGACCACTTGAGACACGAACTCCGGTAGAGTCGGGACATTCCTATGGTGAGAGTACGGGCGAACCGATTTTCAAAACTTCATAAATAATTTGTCACAATCTGTATGTAACCTTGTAGACTGTGTGGTTCGTAAATACATGACACCACGGTAAATGCTAACTCCTGATAATATGCATTCGTTGTAGTAAATTATTAACTATACCGCAGATAAGATGCATTGCCACAGATTTCAAAATAAAACTTTTAGTATATGTAAACGTCGCATATGTCAAATACTTGTTCACCTGGAAAACAGAGATCTTTTGACACTTTCCGTAGTAGTTTTTAAACTTGTCGTATATTTATCGTTAAATTCGCATTATTAAATTATTACGGACTTTGAAATAATACAATCATAATTAGGCATTCTAGTTTGATTATTTGGCAATCTCATCTTCTTCTTTAAAACTATATTTAAGTAAAACACTTTGAAATTGTTTTATTTCGAATTGAGACTCAATTCATTGTCAGTTATTTACATTTGTTTGTTTGAAAAATATGAGAACCAAATTTCCTAAAAGTGTCAATTCAAAATACCTATATTAAATTAAATTTTAAAATTTTTTGACTTAAATATAGTCTTATAGAAGTAGATGAGATTGCCAAATAACCAAACAAGAATACAATTGCCACCTTAAACTAATTCAGAAACATTCAGAGGAAAAATACTAATGTAAGTTTTATTTCATCAAAATGTTTTTTATAACAATTTTAAATTCGCGTGAATTGTTTATATATTGTTAAAACACAACAAAGTAAAAGCAATAAAGTGTGGCCATCATTTAGAATTATACTCTGGTTTACATTAGGTTGTACAATCATATGTTTGATGGTTATAAATTTATCATAATGATATTAATAGTTATAACTATGAAACTTAAGGTGTTTAAGTAAAATTTAATTCCCTTAAAATAGTTTCTTGCAACAATAAGGTTACACAATCAAAAATGTTGAATGTGATTAATAATAGAGAAACAGATTAGAAAACGTCCTATTTTATGTTTAAGTTGTCTTCTTGATTATAAATACAATAATTTGTCACTTTGCCATTTGTTGTTTCTTGAAAGTGTCTTAAACTTTTTACGGAAGAGAATGTTCGAATTGGTAATCAGTAATTGTTGAATTACAAAATTTGGCAAAAAATACAAATTAAAACCGGTACAGAATTGTCTTGCTGTAATAGTTTACTGTTGTTATTAGTGAATTTCCTTTGGAAAGTGAACTATTAGCATGGCCCGCACGGTGAAACTTAAGCCCGGGACCAACATAGAAGTTCCTAACGTGACCCCCTGAACACGTTTTGGGGTGTCGTTCAAAATTGTATATATATATATGTGTTTGCACTCTAGCGGTCACATTTTTTATCCGATTTACTTCAAATTTGGTAGGGACGTTCCTTTCTGTAATCGGTTGGACAGGTTCGTTGGGAAAAACAATCGGAAAACTCTAAACACCTTTTTTTGGGGATTAATCTTTCAAATTTCGAGTTTTTGGGCCCAAAAAGGGTCATAAAAGCCCCAGATGTAAAATCAATGCATGTAAAAAGATGGGGATTAGGGAGGCGAAATTTTTAAGCCCTCTCTTCATTATAGCATAAATATTTACCGAGTTATTAAAGAAAATGTGTATCGACTGAACACAGTACGTTGTCTTATGGGGGTTTTACACTAGAAAAGCCTGTTATTCCTTTGTTAGAGTACTTTTGACAACCTCACGCCTACTTTCAAGCCTGTCTGGACCTTCTCCTAACCTTATAATGCGCAAAATTGTATTCCCAGCTTTGCAAGTAAATTAAACCAGGAGTATCAGAACAGCCAAAAAATAAATCTTTTCAGATTTAAAAAAAAAATTGGACAAATGTATGTTTTTACACTTATTTTGAGTTTTAAAAATTTGTATGTGGAAATTCACTTCCCTCACGTCAGCGTGCTGCGTGCGAACTCGTTTAATACTATAATCGTTTACTCGTTCCATCAAACCCTGGAATGAGCTTCATAACGAAGTATTAGTAATACTAGTGAACCCGTGCTGCTGTGCAGCATCAGTCAAAGATGAAATTTGAAAGTCACGTAATTGATGAGTATTGTCAAATCAAGATAAAATATTATAGCAGTTTATACATTTCTTCCCATGGATTTTATTTACGTAAATATTTGTTCCACTCCACATCAAGTTAACAGTTGAATTATCACATCATTTCAAAATAATAAAAACATAATAATATAATTGTAAATTATATAAACTCCGTAAGGCAACGTATAAAGCGAAATTATTGTTAAAGAAAAAGATTTTAATTTTTTTTTTATTAAAGAAAATAACTTCAGATTTATAATATATTTGCAAAGTAAAAAAAACAACGATTCTTTTAACTGCGATTCTTTCAAAGGTTTCGTGAAAATGGTGTGTAATGTTGTAATGTTTTTGCCTTAAAACATTAACCAGGGTGTTTATAAATAAAGATAACGTTCTCTTTAACCTTATACTCTTTAGTACTAATATTTTCTTCACTAGAGTGCAGCAAAGGGTTTTAAATGTAATGTAAAGCTGTTTTGTTTTATTACTAGTTCATATGCTTAAAACAGTTATGCGGAGATAACATATGACCATCTTGATACATTTTAAGGGAAAGAACATAACATATTTGTTATATGTATAAACTTAGGTTAACACTAATATTCTCAGGCCTTCTTTCCCCGGGCTAGTTGATTATGCATATATTTTACCATCAATGTTGTGTTCTATAGTAAGAAGAAACTATATTTCCTTATAGTGTCGTTTGTGAGCTCATCTCATTACACGATAAAATATTAAACCGTTAATAAAAATCAATTATTGTTTTCCCTTCATGACAGCTAATGGTAAAGCGTCCTGCAGGGTTCTTTATTTGTTTTAGTACAGCGCATAACAATGCTGACAAACTTGATGAAGAGTAACTACAGAAAAAAATAATCACACCGGGTATAACTTATAACATCTAAAAAAACTTTTAAGAGTTACCTCGAATTTACAAATAAAGTCACAACGTTCTATTTTGGCTTTGACACATGTTTCGTGACGTCATGTCAAAGAAGCCTTAGTTTTGAGTCTACTATAGTAAATTTGGGAGTAAAAATGATACCATAGTGCTAAAACCACCATTTGAGAACACTAAAACTGGAAAACTAAATTCAAAACCAACTTAGACTGAACCATATACAATTCTTACGTCAAGTTTAAAATCGATATCTCAACTGATTCCTAAGGTATACAACGCAAATAACAAAACAAACAAACAAACAGATGCGGGAGATTTTTCTGGAAAATCATTAGGTTCCGGGGAGAGTTTGCCGATTAGAAACAGAGGCTCATTACGAAACGATTAGGAATTCGATGATCATGCGTGAGTTTTTTGATAGCTCTAAACGTGATATTCTAATGGGTCAAAGGTTTTTTTAAAGGGTCCTAAGTTAACATCAAAACCTCAAGAAATAAAACTTTCCCATTAAAACCTCAAGAAATAAAACTTTCCCATCCAAACACAAACAGCTTGCCTATTTCACTCTGTAGCAGCTTTTTCTCAATCTATCATCGTGAAATAATTACTGGATTTCATCTATATTATTTAATATATAAATACCTATAAATAAAGCAGTTTATTTTCTCAATTTATCTTATTCATAGAAAAATAACTGAATTACATGTAAATTGTGAAATATATGAACACCTACAGAAAGGAAAAAAAGAAAGGAGTTGTATTTTTTGCTGCATAATTTTTTTTTAACCTAATGAACTCTCTTCCTTAATGAACATATGTTTTAAGTAATCATCTGACATATACAAACTTCCTCAATAAGATTAACATGGGAACTTTAGGAGCCACTGGGGCGAAGCCCATTGACAATATGTTAGTTTGGATGGGTGATGACATATCTAGACTTAATTACCTATCAGTTAACAAAATACTCATGAAAATCGGCCCAGTGGAACGGTCTTACGGACTGGCCAAAGTTTTGGCAATTTATTTAACATATATGATTACAAATAATACAACTAACTAGTACTAAGCATTAAAACATGTCCAATAAAGGTTAAACCAATTATCTTTCATTCTATGTGTAGATAGTACAGTCATAATTTGGTTGTATAAACGCTACTAAGTAAAATAAGTTTGAGATCTGCTAGTATTTTT
This sequence comes from Allygus modestus, assembly GCA_963675035.1. Taxonomy (NCBI): domain Eukaryota; kingdom Metazoa; phylum Arthropoda; class Insecta; order Hemiptera; family Cicadellidae; genus Allygus; species Allygus modestus. Next base: position 391,402,706 of record OY776111.1, read on the forward strand.
TGTAATATATTTGTGCTGGTTTGGTATTAGATTTATATCTTTACTAATGAAATCTCATACTTGAGTGATCCATTTACTACATAATCATACTATTTAACATAACAATACACTAGAATCTAACGCATATTCATTAGAGAGAGAAGGGGGGGTTAATGTTTTGAATGTTAGTCTAGTTCTGAAGTATATACTGGAATATAATTATTTATTAATAACTTATAAGAAGAACACAAACTTTCCTCGATTTTATTAATGGCCTAAAGATGACTTTATGGTCACACAGCTGTTGAAATTATCTATGTATTTGTCATCATGCATAATATTCGACTCATATTTAAAAGACTCTTTCGTCGTCGTGTACACGCTATCCGACCGCCCACAGGGCTACGAGCTGCTTCCACGTACTAACGATATGATTAATGTATCTGATATGATAAGGCATCGAGCTCCCGGCGCAGTGAATTGAATAATAGTAGTTTTGTTTTAGTATTAACAATACAAATAACTACTTATATATCAAAGAAGGCTATTTACATGAATATAATTTATATTTTTTATTTAAGTTAGCCACTTTTTAGCATATTTCATATTAAAAAGTCAGTTATTGGCAGGACCCATGTGGTGACATTTAAGCCATAGGAATTCCTAATTTGACGTGGCTTCAACTTTCATTCTAGAAACTATCTTTGAGGGTAGTAAGGTCACACGTGAATATAAACAATGAGACAGTTAGATATTGATTTTAGGGCACTGGAAAAGTATTAACAGTATAGGTACAATTGCTAAGCTCCTAAATAAGAGAGGAGCAACCACTAAATTTTGACGAAGTCCGTCATTTAAATGTCTAAATTAACTGTCATTGTCACCTAGCCAAACTTTTAAAAGTCATTACTTACCATATTATTTAAGATTAGGGAAAGGGAAAATAATTATAGAAATTCTTTCGGTACTGTAATAAGTGGAACGGAGGGCAGCGAATAAGGCTTTATAAGGCTAAGGCTTTTATATAATTTTCAATTATTATCTCAATATTAATTATAAAGGAATAATAGTAGCGTTGTGGTTACGAACAGGTCTAAATCCTAAGACTTAAAGAAGGAGATATAGTTTATTTTAGAAAGGAACCCACTTCACGATTCCAACTCTCACCTACTTTAACAATAACGTTCGCAGGATGTTGTAGAAAATTCACTGTGAAGTCAGGCAGCTAATTAAACATGCCACTGTGAGGTGCAAATACAATAAGACGTATATAAGTAACGTTCCTTGAGTGCTTGCTTGGCAAAAATTCACTTCTAAATAGCTAATAACAAATAAACACTTGATTTCATTAAGTTTGTAAGTGAAATTTTACAAATTTCATAATTTCTATGAATTTTATAATTTCATCTATGTTTATCGTAATAACGAAAGTACCAAAGCATATTCAACAAGTTATTGAAATGTTCCCTTTACACTGAAGAGCTGAAGACAAAACGAGAACGCACGCAGCACGATGACGTGAGGGAAGTGAATTTCCGCATCAAAACCTTTAAAAGATCAAATAAAGGGTTTAAACTAACACTGGTTAAATTTTTTTAAACTGAAAAATGTTATTTTGTGGGTGTTCTGATGTTCTTGGTTATATTTAAATTCACTAATAGGATGCCAATGTTGTACAATATAAAGTTAGAAGGAGGTATATTCCGGATAACAAGTTGGTATAGGGGTATTGGGGGTGATAAAACGATATTAAGATATGAAAAACAGCCTTTTCTAGTGTAAAATCCCCTTAAGACAACGTACTGTTTTTTACCATTAACATTTTATTTAATAACTCGGTAAGTCCTTGTGCTAGAATGATGAGGGAGGGCTTGATATCGTTGGTTTTTTCCGTACAATAATTTAATGTGCAATAAATGTACATTCGGGGATTTTCTGACCTTTTTGGGCCCAAAAGCTCAAAATTTTAAAACTTAAAACCCCAAAAAGGGGGTTAGAGTTTTCCGATTGTTTTGCCGAACGAACTTGTCCAACAGATTATAAAAAGGAATCTATCTACCAAATTTGAAGCAAATTGGACAATAATTGTGACCACTAGAGTGCGAATACATATATATAAATATATATATAAATATTTAGCGACCCCCCAAAACGTGTTCAGGTGGTCACGTTAGGAACTTCAATGGTGGTCCCGGACTTGTTTCACCGTGCGGGTCATGCTAATAGTTAATTTTTCCAAAGGAAATTCACTAATAATATAAACTAAGTAAACTCGTATTAAAATATTTTATAAAATTTTGTGAAACACGTGACATATCTCCTGGACTTCTACGAGGCGTCGCAGCTGAAGACGTCGTGATCAGTAAGTGGAGGACCAGTTTTCACCGATGCGGTCTAACACCCTTCAATTTCAACCTATTTACGTGTCAAAGCTGGCAGCCTCAAATTAGTAAACTGCCGACGTTTTAAATATAGCTAGAAAAACATATTATTGTTATTAATATTTAAAAATCGAGGTCACAGTCAACGATAAATTCCTTGATATTTGAAAATAGTGTACAGATAATATAGTAACTTATCTAATAAAAGTCATAATATGATGAATACACAAATTAATCCTTCAGCTCAAATGTAGTTCAGTTTGTATAAAACAAGACTCCGTTTCTCCGTACTATACGTATATATTATTGAAAATAGTTTACATTTTTGAATTGTAAAATTAAAGCATCATATAAAAGCATAATCTAAAATGTCGAGTAACAATCCTATTTTTATTTGGATTTGATTCTTTAATATCAGAGTTCAAAATTAGGTCCCTGACTGAATATGAAATTGAATGATTCACCTGGCTTTGTTAAGAGAATTACGAGTGAATTATTTTTAAATTTTCATTTGTCTATACATTCTACATGCTTTAACTATAAAAATAAGGAAATTTATTTAACGTTAGCGTTAGATGAAAAATATAAATGAATGGAGAGTGAAGCTCATATCTAAATTATTCAAATGGTATCAGTAAAACATAATTGAAAATAGGTTCAATGCCCTTGTAAAAAACTTAAATTATTAAATAACACCGCCCGCAACGTAGAAATAATAATTAGATTAGACAAGAACTACAAACACAATTTCAATAGGAAACTACTACGATTTACGAGCATTTGAAATTTTTTTGTTTTGCGGAGAGGTAAAAATATATCTAATGAAATATATACATTTAAAACATCCACACTTACTTATTACACTTTTATATAAATATTTATACTGTTTACTATGCAATGATACTTAAAAATGTATCCTAAAAACTAAAAAAAACCTACGGAGGGATTTTTTATTGATTGCCAAAATATATTTGTTTAGGAATATATAAGAGTAAACAGATGAATAAAATATTCATACAAATTATAATTATTTTATTGTATTAATGTAGATAATTACTGGCCTATATTTTAAACACCAAAAGTAAGTGTCGACCGGGGGCCATAGATTAAGAACTCTTAAGCGGTTGTATTATTCCGTCCCCTCGGCGGTACACTGGACAATGGACAACTATCCCTTTGTCTATTGCGCGATCGCTTCCGGGCAAATGGTTTATTAACTAATTCAGATTAATTTAGGACATGTCCTAGGAAGCTCAACGAGCGTGTCATGAAAATTGCCCCTTTGGACATAATTGTAAAGGACTTACCGTTGTTCTCTTATCTTAGTAATAAATGCTAAACCAACCATTGCTAATTGATGTATGACGATTTGTTTTCATTCATAAAATACCGCAAATTATACAACCGTTTTTGCTACTGCTATAAAGGTGATTTTTTATTTATGATGTCAAAAAGTCATTTTCTCATTTATGGTGTATAATTTTACAATATAATTAGTTGTTCCAGGCTTATAACCTCAAAACTAATATTCACAGGATTAGATTTTAACAATATTTTAATGTCATTTTTATAGTTATTAGATATTTTATGAAAATTGATACTCTAATAATTTGTTTGTATGAAATTTTCTAAAATATTTACCCATTGTAAAATAACAATGATAATTTTAAACTTATATAAAACATGTAATACAAAAAATGAAATCTAACAATTAAGTTTGTCCTTACTATGTTATAAGTGGTCGCTTATATGATGAATACAACTATTCATAGGAATACATATGAATCCTTCAGCTCATATGCAGTTCCATTTGTACAAAACAAGACTCAGTTTATCCATACTGTCTATACGTATATATTATTGAAAATAGTTTACATTTTTGAATTGTAAAATTAAAGCATCATATTAAAGCATAATCTAAAATATCGAGTAAAAAACGTTATCAGTACATTTATTTAAAATGCTAAAATAACGAATATTTAATTTTTTTTTATTTTAAAATTTAAATTTATTTTGAATATGTACAGCGCAATAGACATACTTATACGATATTAAAATACAATATTAATTATGTGTAATAACTTTAAATGTCCGTGTCTCGTTCTTAATGTTGTCGCTGCAAAACTGTTTTGAAGTCAACATTAGATTTGATGGTTAAAGCTAACTGATTTGTTACGGCTTTGTCTGATTTAATGTTCGTTGAACACAAAAAGGTAAATAAATACGCAGCTTGCCCACACAAATCGGTTTTTGGCTGTTTCCAACACAAATGCGTTAATATAGTACCGTAAATACAGTTAACAACTAAACAACATTTAGCCTGATAATACACTGCGGATTTTCCTCTTTCCAACTCACCTTAAAGAGTACTTAAACCAAAGGTTATTTATTCATGTTTATACATATCCCGGAACGACACATCTAAGTAACATACTATACTATATGAAATCTATTGTGTATCTTTTTCAAACAGTTTAACATTATAAATCTTTTTAGAGACCTTTTTTGACTAACTGTGTGAAAGTATAACTATTTATCTTGTAGTATAAGTGCATTACTAAACTAATGTAATTAAAAAGGATATTTTAAATGTTTACTGAGACACTTAAAACTTTTGATCAACTTTAACCAGTGTGATTTAGGTTCTAGTAATACTCTTCCTCAATCCTAGAGTCCACAATACATAGTCATAAATAGGACAGATCTGTTTAAATTGTTAACGCTATTTCATAACACCCATGTTTATAAACTGTATATATACATATGTAAACATAAAAATAAGGGTAAAGAAAATATTTAAACAATTTCTTTAAAGTTGGCAAAATTATAACGAAATTAGTATTGAAAATTTCATATAAACAAGAGCAACAGTGTCATCGATGTTATCCATGTTTTCAACAATAACAAAATATGAGTACAATCTTGAGTATTGTTTTGACAACGTTGCGGTTCGTTTATTCGAAATTCATACTAAGGTTTTTATGGAGTGGGAACACAAAACGCTGATCGCCAATGGCTGCGGCTGTTTAATATTTCACAACTTCGGTGTGCGTTACCGTCCTACAGCAGCGTGCTGTGGCTCTAAAACAGGCGTTAATGTTGCAGCACCAGGTTGGCAGCCGAACATTCATACCACTTACTCGTTAAGTTCAACGTCGGTTATTTCTGTGAAATACATCAAAGTCCCTGTTATCCATTAACAGTATTTTACTATGTAAATTTTCATATTTTTTTTCTTTTTTATGCAGGGAATAGAAGTAGGAACAAATAGACTAAGGACAACTTGAATTTAAAACTTACTTGGTGCTTATATGGACATAGGTAATTGGAAAAATATTTTAGCAAGTTATACAAACTGTGTAGCAGACCACGTAATTTTTGCTTATGCACAAAAGAAAATCAAGTTTGTAACAAAGACGTCTTACAACATTGTAATATTACTTTCCTCTTGTTATTATAAAAAAAATCAATAAACATTACTCACACACGTGCTAATAAATGTTGAAAATAAAAAAATGTGACTTGTAAACAGAAGTAATTTAAGTGCAATACCTTAACATTTGTTTTCCTAAACACATATATTATAAAACGGTTATGCTTAGTAGTATAAAAATATATAGATTGGCAAGAAGATTTTGTATCTAGAGTTCCTGTATAAATTTCTTCTAAATGCGTTCCTAAGCGGTTAGAATAAACCTACCAAGTAAATCGTCCATGCTTAGGTTTATTTATGATTACATCTAAATCTATAGAGTATCCTAACCTTAATCTCTCTGTTAGACATCTTACCTACCATACGTTTTCAGTTTTTGACTTCATAGATTTCAGTTCTTGTTCCAGAATTTGACATAAATTAAATTGCAGCTTAACTTCAGCTCTGAACCTACAGTCTAAATCATTTACAAGCTTAAAGCTCAATTTATACACTAAAATAAAATATTCAATCGAACATGTAACTCTTTTTAAGTGTCTGAATCTGGACGAGTTTGATCGACTTTGTTTCAAAACTCCGGAAGCTTCTGTTGATTCTTGGCACTCTCACGGCAAACAAACTTTGCTTTGACACATGCCTACCGAACACCTATTGTGAATCCTTTGTAAAATGTTTATCCATCCACCTAACAGCTTTCTTCCTGATTTCAAAATCGATTCTCAAAAATATTACTGTAAATATTATTTCAATATTGTTACTAACATTATTACTATTCATACAAATTCATATTATTGCAAGATACACTTTTCCTTTTTAATGTGATATTTAAGACTTGTTTTTATAATGTTAAGATGTATCTCTAAAGAAATTATTAAACAAGAGAATTTTCTCTGATACAACTCTAGAATAAATTAAAAATAATTATGCCAATCTGATGGACCTAATTTAACTCAGAATAAGTAATCCTCCTTTATAAGGTGGGTTTACCCTATTCATCTTACCACGAAGACGGGTTTCGTTTCACCATTACCTTACTTAATTTACTATTATACATATTTATATATATTTCAGTATAAAAACATTCGTGTAGTATGATTGCTTGAAACTATATATAAAGCAAAAACGTAGTGCTGGTTGGTATCAATAAATTATATTGTAGGCTAACCTTTTTAACTTGTTTCATTTGACTTAATACATTAAATACGTCAAACCAATGTCATTATTCCACAAAACAATGTTGGTAAAATATACCCTTTATTTCTATTTACATATTTATCTTGAATATCTTTCTAAGACGATAATGAATTGGCTCATTTGATAGTTGTCTCCACTAATTCCCTTACACAAATGTTTATTTTGTGCACGTGTTTTGATCCAAAGTAACGCTATATTTTGCTGTGTCACGGCGACGACGGGGCAATACAATCGACAGGGGACGGAGCGGGGATCTGGGAGTCTTTGTGTGCCGTGACAGCCACATAATGATGTGCAGGTTCTACCGTCACTCAAGGATCTTGGAAAAAAGTGGAAGAGGGGATCACACAGGTTGAGGCGGCCATTAAATTATGCATTCCCTTTCCTTCATATCCTTTTATGCGAAATAAATTGACAATATGAAATAACAAAATGATGTTGCCGGTTTTTTTTGAACGAATTGTATATATTGAACGAATTCCAGTTAAAACTTAAATTATATTTCAATATCGGATGTTTATGTTGATTTTGTAGCTTTCAAAACATATCAAATCGTTCCCGACATGCGACACCTTCCCGCTGAGCCGACAGTGCAACGCGCCAAGTGACCGACTGCACCATAACCTGGGGACTGTGTTTACTCTTCTCAGTCCACCAGTACTTAAATTAATAATGCCATGGACTTTATTGATTATTGATGCATATTAAGTTGAAGGATTTTTTAAATAAATTTAGTATTTAAGGTTAAAGAGTAATTACAAGTTACTTTTTAATAGCGTAAAGTTTACAATAAAAAACATATTTGGCAATCATTGACACAACGCAATACTAATACTGTACTAGGCCTATAATAGTTTTAAAAACTGTCCTTATTTTATTTTGTCACGTGTTTTCAATAAACTGTTATACGCAGTTTAATCCGCACGTTTTCGATAAATATTACATTGTTAAATTGTAGTAAACATATCTTTGTTAAAATTATGGGTAGTTTTATAGAATAAGGAATACAAAATATTATTTTATATATTCACTCCAATTACAATTTAATAAAGTTACTAATTTAATGAGCTATTGCAAAGCGTGAATAAAAGATGATAAGGGAAAGGTATTGTGGACGAGTTGGGTAGGGTGAGAAGGGTGTCGTTTGGCCGCTGGACTATGAGACCTGTTCACGCCAAAGACACATTACGAGATTAAGCCACAATCTGATATTAACCAAGTAACCTTAGGCTGGGACACGTGTCTTCACTGATGCATAAGTAATTACATCAACTTATTAGCTTCGTATGGTCCACGTTTGCAGTGTTTAGTCTGACACTAAACTTGCATTGATTTTGCACGTCTGACACTTTTAGTCAAACTCAATCAGTTAAATTTGTAAAACTGTAAATTGTGGTTGAAATAGACTGACTAAATTAATTACCTGTAATTTTTTGTTGATTTTCTAAGCTTACACCATGCTAAAGAGCCGCTTTTATATAGTTTTTGCTGCCAGACGAATTGTCGATTGTCGCACTCTCACGTCCGTCGCGTAGTGACCACTGTCCTGGACCCTGGACGTGCTACGACGTGACCGAGGGGCGTGTGCAGGCTCACACGTGCGTGCAGGAGTGGCTGACCTCAACAACTGCACGAGTAAAGTTTGAATTTTGAAAATATATTTTAAAATTTAATATCCTGAAAAACTGTGAAACTTTTTTTCTAATCCGTGATGGCCGATATGCAGTAATTTATTGTATAAAATGTAATTTGTATGTTACAGTTTATTGCGTGAAAAATCATTGTTTAATGTTTTTGGATCACAACTAAACCAAGCTAGTAAATAACTGTTTATTGTAAAAATCTTTAGTAATGATGAAAATGCAATACAACATATTTAAATCAACAATACCCTACCGTCTCAATAAATTTAATTTAATTTGACAAAAAAGAGCATTTCATGAATGCTGGTTTTACCGTAATAAAACTAATTAAACTTACATAAAATATTACAAAACATGAATTCATAAATTGTAAAAGATTTATGTTAAAATTATACCTTATAGCTATCATTTTTTGAACTTTTATTCTAGAAAACTTCCTGCTTGACATGATTAAATATGTGCCAGAATAAATTTTTACTTCTTCAGCTTCTAACCTGAACATAATTTCTTTATCCTTAGTCATTCGGCACAAGTTTTAAATAAAACCCTTATCTTAATCAAGGTAGTTAGCCCCAGTTTATTTAAATTTAAGAATCTAATCATTCCTATTAACACGCAATTCGATTTATCTAGTTTGGCAACCACTACCAGAGATTAAAGGGAATGGGAGTGAACCGCACAGATAAAGCGTTTAATCTGACACAAAACTTGGATGGCATAGAAACGTAATAAATACTTTACTGGTTACTTTACTGGTCTAAGGATAGAACCATTTGAGGTAGGACTAGTCCTTTACGAAGTAGTTGCGTGCAAAAGCTAAACACCTACGCTTAACAATTACGGTTAACTACGCACATACCGTCCAATCTTCTCCCTGCGTTCTTTCTCCACTCTCACGACACGCACAATCCATGCAACAGAATGATCCATCTGCTTCTTCCTTCTCTGGTTATTCCAACGCAAAATTAGTTTGTTATCTCTCTTTGATACTAATACCAGACACGTCTAGAAGTTCCATAGTGATCAATAAAATCTGTTAGGGTTTTAGTTAGTGATTTAAAACAGTGGCTTATTTAATTAACTAACTTTAATCCCGCAACCATTCTCTTTCAATCTTAATTGAGAAACGTGGCAATAAATATAACAAGAAAATTAAACTCATATACTGATTGTAGCCAGTCACGAAATCGTAATACTAATTAGTTAATATCCTGCACATAAGGAACCCGGGGCTCCGTTTTCAATCTTAATAGGCCAATAAAGCTATTGGAATGTTCCTACTGTCATAAAGTATATTGACCTATAATTTCCTAAGACGTTTCGTTCTCTTTAACACGCGATCCGACCTCCCACACAGACTCTCCCTTCCGGTTATTGTGTGATTAATGTCTCTGATATGGGGGCTTTCATCATATATAAATAAAACATAAATATTAAATGTAGTAATCTTAAAAATATGAAAAGTATAACAACTTTTAGTCATGTACTCAGTGCATACATGACTAAAGGACCAGTTGAGTGGATGTATAAAATAAAACCCTAACTCCACATAAATCACAGCAACCACGCAAGGGATGCGAACTAGTGGTTGTGGTCTAGGGATGTGTCCATACAACTATGCAAGTAATCAATTGAGGCGGTTGAGAGTAACATATATTACTCGGATCTATATTTAAAACGCTCATTTTAGAATGCATGTAATCAAAAGGAGAAACGCCGAGCCAAATTTTAAGGTGTCATCGTGACAAAAAACTATCCTATAAAATATAAGAATATTCATTATGATTTTTAGATGTGTAAACATTCAGAGAGTCATTAAGGTATTCGAATCTTTGGCCACCAAAGTGTTATTGTTCATCTGCAGGGGACGATGTTTTTATTTAGTCAAATGATTATCTAAGCATGTATGATTATCTAAGATTGTTTAAATAATCTTCCCCGTGCAACTGCGAAAGGCAGGCCTAGTTATTACGATTTAGTTTATTCATTTATTTATTTGATCAATATGTAACCAAATTTAGTTAAAGGCTTAGGAGAAATATTGTAGCATAAAAAGGAAAATGTTGTATAAAAAGTGAATATATATTGTACATAATAAAAATATATTAAAGGAATTAAACACTTTACGAAGCGTAATATGTTTAACCAAAAGGCATATAGATTGTTTTCAAGAAAACACCTTGAAAATACATGTCATAAAGGTAATACAAGTCAATTTTAAAATAAACTTCTTAACCACTGTGTTTATAAGACAAGATATAATGCAAACTATCTTTCAATAAGCAAGACATGAATAAACAAAGGACAGTGCAATTTTCTAAATGGCTTATGCGAGCCAAATAAGATATCGTTATGCAAAAGAGGTGATTTAATATGTTGGGATTATTTTTTCCTGTCTTCATAAAACATTATCCCAAATAAGTCTTCGTATTAAAAAGATTTATAAGTAGTGTACCAGGACAACTTTAAATTGAGTTACTTTTTAACATTCTCTGCGTGGGAAATTGTAAGAAAAATTACAATCAACAGTTATTCTAATGTTAATATTATTTTACGGTTGAGTAGAATATTTCAACACTCACCCGAATACAATTTAACATGATCAACACGTTCGTTACCATCAAGTTGAAACAAATTAGTTCATAAAGAAGACTTAAGACTTACTTCCTATTTCCCACTTATGAACCACTGTAATTTAGCTTGAAACCGGCTTCCCACATATGAGTAACGAGACCCTTTAATGAAAACTGACATGCCACATTTTACCAGTGTACCTAGTTTTTTTTATGTTCGAAACATCGTAATGGTACATTTCTAAGTCTTCGTGTATTACATATAAGTCTGAGGACGTCTGGTGCAATTGAGTAACGCTTTGCCTCTGGATTCTACGAGCGGTTGATTTACGGTTCGTCAAGAGTTGTAAAGTCGGCATTCATATTGGACTAGAGGATTCACCAACACACTGCCCTCTGTCTGTCTTGTATGTTCTTTTTGTGGGCCAATCTCTTTTAATCACCTGAATAGCTCATATAAGAGGAGATCGGTAGTTAGCGCGTTTTAACAGTTTTTTTAGAAATAAAATATCAATTGTATAGATGTAATTGAACATTATTTAATTTAGCAGTCAAATCGATGATTGACTGGAAAATACCGAATCTATATGATCGAAAAAATTGGCCTCAATCAATATAGTAAATAGTGAAATCGCTTATATTTGACAGACAGAAAGATAAAAGAGATTGACACGTGTTTTCATCAACCGCAAAGCACCAAATCCCTTGTCGATTGGAATGGGGGGAGGGGTTGAGAGATGGTTATTTTGTGAACCTTGTTAGTGATGTTTTAACACAGCTTAGAAACCTTTGAATGCATCGATACTTCATCTCTCAGAATAAATCATTTTATAGATTAACTTTATTTAGGTTGTGCAGATTGGAGTTTTAATAAGATCTTCACACAGCATACCTTATTAGATAAGAAGAGATTGGTAAATGTGAACATACACAGATTACATTACTACATTATTATTACATTATAACATGTCTATCATATATGACTCAGTCCACTGTTTTACTTTTTAACACGTTGATTTCAGTAAAAAAAGTATTGGTCAGAATAATTAAATTCCTAAATACGAACGAAAAATATAGAAAAATCTATATTAGCATTTTGAGAAAATAGATGTTGAAAAATAGATCCATTCATAATGTTTCAACCGTATGGCTTGGTTCTTATTAACATTAAATTTGTAACATGCAGAATAATATGTCTTAAAGTCAAGGATAAAACAACATTCTTAAAGGTCAGGAACAATACCAAATGCCATTAGGTTGTGTTGTTATTTAATGTACTTACATGACAGTTGAAAAATTACTCTTATTGTATTCATACCTGGAACAAAAAAGAGAAGTCAGTTTTGTTATTTATTCATTATTGTTAATGAAAGTGCGTAAGGCTTAAGTGCGTAGGGGCTTAAGTTTGACGAAGCTGAGTGAGATCACAGTCCAAGATATTTGTTTTTATTATGTCACGTGTTTCAAAATAAGTGTGGCTAAAAGGTAATTTAGGAAATAACGTTTAAACCACATAAACTCCAAGCAATGAGTAAACTCCCTGTGATCTTAAACTGCCCACTTAACAGTGATACTACCTTAGAGCAAATCACGATTACTGATGATGGAGTGTTGATGAATGGCTGTCTTATATGTTCGGTGTCACCGTGGTTCACTCTACTGAGTGGTTTGATTTCTATGTGTCATTATTGATGAAAATCTTTTCTTCCATTGTCATACTGAAAAGGTTGCAAAATCTGCAAGTTGTGGAATATTTATCTTGAGAAATCTTTCCCAGTTTACTGATTTGAATCTACTATATAACTGTATTATTATGGTCATATATTCACATTTGGCATATGGCGTCTTGGTTTTGAAAGCTCAGTCACCTAACAAACTTAAGTTTTGAGAACTTAAGCGTGCCCTCAGGATAATCTTCAAGCTTTAAAATCCGAAACATGTAAACACACTTTCGAACAATACAAAATCCTTTATACACAGGATTTTTTGTAGGGACACAAAATCCTATATATCATTTTCATTTTTGAAACCTTCATTGTTCGTAAAGAAAATATTTTTGCCATAGTTCAACATCCTAATAACTACAACCTCCGAACCCATATTACTCTACTAACTCCTAAACATAGACGATCATTTTCTGAACACAAATTGTTTCATGACAGAACCCGACTTTATAATCAATTACCAGACAACTCAAAGCAAGAAATTGACCTCAATCAATTCAATTGCAAACTGAACGCTATTCCCATAGACTCGGTGGCCTATAAGATTGATAATTTAATGTCTAATTAGTTTCCGATTTTACAGATTAAGTAACTTTTTGTGATTTTGAAGTGTTAGTGCTCAATGACTTGAATGTATTTGTTGGCACAATAAAGAATCTGAATTTGAATCTGATTTATACATAAATATTCAAAAAAATTTACTAGACAAATTTATAATCCATCAATAAGATTATTACCTCTTTCAACTGAAATATAGACTGTCATTTTTTATATGATTGCAAAACCTAGAAAGAGTATCCCTTTATATGTAGATATGTAAATTGAAACACTATAACAAACTTTGGAAAGGCAATTATTTTCAATTTCTTCATCGAATACCATCAAGCTTACCACCCCAAGGGATTAATGTTTCCTATTCTAATCATGTTAAAAACTCGGGACTTAAAACAAAATATGTCTTTACACAACTTCAACATGTAGGCTCTAACCATTAACACTGTCCTCATAATTGAAATAGTAAAAGTACGTTAAATGGTACAAGACATTTTGCTCGGCCTCACAACTGAACTTAATATCGTGTAGGCCCTAATTCCATCATCATTTCAATAAGGAAATTGCGAGGGTAGGTCCATAGTGGGTATTAGTAATCCATTCCCTTAATGGCTTCATAGTGATCAGTTGTAAATGCATGCACCATCTGATAAATTAAAGGATTTTATATAGTTTTAAATAATGCAACACAAAACCAATTAATAATAATTGAAGAACTAAATATATTTTTTATACATATTGTACATTATTAACCACCCAAAAATGGTAAGATCTTCCTATTCCAACCGTATATATGGAGGGTTCTATAGTAAAATAATTAGGTAATCGCTAAATTCATTAACACACGTAAACGGCTTGCATAATATCTAAGGTCTGATAAAACACACAATGTATTTTTTATCTACCATATAAATATAATTTATAATATAATTATTAATAACAATTTAAATTTAAACCTGAGGGATATATAGAGTTTTCAATTGCACCTGTGTGTTTATGGTATTTGTGATGGTGATGGAGTGTTGGGTTTGGTGGCAGTTGTAGGGGGTCGCGTTTGATATACGATGGACCCTGCGCACGCCAGATATACATTACAAGATTAGGCCGGCATTATACATAGCATGCACAGAAAGCCCTGTTTATTTTGTTGTCAGGTTCTATAGTTTTTAAAAGTACTATTCATAGACAATAATGTTGATTTATTACTCTTGGTTAATATGTTTGTTAGTTATGGTTTAGAGCTATTCGTACTTGTACATCTACTTAACTATCTGACCGCAAATCTCTCAGTGCTGTTGATTGGCAAATTTTAGCTAATTACTAACGAGCTAGCCCTTCTAACTCGTTCCCTTTTCCATTAAGGTGAAAATTTTTAGTTAATTTCTTTTTCCAAAATGTTGTAGGTTCATTTAACATGCGCAGTTGTTTCAGTAAAGAAACTTCATTAGTATTGAAACATAAGTGAAAAAAATTATGTATATTTCTTATGCAATAGTTTGAATTCAGACTAATATTACTTCCTCTTTATTAACGGAAAACACTGCCTTAGTCAAATTATCAATTCAGATTTAAATTGGATTTCTTTTATATACAACGCCTAAGGGTTTTCTAATTAATGGCTATGTTGTTACACTTTTCTTGGTATCTATAAGATTATCATGGTTGTTATTTATAATATTTTTTGTCTTTGATCATATACTGTTGAAAAAGAATATATCAATATTCACAGTCATGTATTCCACTTAGCAGCTATTCTGTCTCTTGTTTAACTGTGCAACTGTCGACGCAGACGACGACGTGACGACCACGTGATCACGGAGCGGTACGTGCGTGCAGGGTGAAGTGAACAAAGTGACCGCGGTCGTAAACTTTGACCAGAAGAATTCCAACAATTGCAAAACATACCCAAATGACATTAACAACTATGTTGAATCACGTGCTACTATAACTGGAAATAATCATGGTCAATAGTCCTATGACCCTTAAATATATCCCACCAGAAATAAAATATTGTTAAGATCGATACAGTTTTCATTGAACGTACCTTTGAAATAAAACAAGTTGTCCTAACATTGAGAAAGTTTAATAATACGAGCATCAAAAGTAAATTTTTACTAAGAATTATCGAAAAAGTGTTAACATAAGTGGTAAATTGTTTATAAAAATAATCAGGCTTAGAGTATTTCTGTTCATCACGGTCTCCAAATAAATTGATTGGATTGCTCTCGGTTGTAATAGCGAATATTCTGTCTAGGTTTTGAAAAATATTTCCAGTCGGCTAGTAGATTACTTTTGAAGGAAACTGGCTGCTTTTGTAGACTCAATTGTTAACCATTGCTGAATAATAAGTTTTAAATTGGAAGCAAATAAATGCATTTGGTATATTAATAATATAGTAAGTGCAAAGAAATATATAGCATAGTAGTATTATTACCGACGGCTTATTTTATTAACTATAGATTGCCATTCAAAACCACAGTTTAAGATTTTATATTCGAATAAAAGTTGTATATTTTTAAATCCATACCTATGGATGAAGTTAACATGTGTCAATAAATTAAACTACGCAGTGACAAAAACAACTTACAACATGTTGTATTTCGTATTATTTTATTTCTGGTAATAACTTAAGTATTATTATAATTTAAATGTACAAGAACTAAACCACGGTATTATTTTCTATTGTAACTATTAAAGGTTACTAACACCAATAATTATATTGACATATAGTGTGACATTTAACATAACAATATGACATTTATTGTCAGAGGGAGTTGAAAAGTTTTATATTCTGCTAATAGGCTCTGCGTACTGTTTGTATGTTTCTTGTCGACGCCAGAAGCATTTTGTATTCAACGTAAACCAGGTATAAACCTGTCAAAGTCGTGTGGTCACCCGGGGTCCGGATCGAACTTCAAGACACTAATCTAAAAAAGACTGTTCTTTATATATAAATTATTTTGTTAAATGATGGCCACAAATTTGCATTTCATTATCTAACGTAAAATTTAATGATACAATTTTCAGTTTTTTATGGTCTTAATTAAAGTCGGTTTCTGATTTAAAAATAATTATCTTTAATAAAATGAGTATTGTGCTTGTGTAGTTTAAATATAATACTTAAATATCGATTCGTGAGCTGCAGTAGTTAGTTTTTTAATTTGCTAACTCCTAGAAAATAATATCTGAGACTCAGGAATGTTTATTTATTAAGGTTTTTGTTGCGGTTTCAACTTATAACGAATTATGATTCGTTTATCATCTTGATTGGTAATTCCAAGAGCAAAATAGTGAATTTCAGTTAGCAAAGAAATTAATATGATTTTTGAATATTCTAGATAGATCTAATTGTAAAGCCTTACAATGTATTAAAGGTGAGAACGCTGGTTAAAAATGGCGGTATAATGAAATTCTTACTGCAAACGTTAATTCAAAGTTTTCTGATTATGAGATGAGCTAACATGAATATTTACTATTTGTATACCTTTGTAAACTTTTACCAAGTAAGCAACTTGTAACTACTGTTTACAATGTTATAAAACATTTTACATCGATAAATGTGGGGTGGGTAGCTTTTTATGATTCACATAAAAAAACAGCGAGAACAAAAAAGGAAAATTTTATTTGTAAATAAAATATTCAATAGATATCGAATATCATTCTTATACTGTAACTACTACTTCTGTAAATTAGTTTATACTTATACAAACGTGTATCAATAACAAATGTATACATTTATAAAATTAATGTGTAAATGGTGGTTGTCGTAGTTGTTAAAATGTAGCATTTATATCCATATTACCTACGTTACCTAATAACAAATACAGTTTTGCATGAGTATGTACTCATTTCAAAGCCAACAATTAAATTAAATACTTTCTTTAAATGTATTTATGTATTAGTAGTTGGTAGGACCTTTTGAATTTTTGTATCCAACAGACGACAGTATTAAGCTAGTTCAATGTAAAGTAACATCATTCGTTGCAACAACAACACAATATCAGCCAAGTTAAATTACACCCTAAGGGTTAGCGAGTGTGTTTCACGTCAGGTACAGAACACTTGAACCTAATGCGCTTTGAAAATGTAGCAAAATAAAGGTTCTGTTCACTTCTGAGCCAAGTGTAAAAAAAGGAAATGGATAATAAGTTAAAAATATAATAGGCATTCAATGGAAATTATTTTTAAAAGTAATAATTCATGAAGTTGTATAAGAGATTTATTTCTTCAGTATCTACTATATATGGTAGAGAATATTATATATGATTTATTTATACTGTTTATATATTTATTCATCTTAAAAATGTACTACTAATTATCAAAGACAATTGGTTCTAATATACTTTTATATTGTCTGGTTAAATAGTTATAGTATAAAAGCTATGTAAAACCACGTATTGATGATAGCCATAGTAATAATACATCGTAACAAATAATTTTCACTCCTCCGGAAAATGCATTTCGGTCATTATTTCCATATAAACCTCATAAACTTTATGTTTGATTTATCACTTGAGTATTATTTGCGTCAATTTAGAGTCAAATAATTCACGGTATGTATTAATGTAAATTTGCATTATCCATGAAGTTATATACATAAAAATATGCCTGCTTTATAAAATATACATATGCGTAAACAAATGTTTTTACGATATAACAGCACAGCATGAGCCTCCAAAACAGTCAATTCCAAATTGGAATAATAGATGAACGCACATATTCCCTAAAGGTTGGCATGTATTTATTATATTGCATGGTTTATTTTATAGTATGAAAAATATACAGTTATATTGGTTTGTATAAACAATTTTCTAGATAAAAATATTGGCTTTATTAAAAAATGTATTACTTTTGTTAAATGTTGTAAAATAAAGTTTCTCTGTTGTGCAAATAATGTACATGGGACAAATGTATTGAGTTGCACGTCAGGTGCACAGCACTAACCTAATGTGCTTTTGAGCATGTAACAAAACAAAAGGACCGCCACAGTCGCATTGCCATGTATTTCACGCTGCAAAACCTTTTGTGTTGTGTTTCTCGTGTATTTTATTTGTCAATACAGAATGCATGAGGTTTCTTGAAATGTTAAAAGTTAAAGCAAATACAATACTCACAGTTTTGTATGTGTGACGTTCTCCTTTTAAATATTGTTCATAAAAGAATGTTTAAAAGTAAACAAATATGAGTGCAGTTATATAAATAGCACGATTCCATCAGAAAGTATATTTATTTACAGATATACTAGTACACAAATATTTTACATCAATCGGATTAAGGTAACTTTGTATGTACTGAATACACAAAATTACTTTACCTACACGACATTGCGTCTAATAATATTATAAGCGTTTCTTTGAGTTGTTATGTTTAGTTAGATAAAAACAGTTCAGAAACAACTAATTTGTTACCGATTAATATTCTGATGCCTTTGAGATTTAACTGAGTTTATATTCAACTATAATTTGCGTTAAAATTTAATCACGAATTAAGTTTCATTGGAAACATGCACAGCTTTGCTTCTATTAAAAGTTTCAAGATTATATATGTATTCGGAAAATGTTTATAAATTGGGTGAGTTAGTTGCTTTATGCTTACTAATTGCAGTCATACTCTACAACGTGCCGGTTAAGGGGAGAGTCCAATATACAAGTGGTAGTACAAGTCTAATGGTGATGGTTGTATTACACTAAACACCTGTGTCATTGTTTACACCATGTAATATTGTAAAACAGTTTTTCGTGCGACATACTTTTTCAAGCCTGATGCCTAACTATAATGAAACGAAAGTTCTAAATGTGTTGTTATTTTTCGTATATACTTTCAAGGTTTATTTCAACTAATAAAATGAAAAGTAATATACTGTACTGTGCGAACAAAGATCTTGTTGGGTGTTTTGCAAATTTAATTAAAAATGAAGTCAAATATAAAATTTCACAATTACGAAACCAAAATATCAGGTTGTGTAGGTAAAGATAAAAGTGTACAGTTCGTTAAATTACAACCACTTAAAAAGTAATTCGATTAAGAGAGGCATCCTTAGCGACTTTCGTTTATTTAAATTTTTTTCTATGTATATTGTTATTGTACATTAAAACTTCACCTTCTCGCCTGTATGTAGAATTGAATATCAAGGATGGGATTGCTCCTACAGTGGACCGCAGGCAGCTGCCCCTCCCCCTAGCCGACACTCCGCACTAACATCCGGCCGCAAACAATCACTGCACCACATAATCATTATTTGCCTCCTTAACTGGCCAACCTTGACGGCCTAATAAACACTCCGGTCAAGGCTAATTACAACCTTCGATCGGAACATGGCTGCTGATTATCAGTACCAACGATAATCTAACAAACATCACAAAAGGTGCATGGTGTTTGAATATATATTGAGGTCAATAGACTACTAAATTGTTTTACTCGTAATAAAACTTTAAATAGAAAAATACAAAATAGTTTGTTATTTAAAAATTTTTATCCATACATGCAAGTTAAAGGTCCACGTTACGTTAAAATCATGGAAATTTGGAAAACAATTCTTATATATCAAACCTTCCAATATTATATAAAATAAAACTTGGTTGAAAATCCAATTATTTGAGATGTGAATGTTACCCATAAACCTATTCTATATAAAAATTGCTAAACGCTGATGAATCCCTGTAACAATGGATGTATCATTCAATAATGTATTGAGAAAATTTGCGATTACCATCTTACTTAAATACATATATTACATAGAAATGAACAGTTGCAGGTGTTTCAAGAGGAATTTGCAATTGTCGCCGCCACACATTGCGAGGCAGTGACCCTGTACTTTAGAGGTAGCCATAGCCTGAACGTGCCAACGGCATGCCGACAATAACGCACGTGCGTGTAAGACTGGGGGTCCACGTGGCCATAATTGTATACTAAGGTCGCAGCAAGATGTATAGTGTTTTAATCGCAGAAAAAACATTACATAATTTATGTAATACTTTGGTGATGTATCAATTATTTTGCAACGTAGTAAATTTAGAACAAAAATCAAGCGTTAAAGGTCAGGACTGCTTATGCAAGTTGGTTTTGCAAGCCGAAACATAATAGCGATTTTCATGTTCCGATAGTCGGTAAAAGCCCGAAGACGATATTTAGAATATTTCGTTGGGCTTAAGTACAATGAGATAGGTCATGTACCAGCCGGCAAGATTGATATTTACGTCAGTTCGAGGTTTTGAATTCAGTATCGGGCGGGGGCCGCGAAATGTTTGGGACTGCTCTAGCGCTGAACGTTTCGAGACCTACAACCCACGAGGCGTGACATTTTCAATTTATCAAATTGAAAGGGATTTGAAGCGCTTACCTGTAGTGGGAGAAAGGAAGACTCTGTAGATCTAAGGGCAGAATGATTAAATCGTTGAGTGTTAAATTAAAATAAGCATTGGTTTTAACTAACGTTTTAATTCAAGATTTATTAAGGTTTTAAGGGCAAGAAAAACCAACGATTCAGATTGTTTTATTTGAAATAAGTTTCGATTTATTTTTAGTTTACTGAGAAGGGGTTTTTCTTGAACAACCAAGAATGTTTATTTGGAATTTTTTCTATTGAATTAATACTAATTTTTCAACCTAAAAATAATTGCTATAGAGCTAAATTAATCTTAATATTATTTCAATCTTAAAAAAGGATCCCACGTAAGGAGTTACGTGGGAGCCTTTTTTAAATTATGCGTTACGTATGAAGAGACAGACGTCATCCAGGGATTTTCAACGAACAAGAGACAATATTACATTTCAACGTGTTGGTTTAAAAAATATGAAATGAGCCGTAATCGTGTTGGAGCCAAAGACAAAACGCAACGTTAGAAAGGTGTTTCACTTATTGAAATAATTAATTTCTTGAGATGCTCCAGTTATGTGTGGTTTTAAATCCTACATGTATATACAAAAGATACAACCAATAAACGCTAATTAACACTCCTACAGAATATATTTCAAAAATTAATTTTCAGAATACAACAGACTTATCATCTACGAGTATAAAAGAATATCTGATTATAAATATACTAATAAAGCAGTTGTGCGTGTGAGTGTGTGTCCCAGACGATCTCGAAAACGGCACCTCATAACTGCTCCCGGACCAAACCACGTTGTAGAAAAACAACACGTTTTAGGTACGTATTTTTTTGTTTTTCCTCAGACCTCAGGGCTGAGCCCCAGTGGCATCAAAAGCTGCTATGTTATTTTATGTATAAAAGGGTTTTCTTAAATGGGGCGAAAACGGCTCTTCAATTCTGCTCCCGGACCATATTACGTTATTGAGGGACTAAACGTCTTCGGGAAATTTTGTTCGTGGCCTCAGGGTTCCGCCTCACTGGCTTCTTCTATCACTTCCCGACGTCCAATTTGGACATGTTATGGTTCTTTGGATATGTTTTACAAAGGCGCACATCTTGAATGATGTCCCAACATTTGATACGTCCCCTCCTCCCACAAACCTTAAGGCTCCGCCCACCTGTCTAAATCGTCATGTTATTCTCTCCGTTTTCTAGTGTGATTTCAGCTAATTGTCATTGATCTATAACATTTGGATACCGTAGGTTTTTTATCACCCCGACCTTAGGACTTCGCCTCCGTCGCTAAAACATTGTCATGGCATTCTTATGGAAACATTAGTACTCCAGGTTATTGCGAAAAAGGCTCTTCAAATCTACTCCCGTACCATACCAGGTTATTGGGGGACTAAAAGACTTCGGATAATCTTTTCGTGACCTAAGAGCTGGGCCCGCTGGCCTCTTCTATCACTTCCATTTTGGCATGTGATAGTTCTTTGAAATTTTTGTTTAAAAAGGTTCATGTCTGGAATGAACGTTGGAAATGTCCCCCCCGACCTTAGGACTCCGCCCCTGGCAAAAATGCCATGTTATTCGTACTGATTTTAGCCAATTGTCATTGATCCATAACATTTTGATACGTATTTTACATCCCAACCTTAGGGCTCCACCCCATTGGCTAAAACGGTGCCATTTTATTCCAGAGTACTCCAGGTTATTGCGAAAAAGGCTCCTCAAATCTGTTCCCGGACAATACCAGGTTGTTGGGAGGATAAACAACAGCGGGTAATTTTTCCCCGACCTCTTGGCTCCGCCCCACTGGCTTTTTATATCACTTCTAGATCCCCGATTTCGAAATTTTGAATTTTTTTAATAACCGCATTTTTTAACACTCCGCAGGTCGCGCCAATTGTAATGACGTGATTGGTCGCGTGGGGTACAGTCGTATCCCACTCAAGTTTTTTTGATATTAAGAGTCATATAACATTGTTATACCTTTAATCAGGGTTGTTTATGAAATAAAAACTATTTTTACATGAAAACTCATTGACTTTATTGTTACAAAGAAAAATTAGTATATATAAGTATATAGTTATGTATGGATGACTTTCAGCATCTTCATTGTCCTCTGTCTCCCTTAGCCATAAACGTAATTGTTCCTTATCGTGTTCACTGTCACTGTGTGTTTATAAAAATTAATTACTAATCAAGAAAGTGTCAAAAAACGTAATTATATACAATAGTTACATCGCAACATTAATCACAACACTAAACAGTTTTAAATGTAGACTGGGACACGACTGGTCGCGCGCGGGGTACAACTGTACCCCAAGATGTGACTGTCCCTAGGAAAACTGAAATAACACGCACGTACACACACGAACGCAGCCAAGCGACTACTGACGCATTTTAGAAACTTCGCTGGAAAGGTAGATGGCCGCTCAAGGTCACACAGGCTGCCAACTCAAAATGGCGCGTAAAAACAAAACACTGGGATACAACCGTACCCCGCGCGACCGCTGGAGTGTTAATAAAGCTCTAACGTTGGATACATCCCCCCACGCAGCAATTTTAGAGCTCCGCCCTTTGGCAAAGTTGCTATGTTATTCTTTCTATTTTTGTGCTTATTTTAGCCAGTTGTTAATGATCTATAACATTTGGATACCTTTTTATATTACCCCAAACATAGAGCTCCACCCCACTGGCTAAAACGTTGCCATGTTATTCTTATGGAGAAAATATCTATACTAATGAAGTAGTACCTCCAGCTTATTACGAAAGAGGCTCCTCAAAACTACTCATACACCATATTTTGAATACGTTTCCCCCTCCCCAAGTCTCAGAGGGCTCTGTTCCAATGGCCTCAAAAGTTGCCATTTTACACTTTGATGAAAATATGATATCTAAAAGGTTCGAAAACGGCTCTTCAAATTTGCTACTAGGCCATACCACGTTATTAGTATATGGTTACGTTTTTCAAACCTTAGGTAAGTCCCAGTTATGGTAAAAAATTGTTATTGGAGCGATGAAAGGCGCTCGGACTAGGTACCTCTTTTATACAAATTAGTTTACAATTCGTTTATCTTCTCATTATACACATAAAACATAACAATATTAAAACAACAAATTACAAACATGCCTAAACAAATGCTTGCTATTGGTCCATAAAAGACACGATTTCATCAATAATTCATGACCCCTAACCTATTGTGTTGTTACTTACTCAAAACAATAAACAATAATCTTATAGTCGAGTCAAATCATCCCTGACTTGAGTGACCTTTTTTAGGGAACCTTTCCACGCGTTTATCGCCCCAAAGTACCCACTGGAAGAGTGGAAGAGGAGAACGGGTTAAAATAAGTTAATGTTTGGGTAAGCTTGAGAGGAAGTACCCATTTTTCTTTTACAAATATTTGTATCTATATGATTACGTAAGATTTGCCTAGACATTTTCTAACTTTTTTAGAGTGCAAAATTACCTTTATACACTATATAACTTAGTTTTGAATGGTAAACTTAAAGTTAAATTCGACCTGGAATGAAAATGGGCATCCGCGAACCCGCAAACGAACAACCAGGAATTTGTTTTAAGGGTTATACTGGGTGGTCCATAATAACCGCTAACATTTTTAACATTTATTTCTCATCTGTTACTTCACTTAGACAGTTGATTGTTGCAATAATTAAAAGCCCAGCTGATAGCATTTTAGGTTAGGTTAGGTTTTAGTTGAAATGGAGCAGTGGACTGTTCAACACCGGGCTTTCGCTGTCAAAGCTTTTTTTTTTTAAATAACGAGTCCATGATTACTACGCAACGGTTATTTCGCAATAACTTCCACATCCATAGCAATGATACAGTTCCTCATGCAACAATTAAAAGGTGGGTGAACAATTTTAGAAATAGTGCATCTGCTTTGAAATTCAAACCAACTGGTAGACCTAAATCAATTCGTACTCCAGAAAATGTTGAAAATGTGCGTGCATCTGTATTGCAAAGCCCAAAGCGATCAACCCAGAAACAATCTGCCGCGTTGGGATTGTCTAAGACAAGTTTACAACGAATCTTGCATCTTGATTTAAATTTGCATCCATATAAGATGGCAGTCACTCAAAAACTTAATCCCGCAGATCCTGAAAGGCGAATGGTGTTTTGTGAAAGGTTATTGCACCTCATTGAGCAGGAAAACATTTTGCAACAGTTGATATTGTCTGATGAAGCTAACTTTGAGCTATGTGGTGCTGTAAATAAAAATTGTCGCTACTGGTCCTTTGAGAATCCCCGGGAAATTCATGAACCTCATCATAGCCTCTTCATAGTGAACAAGTTATTGTATGGTGGCGTTTCACGTTTTGGAGTTATTGGGCCTTATTTTTTGAAAATCAAAATGGCGAAAGAGTTAATGTAAACAAAGAAAGGTATGTTGAAATGATTCAGAACTTTCTAGCTCCACACCTAAGACATTTAGGAATAGACCTGAATTCACTATGGTTTCAACAAGACGGGGCCTCTGCACACACAGCAGGTGAATCAATGACTGTTTTGAGAAGGCTGTTTCCGGGGCATCTTATTTCACATTTTGGCGATGTCCCTTGGCCTGCCCGGTCTCCAGACCTAACGCCTTGTGACTTCTGGTTGTGGGGCTACTTGAAGAGCAAGGTTTTCGCCACGAAACCCCAAACTATTGCAGATCTGAAGAACAGCATCCGTAATGAAATTTCCGCAATACCAATGTCCATGATACGACGGGTGATGGCGAGTTTCCAAAAAAGATTGGAAACATGCTTGGATGTCGGTGGACATCATATGAGGGATGTCATATTCCATAAGTAAAAATGGTTTAGCTATGTAAATATTTCTTTGAGTTTTAATAAACTGTAAAATTGTTAGTTTACACAGCAGTGTTTTATTTATTACTTCACACCCGCAAAACAAACATTGCACAGATTTCACACATTATTTATTTTTTATGCCACCTCCATTAGAACAGTTGAATAGTTTGAACAACTTATAATTACAAAAAATGCTATTAATTGAGGAACCATTCAATGCAAAAATCATCTCTCTAACCCATGAATCAGCTGAGCTGTCACAAAACAAAATGTTAGCGATTATTATGGACCACCCGGATTAATTTCTTTATGAGTTCGGTTTTTCATTTTAGAGTATCTAAGAAAAACTGAAAGTAATAAATAGTTGTAATAAAGACAAAATATACTAATCAAATATTTATAACATAAGTAAGGTTAGTTTTAGACCCAAATTTGTTTAGAATTAGTGTACGTTAGGAACGATTATTTGCTGTGGTATTATCAAATTTGACTCGAAACTAATCCATGTTTTATAATTTCAGTTAAATATCCTACGATTTTCATTAAATATTGAGACGAATATACAAAAATATATCGGCCAAAAAATTCACAAAATGCTACTTAGCATTAAAGCAAAACATATTCCATAACTTTATCTCCATTATAAATCATTCAAAATCTCTAATATCTTTTAGCTTCGAGCTCAATTTCTAAAAGGTTTCCAAGACAAGCATGTTAGGAGTGTTTCATGGTTGTCACAGGCTCAAACAGCCGTGAAGCGGGGACGTGGATGTTTGAGTATTGTTCAAAGAAAGTGGACAATGTAAGTCATTTCTTTGACCTTGTACTATGAGTGAGTTTACAGGCACCGCG
The DNA here is from genome assembly GCA_963675035.1 of Allygus modestus. Lineage (NCBI taxonomy): Eukaryota > Metazoa > Arthropoda > Insecta > Hemiptera > Cicadellidae > Allygus > Allygus modestus. Next base: position 391,429,178 of record OY776111.1, read on the forward strand.
CCGTTCACCGCCACGGACAGCACAATGGCTCAGCGCTGGCCGCCTCTCAAGCCAGACGTGGCCGGTCCAATAGTTTCAATTTTTCCCCTTAACGTGAACACTTTTATGACCGATCCCAAATGGCTTGCTTGACTCGTGACTAATTCCGTTGCAGTATCTCGCCGTCAGAGGATCGCTACAAACTCTTACTGATCGGTTCATCGTGATGAACAACATAAAGAAATATATCTGAAAACTGACACATTACTACCCCTTTTAACACTCTTTTAATCAACACTTCTTCAAGAGAATTTTTTAGTGTGTCATTTTTTACACGAATTTGTTTTAAGACGGAAAATCCCACCTCCATCAATAAGTTTGGATAGTAACATATTCCGAATATCCTCTATATAATGTTAGCTTAACCTACGTAAAGACATTTAATTTAATTTAATTGATCAGTAGAAAATAAATAATTTATAATTTATTGATTCTCTCCATAAGAAAAGATTTGGACAACGTACTGTTTTTACAGCCAATAATATTATTTTCCCCCTATCCAGAAAAAATGTCAAAGTTGTTTTCAACAATCATTAATATTAATTTAACATAAATAAGTTTTTATTGTTTTTCTTACGCTGCACAGACATTATAGACAGCGTGTTTTGGCTAATATGTAAATAACATTCAACAACCTGGTATCTAGTTCTCATCTGTAAACAAATCAAAACAGTTTCAGACAAGTTACTCAACACCATGAAGGTGGGTGATTTTGTTCCACGAGATAAATATAGAGCACTTGAACTAACCGTGTGGGGATGGTTAAACAAAGAAACGTCAGTATTGACTAGAAAATTAATTACGTTGACATAACATGAAGTTTAAGAGTATACAACTGAGAAATTATTCAAGTACTAGCTGCCATTGTTCCTGGTTTCACCCGGTAATACGACAGTTGTGTGTGCTGCATTCTGTGGTTGACCCGTGGAACTACAACGAATCATAATCAGCTGATAGAATTGATCAGCTCAAACCAAAGTGAAGGTCCATAAGAATAACACAGATTTCTTAAAATCCCTTCTTAGTGAGTGCCTATGCTATAAGAGGAGTCTTCATGCAAAATGTCGTGCTTCTAGATGCAATGGTTTCCGGAATCTGGGCGTTGATCGGAATTCCGTATTTATAGATTTGGATAGATATAAGAGTTATATACTGTACAAATAACACTTGTTTATAATTTGTTCGTTCTCATTCTACTCTATGTCATCATTACTACATACCTTTTGTTTTTGTGGTTTAATTTAAAAACCTCTTATTTATTTTAAAAACTTTTTAAACTGAGATATTTTAAGTAAGGCAATAATTACTTAATGAACATTATTTTAACATGCTCTTCTAAATATGATTGCAGGAATAGTTTTGTGTTCGTTATTTTGATATAAACGACCATATACATGAAGATTGATTTTGGCTTAAATAGTATGTGGCTTTGGCTTATTACAGTTACCAGCATGTATGGGCAAGAAAAAATTGATTTTATACTAAGTAGTGTTTAAGAATTTGTTTAACTAAAACATAACGAGGGAGGTTATGCATAACCTATAAATATTTTCCTACATGATTACAGTTAATACATTTTTTCAACTTGGACAAACTCGTCAATAAATATATTTAAACAAATTCAAATTTACTTTATTTCCTAAAAATAATAATGTTTCAATGATTCCTATATTTATTATAACCAACAGATCTTCCAAATACTTGTGATGTATGTGTTAAATGACATAGAGAGTTGAACAATTTTTATAGATTACTGTTGGAAGTTTTTTTATAATTAGTTTTCAGTAAAATATGTGTTCAAATGGCTATACAAAAAAATCGTATTTTTATTGTATAAGTTCCGCAGGGGTATCGGTTTAGAACGTTGCCTGATTCATCTGATAAAGTTGTAAATTATTCGTGATCTGATAACAGTCTAAATCACCACCATTAACTTACACGCCCTGCCGTGCGTGCTTGTCCTGATTTTAGTGGTTCTTAGTGTTCTGATATTGAATTTAATTTAGGAGAATGTTGAATCCTTAAAATATAGTTTGGATAAGTACTTTTTAATAATTCAATGCTTACCGATGTCCCCTTTTTCGTAATTTATACACACGTACATTTCATATACACACATATACATTTCCCTCCCAAACAACAATAATATAATTTATGTTAATACGTGGGACTTAGTAATACTCTGGCGTAATACCGATAAGTATCAAGTAAAACCAATTTTTTTACATTAAAAGGATATCAGATTGGTAGCGGGATAAGGCAGGAATTCTCACTGTGGTGAGACTTTTAAAAATAAAAAAAAAACACACTATCATGTTTTCCTGAACGTCAACGTCTGATACAAGAGAGGGTGCAACACACACGTTTGTTTGCGAAAATGTTTTACTTTATACAGTTGGGCACGTATTTATTTACAATTTCATATCAGGACATATTAAGGTTTACAGTTATACATTACAGGTTTACAGTTTACATAAATTAAGGTTTACAGTTAATTAGGAAGATGAATCTTACATGGTAAAAATACACTAAGTATTATTACAATAAGTATCCAACTCTGTAACAGTCAGGCATGTTACTATCATGTGTAAGTATCGTTTAATTATTAATATAGATGGATCTAAATAAGAAATTTGTTCATATATAATATTGAAACCACGATTAAATTATACTTTGAACATCAAATAGAATCAGATAAAATTAAGATTACTGTCGTATTAAATTGCATAAAATTGAATTGAGTTATGAGGCAGAACAAGAGGAATATAAAATCCTCTTGTCGGAGCCCCACGTTATTGACGGACAGATCGGGAATACGGTAATAAACATCCCGTCAATAACCTGCCGATTTTCTCACTCAGACTCTATTACTTTTCTTCTTATAAAATAATGCCGTCAATTTGTGCAAGATTCAAATATTGAAGTAAGTTATCAACAAGTTTTGATTAATTTTATTTAAAAAGTTTGATTTATAAAATTAAATTGTAAATTAAGGTTTACATTAATATTTCGCTGATATTAATATAAATGATCGTACAAAAATAAAGGCTTGTTTGGTTCTAATTATGTTTAATTATATTATATAAGTACTGTATTAGTATAACTATCGTATGGAAACATCAGAGCGCAAAGCTATAGAATTAAACATATAACTTTAAAATCAAAAGATTAAACTTGTATTTCAATAAGAGTATTACTGAGTGTTGAGTTGCTTCAGCTATTTACTTCCACTAAAAAATAAAAACTATTTGTTTTTCGGACGGAAGCTGTTACGGTCTAAGAGATAAATAAATGATTCACCGATTAATAGGTTTTAAGAGAATAACGTGATAAAATGAAGTATTTTATAGGGCCAAGCCAATTGGGGTAGGGGTTTATTAATCATATCACTTTCAGGAGATTAGATCTTATTCGATTTTAATTTGACAATAGCCTCTGCATTTTTTCCCACAAAATTTCAACAAAAACGGTCAGTACAATTTTCTTTTTCTTTCATTCAACACAAATGATATACATGATTATATACTACATCAAAACACTGCCTAAAATAAAATTCGTATATATCAGCTGATACTGTTTTTTGTTCAAAATATCGCTTAAGAGCACTTAAGAGTTTGAGTGTTGCTTACCTAGAGCAATGATTTAAATCAAACATTATTATAAACACAACAAATAATAATGTTATAAAAATAACGTTTATTTTCAATATGCTTTTATACCGGCGGCAAAAGGAACTAACTCTCTTCCCCTACACTTATTGTATTTAATATTTTTGAAATCTGTTTGCAGTATCCTTTTAGACTGTGATAGGCTAATTTAAATTGGGTCAATTATTAATGTTTTATCCTGAAAGGTAGATGGATTGTGAAATTAAAAAATGGCGAAATAGGAGCTTCATACCTCGTTTTAGATTGCATTATAATAATAAGAAAACTATAATATAGAGAAAATGTTAACTGGACCACCCAAAATAAAATGATGACACTAAACTTATAATTTTAAACGTTACTTTTGTCCATCTAGCTATGATAGTTTTGCGGTTACCAGACCCCAAAGTGTGGCAATTTCATCTCCATTATTCAACTTCGAACATCATTTCATTTATGTATGGGAGGTAGCAAAAAGAGGGGTGGGCTTTTAAAAAATTGTAAACAGTATGTACATACATGTGAAACTACGTTTTTAAACTAAATAAATGTTTTTATTTTTATTTTGGGTTTTAATATATAGGAAATTAACCAAGTTAGAGAGGCTCAAGTCTCATCTACGAACGTAAACCGTTTTGGGCTTCGGGCTACCTCTTTGTTTGGAAGGTCATGTTAATATTTTCTTACGTTAATCATTTGCCTTAACCAAAGCCCTATGACATGAGGTATCCCTCAAGCATACTCCCAATTTTAATTTATATTCGTATCCGCTTCTCCCCCTCCCTGATGATAAAAGGGAAAAATTGACCATTGTTTAAGTGTAGCCTCTCAAACCATTAAGGTTATCCATAAAATATATATATATAAAATATATTATGTGGCAAAAAAGTAACAGTGGCAACTTTTTAGCCACCCTGTACTAGCCGTAAAAACCTTGACCCTGAAATTACATTTATGTGAATGCCATAAAAGTGGTAAAAATGGCAGGTGGACGAATATGAATTTACATGTAAATCAAGGCTCAGACACCCACTTGCTTAGCTCACACAACTAACTATGTTTATTCTTTTACAATCTATAATGTTCGTAATTTCACGAATAAGTGCGCACTAAGAGTGCCTTCAAATTGTTATGCGAACAGGTTGCTGCAAGTGGATGCAACTGTCTCCCTAAAGAAAATCTTTTCTAATTTCCAGCCAACAACAAAATAAGTTGTTTGGATAATATATTTCTAAATATAGAACAGCATCAGTTATACAACCTAGTACTACAAATATATTTTGCACGTGATATATATCATACTATAACCAATTTTGTAACTTATTCATAATAGAAACTAGGGGAAATAAATAGAAAATAGAAATTACTAAATTAGCTTAATTTCGGGTTAAAAGGAAAATTGTTTGTTAAATAAGAAAAACCAGGAATGTAAAGTGAGTGGAACAACTCGTGTGCAGCCAACCACCTGTAATTTCAACAGCAGATTAATAGTTCCTCGCAGCTCGACAGCTACTTAATGTAATTGCAAGCCTTACTCAAAGCACTGAACTAGAACCTTAAGAATTAAAATATTGTTGAAATTAAAATGCAATTCTCTTTTATACTTTATAAGCCTTTTTCACTTATTATTTAGTAGTACACTAATTTTTACAAATCATTTCATTGTAACTACAGTAAATACTGTATTCAACAGCCTATTATTCTATACATTTTAGTGTCTATATATTTAATCAGTGACAGAAAGTTATTCACTGATATGTAAAACCTTCAAATGTCACCTGTAATAATAATAATCGGATTATAGTTATGAAACACAGTTCCATGGTGCGCAATAGTTTTAAGGGATTAAACCCGTTATCAGCTACCGAGCAAGGCTCGCGGCTGGCAGAGATCTATCAGAGAGGATCTAACCGACACTAAGCCCCGTGGTAACCTAATTATAACTGCTGATTACACAGGAGACGCTCGAGTATCAATCTTTACCCTCCCAATCACCACGCATTACATCACTGGCAGCTGGAGGATTGAATTCACTCAGTCAGCTGACTTGGCAACTGCAGTAAGGAAATAAAATACCCCCGTCGAAGCAAACCTGCGTACTTAGCGAATTTCCAATGCCTAATATTTGTCTCAATACTACATAAAGCCGCATACCAAGTTTCATAAAAATATATTCTCATATAAGCGATTTTAATTATTCTCCAGAAAAATAACATTGGTAATGAGCACGTAGGTTTGCTGAAACAAGGAACAAGACCAATTGGTTTTTATGCTATTATAAATATAATTTAAATAGGAAAAGCCACATACCAAGTTTCATCAATATTTAATCATAAATAAGCGCTATATAACAATTTAGTTATTCTCCATAAGAATTACATGGGGGATGAGTACGCAGGTTTGCTGCTACGAGAATAATCAACAAAAATCAATTTGTTGTGCAAATATCAATATACCAGTACTACATGAAGCCACATACCAAGTTTCATCAACATACATTCATAAACAATCGAGATATCAAATTTGATTTATTCTCCATAAGGATAACATTGGACAACGTACTGTGTTTAGCACTTTGAATATCTCAGCAACGGTTGGGCGTAGAATCACAATTTAAACAACAAAATGATTGTTTTGTGGAACTGAACAGATTTGTCAAAGCAAATGTGAAGTTTACTTTAAAATAAACTGAGGAAAAGCCAAAAACCTTTTTCCCATAAGATTAACATGGGAGATTTTATGAGTAGGTTTTTTGGATTTTCTCCGCAACTACTTAACCTAGGTTAATAATTCAAAATACTATAGCATTTGTTTTTTCAAGCTCTATAACATGGTCAAAATAAAAATAAAGTTCTTTAAAAATTTTAGGGTGAAAAATGCAAAAAACTGATTTTTGGAAAATTTAAAACCCCCATAAACCCCTCCTTTCCATGGTCCGATTTTTCTAGTTTTCGAACTTAAAGTCATGAATGTCATTTTACATATTTGAGCCAAATTTCATCGAAATCGGACTTTTTTACTCAAGTTATCGCATCCACGGACATACATATATATATATATATATATATATATATATATATATATATATATATATATATATATATATATATATGTATGTCCGTGTCCGTATTTATACATATATATAAATTTGAATGAATAGTGTTTTTGTCATCTGGGGACCTCAAAACAAAAAACTGTCATGGTCTCGGGCTTAAGTCTTACCATGAGACCTACGGTAATAGCTTCTTCCCTAGGGGAAATTCGCTAAAACAGCTTCCATAACCCTGTAAAACTTGTAATACCTGCAAAAGACTAGGCTTACTGTACACTACTGATACGATGGCAAATCAAACTTATACTAAACGCTAAATAAAAGTTTTAACACGAGGGTTAACCACTAACTTGATTTTTTGGTTCCCAAAAGACTTCTGCTAAATACAGGTAACGTTATTTAACAGCCTTAACTGCATTTCGCTACAGAATGGCCTGAAGCTCATTATTTCATCTTTATATATTTGTTTGGATTCATCTTAAATTAAAAAATAAGGATCTAGGGATAGCAAGTAATGGTTATGTACAATAGTTTGAACACAGGATCTCAGGATTTATCTTTTTATGAACTAATGATGAGTAATACGAGGTGAGACATTTATTAAGATAGTTATAGAACATCGACGTAAGTTTAGTTACATTGCAATTACATACAAATTATTAGGAACTAAAATTACATGAGAACTATATATACAACTTTGGTTTCATTAAAAAAGGTTACAATAACACTCATTCTAAAATTATTTTACCAACACTTGACTTGTTATGCCTCCCTCATTTTTTCAACCCAATATACATTACAAATCGAGTTATTCCAAATTAGGGTTTGGTTTGGACGGAAATACAATTGTATTGTTATTAAAAAATATGCACTTAAAAACTTTACCGTTTATTTGCAAACTATTCATTAGCTTTGTTCCATTACGCTAGATTGTATTAGTAAACATAAATTTAACGGTCTACTTTTGCAAACCTATAAATCTAAACTACGATTCGGTTTAAAAATAAAACTTTATTACCCTTTGATCCATCAAGGAAACCGAAGGTTACACCAATCAGCTGATTGAATCGTTATTCTTTATGCTTTGTGTCGTTTTTAGTCTTTTAACAAGCATGATCTTGTTTGAACTTTACGCTGACTGAACAATTTACAACGTTTGTTAGCATTTTAACTAACAATACGGAAGCAAAACCTCGCAGATATAATTGTAATTCGATGTTTCCAACTTTATGAATAGGTCAACAGATTATTTCTTCCAAATTGTTTTTTATTATTTATTTTGTATTAGAAGTCTGATTTATACTACTTTCTCGACTCTTTGTAATCATTACTCTAATATTATCATTAATCGTAACTTTTGTTTATTTAACACTCTTAATCAGGCTTCACCTCTACACCTACAGCCGATCCCAAAGAAATACATTAGTAAAGCTTTAGAACTTCAGTTATTACTGCCCTGAATTGTTTTGCCAAATCATAGATATTTTGATGTACTGTATTTAATTATATATATCGAGGACAGAAATGTGAAACAAAAATAATAATAATAATAATAAAATATATAACTAATAAACTGCGAGAAAACTAATATTTTAAATAATTTAAAACATTATATTGAGATTTTACTTTACTATAAAATACAGATGTTTTGAAAATATTCACGCTAAACTTATTTAACTCTCAGATAGTCAGAAACCTTAGTATTTATGTAATTATGCAAAAATGTAGCCATAACACATTTAAATCTAACTACTAACAAATTAGTAAAGTTACTAGTGATTTCTAATGAAGTAGTTGTTACTAGTTACTAAAGTTACTAAAATATTGTTGTCGAATTTTATACAGAGTTTAGAGAATTTCCAAAAAATAAATAATGTTTTTTAAGGGATCTGAAAGTAAAGAGTTGTAGGGAAAGACTTAAGAATCTCAGTAAATCGATTCATTAGACCGGGCCGGAATAATTTATCAAGAGGTAGGTTCTAGAATCCAATTCGAGAGCCAGGATTTAATTAGCTGTTAATCCTTGGTCCTGTTTATTAAACGTGGAGTAGCTCTGTTCATGATATTTATCATTCTTATACTAATTTCTTTTACAACTATCTTTTTTAGAATATTTTTACAAAACGAAACGTATGTATAAATGTGTTTTATATAGTAAACAAAAATTTCAAGGTTTGTTATTTAATGATTTTTATATTTTTGTTATATTGAAATATTAATTCACGTGGGCTCACACAAAGTTAGCTGTATTGAGGTAGATATTTTATAAATGCTCCGTACATCTTCAAACTCAATACCGTTACAAACTCGTTACATGCACAAATCAGAGCATTTATATCTGAAGTATTTGTAGATCGGATGAATGCGGAAAAGGGCAATATCGGATAGTTGAATAACACCGAGTACACTGTGCGACGTAATGATTGAAAATTCACCAACTTTAGCTAACTAGTTAAATGCATCAAATAACGATATAATACAGAAAAACAACAATAGATTAATTAAAATTATATTAAAGTTATAACCATTATTTTAATTGTTTATTTTTCAGCATTCATACTAAAATTTCGACTCAGAAAAAGTTGGCGATTCCAAAAATGAATTTCTAATGCAATATTGCTTCAGATGTACACGTAAAAGTAACAAATTGCAGAGCGCCATCTCAACATACGCCACGAGCACTGTGTTACTGTTCTTCACCGCTAATCGTGAATGTAATATATTGTCGTCTGTGTCACTCTCCTCGTTTATTATCTCTAAGTGAACAAATATTATAATATTAGACGTCAGTTTCATTATTTGTTTGTTACCAAATGTAAACACTTTGCATACTTCTACATATATAAATTCAGTCTCGTTAAGTGATACGGTGTTCAGTACTAAGCCTAATTGTTTTTCTTTGAAATTATACAAATCCCCCAGTATTTACAAATAACTTTACATTAATACATTGTTTACGATTTTGTAGCGTCTTTTATATAACCTTGGATTGTTATTAGATAAGGGTGTTTAAATTCAAACAAGAGATAGCCGATCCAGGATCTACGGTGCAGGATCCGTGTTTGTATCGAATGTCACCCCTGTGTCACACTGGTTTCCTGCGTGACGCGGACCGTGACGTCAACTATGACGCCCTTGCCATGTCGCACCGTATCCAGCATTACTGTAAAATGCCACTTGTAAAATGCCCACATTCTTAGAGTTTGATATTTAAAATATGACATTTAAAAAGAAAACTACAAAAATGTGTTATGTCAGTTTGTAAGATAATTGATATGGGAATTTTATCGACTATTCGCATTGGAATTATGAAGCTCATCAAATATTGATGATATAAAGATTACTAACATACGGCATTCGTGCATGATACCATAAAATTATTACTAAGTATAATATTTACTTTAATAAACATTATCATAAAATTACCCTTTTAAAATTTTAAGTATTTTAATGTAAATTCACTATTTATTTTAATTTATATTAATGTAAAATATTGAAAGAGTACTTTTTCTGACAATTTGTATTAATGGAGTAGCATTAAGAGGCCTAATAATCAATTCTTATTTATTAAGTATAATATGGTTACATGAATACAAAGAGTCAGAATTGTTTTACAACATTCACAAGTTAGCAAATACTTTACGTCATGTACATATCCATTCAAATGTAATGGACAGTCGTGTATCTAAACACATAAAAAGACAAAGGGAATACATAATGCACTGAAGAGTGAGTTCACTCTAGTGTATGTTTTGTTTTTAATCATGCGTATTTTGATAATACTAAATCAAATATGAATTCAAGCAAAAACCTTGTGACTAAAATACTAAAGAGACGGTAATTCTAAAGAATTTACCCTATAGGGAAGAAGCTATATACTATTGTAATTTGTTTTCAATTTAGGAATAAACTCTTGCATGGCAATACTTAAATTTATTAAAAAAGTAAATGTTACACCCTAAATGAATTAATTATACTATAATTATAATGCTTTATTATTGGTTGTAAACTCTCTCGTAACAAAGAATTCCTTAATATCAGCTATGACTGAGTACAAATTGTAAATTGCAATTTTAATGACGTAAGCTTGTTGGCTTATATTTTCAGTACTAAGGGAGCAGCATTTTACTATTGTAGTTACTACTTTTAATTCAGGAATAAACTAATACATAATATGACTTAAATCGATAGATAACTATCAACTCACTCATGAATACATAAATTAAACTAATCTTAAGTAACGTAAAATCTTTTAAAAAATAGTCAAGTAAGTAGTACAGTATCTTGAGCTTACACATAAAAAAGTGTATTTAAAATAAAAACAAAATACAAATTAATAAACACGACAGGTTTTATCAATACTATAATTCGAATTTGTCTGTGGCTCCGTGCGTCCGTCCGTCCGCGGCTGTTTCTCGAGCTGTAATGGCTCCCAAGCTACGAAAAGATATTTTTTAGGGGTATTCGAGTCGGGGAAGCTACACGTGTCGTTTGTTTTTCTTGAAAAGCAACATTATTTGAGTTACGGTAGCTTAAAGCTTTATGTTTTTACGCCTTTTAGCATATATATTTTAGTGGAGCCGTGTGTATTCAGCTGTAGATTTCTATTTCTACAAGCTTTGTTTCCGAAACAGCTGATTATTTCCTGCGGTCGCGATAGCTGTTGCCAATACTAGTAAAATATACGTTTGGATCCAATACGTTCAGCCGAATAATCTTGATTTAACATAGCATGAACAAGAGAGAATTCGTGTGTGGGCAACAGTGTTAAACGATGAAACATTAGCAAGAGTGGCGTCCCGCAGTGTTTTCATTCAATAAAGATAATCTCGAGTGTATTATATCGTCGTCCCTGTCACTCCCCTCGTTTATCAGCCTTATCTATCTCCACGTCATCCTTCGTGGCAGATAAATGAGTTGCTGCTTTTACTTCCCCAGACATTATTGTTCTTTATATACTATATAAACAGAACTAGTTTAAAAGCGGAAACATATCTATATCCTTGTCTCTTTAGATGCATTGTAAAATTCAAATTACTAAACTATTAGTACAACGTATGAAAGTCTACCTTAAAGAAGTTAGTGGTAAATCCATAAACCTTTTAGCAACAAAAAAGGGTAAAAACTATTTTGTCCTTAAAACTTATAACTATTAATCTTAATTGTGATTAAAATTTGGCTACCTTGAATTAGGGGGAAAAGTCAATGTACAGTATTGCTTTGTGAAAGTAAATATTTAATCGATTATCTTTAAAATACAAACCAGGTTACACATCGTGGGTTTCCCCATTAGGTTCTTCATTAAACGGAAATGTATAATTAATGGATATTTAAATAAACGCTAATTTGTGATGAACAAATATTCATTAACAAAAATATTTAATTAAATTCATGAAGCTGGACGTGAAGAGTGTTGTTTTGTTATTTCAATAATTACCTATAATCAGGTTTTCCCCGGTATACACATTATTTTTATTATTCTACATCCATTTTTACTCTGAAATAGCCAATTAATGAATAATTCAGTTCGTCATAATTTGTGCTGGGACACCTAATAAAGAACTAATTCATTTTATTACCTTTTAATTGAATTTAATATAAATTTAATTTGTATTTCCTAATTCCTAGCAAGTCACCGAAGTGTGTCTCGCTATTGTTTTTTTAGTTAATATTTTTAACAAAACTTGTTGTGCCGTATTTAGTGGATTTGTTAGTAATAATAAGCTGTTACATTAAGCTCAGTAAATATCTTAATTCGATATCACTACTTGACATATGCTTTAATAAAACCATTTGTTACGTTACCTTAACTTAAAGTACTTGGACAAAACGTTCTTTCATATCTTTCATCCCAACGTTTGATCCGTTATAACTACTGTGAAAGACGTTGGTTATGAATTCGACAAATTTTTATTTCGAAGTACTGACGCAATGTTTGTAAAGTGTTTAATGGAAATTAATTATATTTACCATGATTTGATTTGATTTGATTTGATTCGGTTCGATAAACCAAATCAATCTAGAGGACGATGTATCCCGATGAAGGCAATCGTTAGCTGGATTACTCGTGTTCCTGCTGGGGCTTATTTGTATCACATACTGTGTTACGTCACGGATTTAACAAGCCTTGTTTGTCTTTATCTTTATCGTATTACCAAGCGTTAATCCTTGACATTCTGCACTTCATCACTCCATCAATTTGTTAGTACACCAACATTATAAGAGATATTGATTAGACCTTTTTATGCAAACTACTAAGTGCTATACAAATTCGCCTCGCCTAGTCATGTGGGGATCCAACTAGTCTTAACGGTTATCGTCTTTGACTTCGGTTCAAGGGGTCACGGGCTCGATTCGGAGGTTGACCACAAATATTTAAAGGATTTGGACCGCTTTCTTCAAAAGCGTTCATGTGGAATACATAAAAATATATAATTCAGAGTGTAGGATGTTTAGTATATGCAATTCTTAAAAACGTTACGATTAAAAATATTTAATAAAACATTGTGCTTCTCTTTTAGCGATTTGCTCTTATACCGGTAGAATCTTTTCCCAAAGTCAGCAAGGTAAGACCCAAGTTTGGGACCATGCTAAGTATTTGTTTAGAGGTTCTCAAAAATCAAAAACACCATTAATTAAACATTTTATATGTGAATTTTATAAGCTTTCGTGTTTGTCCATTAATACGATACCTCTCGAAAAAAATATCGTCATATAAATTGGCAGGTAGGAGTAAAATAATATAAATTTAACTGAGTAAAAAAAACAAAAAAAAACAGAGAAACAAACATGATAGCATTGACTATGGTGACACATTTAGGAACTTGAATCCATAATTCCAATGGCCAAAAGGATATAAATTGGGACACCATATTGATTCTTTCATTCTCTCTTTTGGTCTGATTGATGGTCGTTGTGATTATTTGAAGTCAATAATCATGTATTTGTATGTAAACTTATATTTTTTGTGTAAATATAGAGTAAGTGTATGTATAAATATACAGGGTGAATCTCGTAAGTTGTCCAGTATTGATTTCAAACAAACCGTTGGTCCTACGATGATGAAATAAAACTATTTCCCACTAAACCAACCCCAAGGAATAACGTAAAAATATTTTTAACGATTTTTAAATACAGGGTGTACCAGAAACTGAGGGTTACTAGTCCGAATCTACGAAATATCAAATACAAACGTATATCATGATATACATCAAATTAAAGCTCTTTTCAATCCAAACCATTTGGCGGAATCGGATTTTGATTATTATTGATTCATTTCAAAATGGCGGCTGTTTTTGTGAAAAAATTAGTATTTTTTTGAATACCCTGTATTTTTCTTAAAAATGCAGATATCTTGATTCTGATTCAAATATCGCATTCCTTATGAGCTAAGCTTTATTTTGATATGCAACACTTCAATATTATCTCAAAAACAAAAAGTTTCAAAAATATCAGTTTTTGAAAATATGTACATAGCCAAAACTCAAAAATTTCAAATAGCACTATATGTCAAATAGCATATCATTTTAAAGGTATTGCAATTCTAAGAAACTTTCAAATTTAAACCTTATGCGTATCTATTTTGGTTTTCGAGTTATCAACAAAAAACATGTTTTTCCACATTAAAACGCATGTTATTTGTTAAACATGGTGGTAATAGAACTATGGTCCAGCCTTTACCACCATGTTTAACAAATAACATGTGTTTTAATGTGGAAAAACATGTTTTTTGTTGATAACTCGAAAACCAAAATAGATACGCATAAGGTTTAAATTTGAAAGTTTCTTAGAATTGCAATACCTTTAAAATGATATGCTATTTGACATATAGTGCTATTTGAAATTTTTGAGTTTTAGCTATGTACATATTTTCAAAAACTGATATTTTTGAAACTTTTTGTTTTTGAGATAATATTGAAGTGTTGCATATCAAAATAAAGCTTAGCTCATAAGGAATGCGATATTTGAATCAGAATCAAGATATCTGCATTTTTAAGAAAAATACAGGGTATTCAAAAAAATACTAATTTTTTCACAAAAACAGCCGCCATTTTGAAATGAATCAATAATAATCAAAATCCGATTCCGCCAAATGGTTTGGATTGAAAAGAGCTTTAATTTGATGTATATCATGATATACGTTTGTATTTGATATTTCGTAGATTCGGACTAGTGACCCTCAGTTTCTGGTACACCCTGTATTTAAAAATCGTTAAAAATATTTTTACGTTATTCCTTGGGGTTGGTTTAGTGGGAAATAATTTTATTTCATCATCGTAGGACCAACGGTTTGTCTGAAATCAATACTGGACAACTTACGAGATTCACCCTGTATATCTTTAGGGTTGGAAGACGTCTATAAATACATTATACAATGATAAAAGTAACACTACGAATCACCATATATATATTTAGAAACTTATATCGCAATAGAGCTACTAATAGGATTTTGTACAAAACTTGTGCAACAGTGAAAACATATTTCATAAAGAAACGTCGGACAATCTGCCCTACGATCCCAGCAACCTGCAGTTTTGAAAATTACTGCTATTATAGTAATCAAATAACACAGTTATAGTTTGTTTTTGATCGAAGAAACTTTACTGTTTTATCATGTAGTTTTTTTTTACTTTGCCTAAACAATTTTCGACTTTGAGAATCAGACAGGTCGCTCTACTTTAAGGGGGGTTTTGGAGGGGTTTTGTACCCCAACAATTTTTTTTTATTTTTTACATATAACTCTTTTTAAACAAAAATTTTGGTTTACACCATTAAATTCAGCTGAAATAAACAAACCATTTGGTATTTTGATCATCGCTCTACGTCAATTGGTTACCGAGATATTGAGTGTGCTAAACACAGTGCGTTGTCCAATGTTAATCTTATGGAGAATAAGTAAAATAGTATATCTTGCTTATTAATGAATGTGGAACTTGGTATGTGGCTTTATATGGTTGGGTTTTAATTCTATTTGCATAAAAAACTCATTTTTTGTGGTCCCCATGGCAGCAAACCTGCATACTCAGCACCTATAATGTTATTCTTATGGAGAATAATAAACATGTGATATCTTGCTTGTTTATGAACATAAATTGATAAAACTTGGTATGTTGCTTCATCTGGAGGTGATACATTGGTATTTGCATAAAAACCTGATTTTTTGGTCCTTGATGCAGCAAGTCTGCATATTCAGTCCTAATGTTATTTTTATGGGGAATAAATAAAATGTCATAACTCGTTTATTTATTAATATGCTTTGATTAAAGTTGATAAGTGGTTTCATGACTTAGTGAAGTACCATTTGACATTCGCTGATTATGCAGGTTTGTTGCAAAGGGGGTTTTATAATTTTCCAATTGATATGTTTCAAATAAAACTGGTGTGTTGCCAACATATTTTGCCTAACCAGGGCATCATTAATCAAAACTGGTGTGTTGCCAACATATTTTGCCTAACCAGGGCATCATTAATCAAAACTGGGGTGTTGCCAACATATTTTGCCTAACCAGGGCATCATTAATCAAAACTGGTGTGTTGCCAACATATTTTGCCTAACCAGGGCATCATTAATCAAAACTGGTGTGTTGCCAACATATTTTGCCTAACCAGGGCATCATTAATCAAAACTGGGGTGTTGCCAACATATTTTGCCTAACCAGGGCATCATTAATCAAAACTGGTGTGTTGCCAACATATTTTGCCTAACCAGGGCATCATTAATCAAAACTGGTGTGTTGCCAACATATTTTGCCTAACCAGGGCATCATTAATCAAAACTGGTGTGTTGCCAACATATTTTGCCTAACCAGGGCATCATTAATCAAAACTGGTGTGTTGCCAACATATTTTGCCTAACCAGGGCATCATTAATCAAAACTGGGGTGTTGCCAACATATTTTGCCTAACCAGGGCATCATTAATCAAAACTGGTGTGTTGCCAACATATTTTGCCTAACCAGGGCATCATTAATCAAAACTGGGGTGTTGCCAACATATTTTGCCTAACCAGGGCATCATTAATCAAAACTGGTGTGTTGCCAACATATTTTGCCTAACCAGGGCATCATTAATCAAAACTGGTGTGTTGCCACTATATTTTGCCTAACCAGGGCATCATTAATCAAAACTGGTGTGTTGCCAACATATTTTGCCTAACCAGGGCATCATTAATCAAAACTGGTGTGTTGCCAACATATTTTGCCTAACCAGGGCATCATTAATCAAAACTGGGGTGTTGCCAACATATTTTGCCTAACCAGGGCATCATTAATCAAAACTGGTGTGTTGCCAACATATTTTGCCTAACCAGGGCATCATTAATCAAAACTGGGGTGTTGTCAACATATTTTGCCTAACCAGGGCATCATTAATCAAAAGTGGTGTTCGCAATGTTTTATTTCAAAATGTATTGTCTAAGTTGTGCTAGAATTTCGTTCTTGTCCTAGTATGTATTTTCTTCTGTACAACGATTTTCAATGTAATTCAATAATATAACCTAATATTATAATACAAAATTAACATTGTCAGTCAAATACTACTAGTTGCTGTAGTACACTTTAGTTACAAAATATTATTTAAGCCTGCTTCTGAACCTATTCATGTCTCACTCAGATTTGATACATTAGGATAATAAATTGGCCAGTATATAATGATGGAGTATAACGTTTCTCGAAAAAAACAGTGTTGTGATAAATAGTTATCGTAGGTAAAGCATGCCTGCAATTTTATTACCTGATGACAAGAAAATAAAGCATGTGTTTGTTTTTAATATGAATGAGAGACAATGACAAATTTATAAGCAAGAGAATGTGAGTAGATTGTTGACTGTAAAAAAATACATCTACATGATTCAGCTTTTTTATACTGAAGGTCAATATAATTTTACTTTTTTTAACAAACGGAAGATGATTTTTATAGTTTTATTACCCCATACTTCAACGCGTTAGTTATTAAAGGATTAAAGGACCCAAAATATAAACTAACTAACAAAATAGAAACATAAATTTTTGCAAAAAGAAACGCGATAGTCAATTATTAAACCTAAACAATTTCTTTCACACAAGAATCAATCTTTATGAATGTACTAGATCAACAGATAACAGATTACCCCAAATTTTAAAGCAATTGAATTATTTACTTCGGTAAATACAGAGAGGTTATTATCAATTAGCCATTGCAGTGGTGAATAAAGGATTCAATCTCGATATCGCTCCGAGAAGTATAACTTATGTTCAGTGACGAATCATATTCAGCAAGGCAAAAAACTAAATTTGACATACTATCGTGTATATCGCTGAACAAAAGGGAAAAAGTTTCGGCCCCAGTACCAAACATTGTGGGACTCCACAGGTAACGGCAATTCCGTGTGATTTCTGCACATATGCTTGGGAAAATCTTCCGAGATCCATAAGATCCCCATATTTCCTGGTTATGTGAACAAAATACTATTCCTATTAATAAGGCTTTCTACACTTTCAGAGCAGGGATTGGTGAAACACCAATAGTATAGGCCACTGGATCGAAAGTCATCAAATCGATAGGACCACTTAGATAGTTTTTGTTGTATATTTGTATTATAAGAATAGATATTAAAACCAATACTTTAATATTTTAATTACATTGATGTTGAGAGGCAAACTTGTATTGTAAACCTATCGACAGGATATCCGGATTTTGTTATATTATTAATTTTATATTAAATACCTAAATGTTAATTAATACTTACACTCTAAAGTTTTAAATACGATATATTTGACTACTTGTTACTACATTGTGGTAAAGTACTGTTCCAACTGTACGCGTGATCAATCACTGGCATATGTCGCGGATCGTCCTAAAGTTGTGTACGTGTCCTGATAAATTTATCAATTTTAGGCTGTGATGCTAACAAGAGTTAATCTATATTTTATTACACTGCACCTACTGTAACCCACTGATCAAAGGTACAATATTTTTGTTATATAAAAATTATATTTCATGTCTAAACAAATTTCAATATCTGTTCGGCATAACATCTATTACTATTATAAAGTAATTATATTAAACAATGTGGTTATAAAAAGAAGCGTTTGGGAGCTAAGCATAATTAATTTACGTGTAGGAGCTTTTCTGTTCTTAAGATAATCGTATCTATAACGCCTAATAGATTTGTAACACTAAGGATTTATACTGTGGAGAAACTGAAGGGAAGAAGTTTGTTATTCGTACAACTTGTTAGCGACGTTAAAGCGTCAAAGCCTTCGTGCACTTTGAAATGTTATTTCATACAAACGACCATTCTTTGAACTGTCAATCATTAAAATATATGAATAAAACACACAAATATATTTATTTCAATGCAAAGAGCGGTTGTTGTTTTTATTTTTTTTTTCAAATTTTATTGTTCATTTAACTCTTCTGTGGTAGTATTTGTAGGTTTTAAGTTTTGTAATATTATGGTGCCTCAGACGTAGATTTGACTAAACAATTCAATTTAATTAAAATTAATTTAAATCCGTGTACCCCTCACTAGCAAAAAAAATAAAACTAAGATCATTGGGTTATTATATAAAATAAATTCAATACACCTGGCTCAATAAATTAGAGCGATTCATTTTTATTGGATAATCGAAACGAAGTGGAGAGTATCCTCATACCCAACTTCAATGCTTGTACTGCTAACAAAAGTGATTCAAACTGGAGCGTCTTTACGCACAATTTCTCAAAAACGCCTGCATATATCTACATTAAATTTTGCAGATAACTTATTTAGTACAAAATATCGGTTGAGTTCGTTATTGGAATTATTCTGTTCGGTATTAACCTTTTTTCAGTAAATTTACTTTTTTCTCCCATAAGAATAACATTAGAAGCCATTTTAGTGGTGCTTGAGTCGTTTAAATTTATCCATCGTCTATGCTTCACCAATAGAGTAACATGGATGCCTTCACTTGAGTATACATTTTTATACTGGATAAAAAGAGGTTTTTGTAGACCTAAATATACAAAAATTAAAAAGTAAATTGTAGTTTATTTTATAATTATGAGCATATTTATTATTTGTTATTATTACTATAAAGATGCATTATTAAAAAAATACATACATCTGTATAATACATTATTCCCTTTTTAGGCTTACTCTGTGCAAGCCTCCTTCGTGGACGCGAATAAGCAAAACAGACAATACACTTAAAATACGTTACCATAAATTATGTATCCAACCACAACAAAACCTTTCAACTATTCTAAGATTTTTTGCAGGTTATCCAAGATGATTTTAACATAGCCTAGAATTGGCCTACAGGAAACCATTTTCATTTTGTAACTTAGGCCTATAGCCTTCTTTTCAATTAAAAAGTAGTGTGTCATGTACAATCGTACACTAGGAAATAAACCTTGCATTTAATATCATGTATAGGTCTATGGATCAATATTTTGACGTCTAGTTTGCCAAGTGTAATTTGTATTATTTAGCCTACCTATCGTATTAAGCATCCTTTCAACCCTGCCTGTACATTGTTTTTAAAATAAACAAAAATATGAATTACGATAGTATTTTATTTGGTTAGAGCCAAAATAAGGGCAAAAACAAGTTCATGAATATTTTCCTATAACAAAAATATTGTGTTGCGGCTGGGAATCGATCCTATGATATCTATGTCTAGGAACTAGCGCGCTTCCAACTGAGCTACCACAACATAATATAGTGGAAACGTCACTAATTAAAGCAATGAAGCAATTAAAGACTAATCAGTGCATTCTAGCGGCCCTTGAACATAAGAGAAAATTCTGATAAGATCATTAAAATCAGATCATTAATTTGTTTGAGGCACAATTAAAAATTATTGTTCATGTGTTTCGATTATCCTTATATGGGAGGAATGAGCGTATACCTAGTTTTAACCAATACACATTCCTTTCTAAACAAATCTAAAATAGGTATAGGAATTGTACTACACCTTTACAAACGTGTGACCTAATATCGAATTCAGAAAGCGTTGATATATTTCATTACTTTCATATGTTTAAAGAAAATATATGGTCAACCTAAGGCTTTTGAGCTGAAACTATTTATGTCAAACTACGATTATAATATATATATACTACTCCCACTCAACTTAATTCTAATATCACATGAAGAAACCTCATCGAATATGTATAACTACAAGTCGGTATACTTTATAATACTGTATAATCATAAATATAAATAGTCTTTGTCAAATGCATTAAGGTTTTAGAATCGACATAACAAATATGACCACGTAAGTTAGTTGCACTTGCTACATTATTACATTCAGATACTAGTTGGCAAAGTCTACAAAGTTATACAAGCTTATATCCTCCAATCAGCTGATAAGCCCGTCTCAAGGTCGACAGGGATCTATTAGGAAGGGATTTCTAACCGACACTAATCCCCTTACCTTTCCTTACTTAAAACTTATCTTTTATTTTTAAATGTATTAGAAACATTTATTTGGTTATGTTTATTTGTTTAGCTAATATTGATAATTTTACAAAAGTATATTTAGAGAAGCAACGATCACACAGTATGGCAGTACGACGGATTACGGTCATACGACATTTTTATCATCGCAATTGTACTATTCCTTTTCAGTATAGATTAAGGAGCTACGATGGTCACACAAATTGCCCTTTACTGCTCGGAACCTGCCCATTTCCAAGTTCAAATTCCTGGTGAGGGAACTATTATTGGCTAACCCACTTTACTCGGTACATGAGTTTTTTAGTTGCCGGACAAGTATGTAAGTACTTTTTCGTTTGTGATTTCGAGTGGTTTTTCCTTTCTCTGCATGATGTGTTGCAGGTTTACCTTTAAGTTTAGTTAAGACGACGTTTTCCAAGCATGTATACTATGTCCACGGAATAAAGATTTCTCGTTTCCTTTCTTACACTAATTGTGTTATATATTTTTGGAAGACAAGTTGATGTGTTTACAAATTTGTATTTGATTAAAATTTTGTAAATTACGTTACATATTTTTGTCTACTGACATGTGAGATTTTGCTTAGAACATCAATTTTACTTGATTCTTATCAGAATGATAATTAAATCCCTTTCCTTTTTTACTAAAAGTCTCGTGTCTTATAAAAAAAAGGTGATTTCAAAGGCACACATTATGTAAAGCAAATTATATTACAATATACTGGCTGTTATAAAGTTAGCCTCTAAGATACAAATATGTAAATCATCTCAATCTAACCTGTACCATACGTTTTTAACGATCATGAGATTAGCTAGCTTCATTTTCTAAGCTAGCCGTCAAAACTAATTCAATTCACTTTTGTCAGCTAGCCATTAAAAAGGTCAGCCGTAAAACACGACTGTTCTTTGATCAATCAAGGCGGCATCAGACACGCTCTAATCCGCTGATTGGCTCGTTATGATTTTATGCATCAAGAGGCATTTAGCGTTACTCATTTGATAATGTTAAAGCTTCTACTAAAGGGCTAGGTAGAATGCATTAACAAAAAAGTAAATGTACAGGATATCTTTTCAATTTTAGATTTTAACTGAATTTTTATAATTTATCTGAAAAAGTTACGGGGAAACAAAACTGGAACTGTTGCAGAAGTTAGTCGGCCTTTTTTAAATCAATCCCTTCCTCGATCTGTATAAAAAAATATTTATAACCATCATCTATAATAAAGTTAAATTTATATTAAAATGAGTGTTCTGTGTTAGGATAAAGGCAAGTAGTGGTGAAACCAGAAAGAGGCATCACTTCCGGCGCTTTTTTCCCATGTTATTCTTATGGGGATCAGTTTTTGCACCGACGCCCGATCCTACCCTACACAAATTTTCTTTTTGGCCCCCTGCCTTATTTTCCCCCATTTAAAATTTGCATTAATTTTAATACATCCTTTGCAGAAATCCACGAGTTCAAAAATAACTCCACACTAAATAAACAACACATGTAAACAACTTAGAAGTTATTGTGTAGTAGAGGAGAAATACGGGTTTAACCCCAGAATCGGCGCCTTTTCCCCATGTTATTCTTATGGGGAGCCGTTTTTGAGCCGACGCCAGCTCCCGCCTATAGAGCTCCCGCCCGCAGGCCTATATTAAATATACCCCTTAAATATATTGTCCCCATCCCCCCTCTATATTTTTAAAAATTAATTTTCAAATTCTAAAAAACTATCTTTGGTGTTTACTGTCCGATTTGTCTGCAATTTGGATATGTTATTGTCCTAGTGTTTTAATAAATTTCACATTTCCCAAATTCACCATTACGGTTGAACTGCCAACTATTTACTGACCTTTGCACCCTAATTTCCGTTTTGACTCTTGCCATATTTTGACCCTAAAATTCATTTTAATACATCCTTTGTAGAAATCCACGAGTTCTGGCTACTTGGGAACCCGAGCCATTTGACATATAATAAATCACCCTTCCTCCTAATTACCTTCTCTACCAAATACATGTCTTTATATTTAGTCTTTAACAATTCTTCTGTATAAAATCCTCCTTTGATTATATTGCCATTCTCATCTTTCAAAATATAAGTCACAGGCTTTGTTTTCTTAACTTCTGCTATTGTAAAAAGCTCTCCCGTCCAGTTAGGGGTATATCCTTTACTAAATACATGTTTATATTTAGATATCCTTACACTATCCCCCACCTTATATTTTGGCTTTTTAACTTGTACTTTAGATGCTAACCTTTCGTGTACGTCTTTAGAGTTCTTAGCACTTACTTGGTTAGGTTTCATGCCTATGGATCTATGTACTTTATTATTATATATCCTTATTAACTTTGGAAGTAAATCCAACCACTTGTAACTCCCTTGTGCACTAAACTCTCTATACAACCAATTCTTTAAAGTTCTCTGGAACCTTTCCACAATAGCCGCCTTAGTTGTAGAGTAAGTGTGGTAGTGATTAATATTTAGAATTTTCATTAGTTTGGTAAAATGTTCATTAAAAAATTCTTTTCCGTTATCAGATTGAATATTTTTAACTCCCTTTGGGAGAATAGTTTTTATAGCTTCTGTGACTACTAATCCAGTTTTATTCTTTAGTGGAGCAGCATAAGCTTTTTTAGAAAATGTGTCTATTAAAGTTAAAATATATTTATTCCCAGAATTCTCTCTAGCATAATTCCGCATATCTATTAAATCTATTTGAACAGTTTCGTTTATACCCAACACCTTAAAAGACCTTCTAACAAAGTTCTTTCTCGCGGGCTTATGCAATTCGTAAGCAATTTTTTCCATTTTTTATTCTTTATTTTTAATGTTAACGTATCTGCCAGTCTCTGTCGTTTCAAAAACACCTCCATTGCTACCAACTAACATACCATCACTCATTCTTTGATATACATAGTTTTTTGGCAAATATGCCCCTCCATCTAAAGTCTTAAATCCGCTTAAAGATGTAGGGTCTGCAACCAACAATTTAGGATTGTACATCATCAAATCGATTTCATTATTGTCTTGCATAAATTTATTAGTTTTATTGTTAAACCTTAATGCGTGTGATTTTAAACAAATATCAAATTTAATATTGTCTTGTCTAAAAGTTTTAATATTATCGTCATACCTCAAAACCTGCGACATTAAACAAACATCACTCCTATCTTTGCCTTCAGGTACATTTTTTATTAATTTGTCCTCTGCATCCCACATATTGCTATCTAATGTTAATACATTATAATATTTATCCCCCTGTTTTATTATGCTTTTCTCACCTTTTGTTAATATTTGCTTAACAACAGCCACATCATTTGGCAATGTCCCAGGTAAAATGTTTGTTAATTGCTTATTTTTACCATCAAATTTAAGACCGTCTAAAGTCACAGTCTGATGTTTTGTAACACAATCGTTCTCATCAACAGCGGGTTTAACAC